>JALDNG010000005.1:2412500-2815000 GCA_024349245.1 Neodontobutis hainanensis
TGCTTTTAGTTTAACTGGGAGAAGTGCTTGTACTGTATGTGTTAATGAGTTTTGTTTTAATGAATAAATAAATAAATAAACCTACAGAAGCTAAACTTACAAATGACAAAGAAAAAACTTTAATGATATAATGCCCCTAACTGCTTCTCAGCACACATCACGTGGAGTGGAACATCTTTCTTGTGTTTTAAATTGTGCATTGATCACATATAACAAAGTTCAAACTGTGTAAACTGGAAAAGTTTTTGCACCTTAATCTAAAATCTGCCCTTTGTGTGTAAACCTGCTTACATTAATTATCTGTTCACACATTTTCAGCCATAATTGAATACCTTTTTTAAATCCCTCTAACCCAGTTTCAACAATCAGACTAAATATCCTTCCTAATGTTTGCCATCTCTTCATGCAGGCAGGATTAGCACTGTGAGCCAAATCTGCTCCTATGCTAAGAGGAGGCCTTTAAAAGGGCTTTAAACCTCGTGTACCCACACCCTGTGATGCAACATGTTGCAGTAAGAACTGCTTGGGTAATAGCCTTTCTTTTTATACCATGAGTTGTTATTTCACTAACTTAATATGCATAAATGCTGATCTCTGAGAATGTGAAGCGCATAGCTGGCATTAATTTAATGCTTTCTACAGTGAGACTGCGCAGAGGCAGTTTTTGTAAATCTAGCAGCTCCACGTATTGGTTTTTAGGAGGAAAATACCCTCTTGCAGAGCTGACAAAACAGTACAGATTACCATCGCAACCAGGCAAGCATAACAAGGGAAGCACAGTGAACTTAGAAGACACAGTTGAATTAGACTTGAGGTGAAATAAACTGTTAGAAAAGACTGTCACCTGTTTGATGTCCCAGTCACTCTTAGTACTCCTGTCGTGACTCCCAAAGATATAGTCAGGTGACCGCTAAAAAAAGAAAAAGACAAACAGGACGAGAATCACATGTGAGTGATTACAGCACTGTGTATTTTACGTTTTGATTGAAACTTCTTGTTCATAGCTCTTCGGTTTGACACATGTGATAAACAGGATGTTGATATTCAGTTATAGTCAGTCATAAAAGGCCAGCCACGGCTAACGCTCACACCACTTCTGAAACCCCACCTCATGTACATCCTGTCAGCTAAAAGCACTCTTTGAATCATCACCACAGCTCACTCTCAAAATGCATATCTTGTATTTTTCTGAAGGTTATGATAGGCTCTGCTCAATGTTTAACTACGCTGCTCGGTATGATTCAAATATTTATTTTATTCTATTCATTTGACACATTCCCGTTAAGCCATGTTAAGCAGGTGAACCTGGGTCAACCAATGACAGTCTATACAAACAAAACTGCAAGTCAACACAAGCCGGGCAACACTAAGCTAAGATTAAACAAATAAATGATCGTAAAATGAACTTACATCAAAGGTGCTCATGTTGAATCACTCAGCCCTTGTTACTTGTTGTTTATCGGGTTTAAATCCTCAGCTGTTTGCGTTTTCATGTCATGACTCTAAAATGTGACAGGCTGAACGATTCATCACTCTCTCCTCTGAGCCCGAGCCTACTTCCCCATTCTAGAGGGAAGCAGGTTTATCAGCCAGTTTGATCAGTTGCTTGTACAACAGCCTCAACAGGAAACTGTGCTCAATCAAATAGCTTTACCAGAACTCATTATATGATGGACACATCACACAACAGCTTTCAAGGGAAGGACAGTGAACAGGAAAATCAACTATGACGTTGGCATAGAGCTTTTAGCAGTTTTTGGTCATAATCTTAAATGAGAAAAAAAAACATGTGGTCCAAATAAGAAACTGCAATGTAGCCCCAAAACGTTGAATATCTTATGTATATGTAATTTTTTTTATAAAATAACTGCTATAATTTAAAATAGTGTGAACATATTTATTATTTTATTTTTTGAGTAAAATGGGGTTGATTAAAATTTACAAGGATTACATCTGGACTAAACCCAGAACTAAACCAGGTCAAAGTTTGTACCAAACCTGGAGAGAAAAGCCAGGATTAAAGGAATGATTACAGGACTAAACCTGGACTAAACTCATGAATAAAACCAAGACTAAACCCCAACATAACACAGGACTTATTGGAACTAAACACAGAGTAATACTAGGAAAACTGGGACTTAAGCCAATAATACACACCAAGACAAATTCCAGGACTAAACCTGATCTGAACTTGGATAAACGTTAGAACTAAACCAAAGCTGAACTCAGGACTTGATCTAGAATAAACCAGGACCAGAAATTTGGACAAAACACACTTGAGCAGACAGCCAGGAAAAAAATCAAAAACTACACACAGTCAATCCCTAGGACCAAACTCAGGATTAAACTCAGAGTAAGTAACTCAGAGTCTAAACAGACCCAACCGAGACAAGAGTTATACTGTAGATTGTGTAAAACAACACTAAAATATAGATAATATCTGGTGTAATTCATCAAAAATAAATACAAAGTCCAACTGGATATTTAATGTCACTGCCAGGACTTGGAACATTAGTCTTTACTGAAAAACTAAACCGTGCCTTAATCCTTTGAGTGCCACTCGACAGTTGTGTATGTGCTTCCAGGAGATAAACCTACGTTCACAGTCAGTAAATGTCACTGCTCGAGTTCCTGTTTGCTAACATGTCTACCTCTGAATTATAGGTGGCACATATAGGTCAGCAGTATGCATCTCGCTCGAACCTGACGGGGGAATCACTTCTTTGATCAGGAGCGTAGTTTTTGATGAGCTACATTAAATTTGAAACACTGACGCAAGGCTGAGGCAAGGCAGCCTTCAGATGCAAAATGCTTATCTTCCACAATCTGGATCACGCAGCTGCACGTTGCCTTAACACGTAGGTGTCGTCACTGATTCGATGGACGGGTCAGTTTTAGTCACTTCTCGTGTTGCAGAAAACCTTTTCATCATATACGCTTTACAACTTCAACAACAGAACTCCCCCCCTCGTTTGGAGCACAAAAGAAGTTTACAAAAGAGTTCAAATGAATGAAATAGTGGAAGTTTGGAGATGATGACATCAGCAAGAAAAGGGAGGAGGAGTTTGTGAGAGCAGTTTAATTTAGTTGGTCATCTCTTACTGTGTGGCTAATGCTCATCTGCATCAGATCAAGAGGCATTACCTTGTTATTCCTTTCGGGGATTAGTTCAACCAAAACACATTTAAGAATAAGTCTGTCTGTTACACATGTGTAGTTTTGTGTATGTGCTCTTGATATGAATGTATCTGTGCTTATGCTGCAGAACAAGAAACTGCTGGAAAACTGTTTTTTTAACTGAGTCAAGCCTGATTAACTGTGGACTCACTTTTAATCTTTTTCTGTATAATAAATAAAACAAAATGAAAAAAAAGCAGCGGTGAGTGGGTCAGTAAATGATGGGCCATTTACTAAATATTATCTTCTTTAATTTGGCATCACAACAGCGCTCTCTGTTTAAATCCTGTCTGTACACTTTGGCCAACATTTACAGGATCACATGAGAGACATGGAGCAGAATATTTAGTCTCTAAGCCCTATGTTGTGCTTGTGTTTATATTGTATAGGCTTCAGTTGTTTCTCTAAAGCCACCTGGGAAACTCTTAGCACCAACCTGGGACTGTGCCTGGCAAGTTCCCAACCGTGTGATGCTTAGAGGCCTTTACCCAGACTGAACACCACAATTACTTTTTCATGTGTCAAAAGTTAACCTAATGCACAGTCGCACCTGTTTCTGTTGTTGGTTTGAAAACGAGAGCGGAGGAAACCACACCAACAGTCAAAAATAGTATTCTGAGCAATGCTATGTAACTGTTCAGGATGCACTGCTGCAGATCCACAAGGCCCAGTGTCTCAGCATGTATCTAATATATATATGTATCTCAGATGAGGGCAGAGTTTATCTGACAAGGCATGTTTTCACAATGAGATAATAACTTGGAAAGTGGAAAATCTGGTAAGATTTGATTTTTTTGAGAGGAACTAAAAATTGTAAACAAAATCAAGTTTCCTGAAATGACACTGGATTCAACACTAAGTTTCAAAAGCCATGTCAAAAAGGTATCAAATACAGTAACATTTAACATACAAAAGTTTTAACAAATCAGGCCGTTAATAACAATCGGTGCTGCTAGAATGTTTCTGTACTCTGTAAATACACAAAAATAATTCAATCACTTTACAAAAACCTTTAAAAAAATCTAAATAAAATAAATAAATTAATTAATTAATAAAAAAAAAATTAAAATTAAAAATTAAAAAAATTTAAATAAATAAATGTGTTTCTATATTTCAGGCGATGTATCTTCACATTATGTTAAATATACAGGGCTTTTATACAAGCCTTACCCTGTGTATAGTCCCGTTGCCAGCACCAGGAAGTGGCAAATACAGATGGCTCGTGTCTCTGGGTAAAGTCTGGGGTTGAACCGGAATGGCCTGAAACAAAAGCATTGTGTAACAGAAAATGTGTGGCAAAAATAGTATGCTATTAATAATTACATAACAGAAAACCAAACTATGTCCTCATTATTAACTTTTACTATCTGGCCTACGAGTCTGACAGTGAAGTTAAAGGATATTTGCAAAGACCCTTTCAGAATCCTGTACGTATAAGAAACACAGCATTTAAATATTTAACATTCACAACCATAATGTCATCAGAGGTCCGACAATTCTTTGTAGTGCTCTTAGTTTTAACAAAAGGTAATGTTGAAGATTGACAAACAAACAATATGAGTTTTCAATGTTGTTTTTTTTGTTTTAGGAAGAGATAAGACACTTTGATTTTTAGACATTATGAGAGTGTTTTTGTGAACATTATGTGAAGCAGCATGCTCTCCTTTCGCTCCTTTTCATTTTTTTTTGGCTACAAAGGTCCCTTTTGGGGCTGATACGAACAAACCACAGGAGCATATAAATGAGCAGATGCCTTTATTCTAAACTTTATAAGCTTTCTTATCAGATATATTTTTTGTTTTGGTTAAATTGCCTGCTTGTTGGTTGTCCTTACCTTGTTGCGGCTGCTGCTACTGCTGCTGGTTGCCTGAGTTCGGGCCCTTCGCGGGGGTTTCCAGGACCTCTCCTTTGTGACGCTGTTTACATAGTACCATCTGCCCGAGGCTGGGTCTGAGTACTGCTCCCACAGGTCTAAAATCTGAAGAGGCTGCTGACCCGGGCCAGGGCAGGGGGGCTCTGGCTGAGATGAGTGCTTTTCCGTCTGAGAGTCTGAGTAGAGAGGAGACACCTTCCACGTCAGCTGGGGCAGGTACGACTCTGTGGGGACCTTGGACAGAAACAAAGAGATACACATGAGAGAGGAAAAGAGAAGACCAAATGTAGACTTTCTTTTGCCCGGCTTGTCCGTCCCGGGAGTGGATCCCTCCTCCTGTGGGTCTCCCTAAGGTTTTACTTTTTTTCCCCGGCTGTTTCTTTTTTTTTTTTTCTTACCCTGATGGAGGGTCTAAGGACAGGGGGTGTTGTCTGGTGCAGTCTGTTAAGCCTCTTGATGGGGCTGTTGTTCTAATATTGGGCTATACAAAAATAAAGGTAGTAGTGTCTGGATGTTTCAAACAACTACGGCTCTAACAATATGTAATAAAAAAGTATTAAAGCAATGTCTGAATTGTGCCCAGAGAAGCCAGACGGTTTGAGACAGGAGTTAAGGATGGAAGTCCTTACTGAACAGTGGAGGAGGCCCCAGGCCACTTACAACACTGTTTTAAAACAGTTACAGTCTAGAAGGACATTTTCCACCTGAAGGGAGCAGTTGTGTTAATGCTTCACAGGATCATAACGACACCCCATCGGACTCACCCTGGTGGGGTTTAAATGACAGCGAGACCAGAACAGCCTGGTCCAATCAGAGTTAGTTTCAGGTCAAACCCCTCCCTCTACAGATATAAGCTCAGCTCTGGTATCAGTTAATCTCATAACCGCCAAAGTCCCTTGGAAAAGGGATGCCTTTGCTTTAACATTTTCTTCATTAAGCCCTGTATGACTGAGAACCTCAACAAACAACTATGAATGTGAACAAAGATATGCTAAGGAATATAAACTTGTATTATTTACTTAAGGTACTAGACTCCTATATAAAAGACCTAAAACAAATGTGTGTATTGAATAAAATAATCATATTGACCCTTAAACATAGCGTTGAGACCAAACTCCCAAAGGAGAAATAATATACGTATATAATCAGTTATTTACAACGACGTGCGTGAGAGAACAACTAGCCGAGCTCAGTTCATTGAAGAACTGGCTGCTTGATCCCTGTTGTTACATAACTCCAGTCAAGTCTGTGGGATAATGTTTGGCACGTGTTTGGAGGTGTACAATAGAGGCCTTTGTGAGAGAGCTGTGGTCATAGTTAACTACAGGGGGCAGCACTGAGCCAGACACTTACCTGGAGAGTCCTGTAGTTTAGAATCACACTTGGAATAAATGTTAAGTGTGTTAGTGTAGCATCCAATCAAAGTTAAAGTAGCTGTAAAGATTTCAGAAAATGTTTTATAAATGAAAAAGTAAATTTTAACATTATAAATATTATGTTTTGTTGATTTCCTTTGAGAATATAAAAAAATGTACAAAATTGTTGACTATTGTATTAATACTTGTATATGGCTCTGTTTCCAACATTTCCTCTCAATATTATCATCTCCATCAGGGGTTTATTCACAGTTGGCTGCGCTGCTCATCGTGATGCACATGACGACATTAGCAGAATAGAGGAGCTTTATTAATAGATCAAAGCCTTGAACAGCTTGGTGTAGTGTTAAAATGTGTGTTAACATAGAAGCTGTCACATGGAGGTCCCTATAGCACAAACCCAGTATTTTTTCTTCCTGTACACATATCCATGCAGTACCGTTGGCTCTATAGCATCCTTACATGTGGACCCTCTATGAATAAAATTAATTTCTGATGTACAACTATGTGGCAGCGCAGATTGAATTGGAAAGGGAACTGTGACCTGAATGTGGCTGCAATAATCCCGCTTACTGGGTTTAAAAGCAGCATCATAGACAGCAGGACAGAGTCAGAGAAACTAAGAGGGAAGCTGAAAAAAGAGAAGGTGGGCGATATAGAAAGAGCACTGAGCATGAGTCCACTGAGATCACAGCTCCTACTGTACATACATGATTCAGTGGACGGTAAAAACACAGTTTGGATACGCAGATTTTTGCTAAGCTGTGAGACAGATAACTTTGATTATTTCTCTCACCAACAATGTCTTCTGTAATCCCGCCTGATGTAATGCAGAGCAGCTCTGACATCATGCCAGTGCTGACTAGATTGGTGCTCTAGGAGGATTATTGAGGTCAAGATACTGTGTCGATCCAATACAGCCTCAGCTGCTGAGGTTGTAAACCAAAGAAAGGCACAATATTTTGTTGTCTATTCCTTTGTTTTTAATTGACTTTAACCCCTTTATCATTATAAAGAAAGAGATAGTCTTTAGTAAAGGTTTAGCTTTTGTTTTCTAGTTTCAGTGTTTACTGTGACAGATTTATTGGAAACAATGACTACATTGTTTAGATGGATGGTCAGTGTCATGGATCTGGTGTCTCTCTGAGTGGATGTAATCAAATGTGCTTGATGAGAACATGGCCTACTTTGGTTTAATCAATGAAACAACCCCAATGGTGCTGCTTTATTGTGTTAATATAAAATATCAAGCCACAATATCTAGTGAATATTATAATTCTGAAAATATATTTTAACAGTGACAATGTATTTCCAAATACAGACCATTACAATTGAAAATGTGCTGCACTGACACTGGTAATCTTTAGATTGTGAAAAGCTAGCATTATCCCAAAGTTCTGTCAACAAAAACAGCAGGTAAGAGTAATGGCATTAGTTGTGAGACACCAATATTTAATGAAAAAAAAAAATCCCCATAGGCAGTTGCTTTGTGCACAGACGGACACTGTACTTCAGACTAGCTCTTAACAATAAAGCCAGGTCTGCTACAAAAGTCAATGCTCAATTTTTCTTTCAATTTTAAAACACTGTTGCAAGAAAATTTCAAATATTGTTCTGTCTTATAAACATTTGACAATAAAATTCACAAAAAGAAATGAGAAGCTCTTTCTGGTACCTGCAAGTGGTTGTTCTTCCCAGACATTCCCACCATGTCCCACTGGCTGCAGGACTTCTTGGGGACTCTTTGGTTAACCCGGATGCTGATGCCTCCTCCGATCTCGTCATAAGGGTTCTCCATGAGGTTGTCAGTCAGGTTACTGGAGCTCTGGCTGCGTGTGATGGTAGGAACGTCCCGGGCGTTCGATTGAGCTGCTTGAATGGTGGAGACGGAGGGAAATCTCGGGGCCGTGAGGTGGCCTGATGAGGGGGTGTAGGGGTTGGGTGTGAAGGTAAATTGGGAGAGGGGCAGACTAGGGAAACGGCCACTGCTGGTGTTCAGGTTTTCCATGGAGTGGTAGACAGGCTTGTGCACCACTGGGAAAAGAATATAAAATTATGCAAAATTACCAGTTTTTTATTTTTAACAAACGCTGTCCACATTTTTTTTAGACTTTCAATAAAAAAGCCAAAAGTGTGACACTGCCCTATTTTGCTACAAAGACACAAACATTTGTCCATCTCCATTACAACACAACTTCAGCAGGTTTTTTTTTTTGTTATTGGAAAGCTTTATTGGAAATATATGCAAGCACAAAGCTTTCCATTTTTGGTCTAGTTTAGGGGGCTGGTGCCAAAACATTGTAAGTGAACAAAACCTTCAATAACTACACTTTTGGCACCGAACTGTTTACGTTTTTCCTTTTACCTAGAGTTCCCAGAGAGCCTTCACTGGTTGTGTGATTAACCTGGCTCTTTAACCCCTTCAGCCTCACATTTTGACATTGTTTTATACTGTGTACCTTCGTGCCGCGGGGTGTAAGCCGAGTGCGTCGGGCTGGGAGTGAGAGCCACCCGAGGAAGTGTCCGCAGGTTGGAGTTGAGCGAGGCAGACACGACCAAGCGCTGAGGTGATGGCATGGGCGTAACAGGCACCTCCGTCACATACGTGGCAGGTACATACAAAGGCTTTGTTTTACTGGCCGCTCCAATCCTCCGCACCTGCCAAACACCAAACACATATTCAAATGCTTTGGCTATTTTTTTTGCTTCAGAAATCCACTCAGCTCCACTGAGCAGAGAGGACCGCAGCTGGATGCTAAAGCTCCTCGTTATCTCAGCGGCGAAAGTCCTGCTTGTTCATATAGATACAAACAAGCAGGACTTTCGCCGTTTGTTTGTTCATATAGATACAAACAAGCGGCGAAAGTCCTGCTTGTTTGTATCTATATGAGAGATGGCTGTGTTACTGATGTTGTTTTATAGCATGAGCTTGTCTGTTTAATGTAATGTTGGACAAATATTTTATTACATATAGCCAAATAATGTCTCTTATCTTTTATTGGTAGCTTACTTTTTTCATTCTTAGAAATCAAGTTTAATGTTGTTCTGTGTATTATCTTTAAGCAAACAATTAGGTTAAAAAGACTTATTAGGTAAATGTCCTCATTAAGTTGCTCTATTTATATGTTTATTTTTGTTTCTCTTAAGTTGATCAACGTAATCAACAGGAAGAAATTAAGTTATTGAATCCTAACAGATGCAGTGAGTAGCAACCTTAATACAACAGGTGAATAGATTTGAGTAAGTCCAACTTACTAAAAGAACAGAGGCTGGGGCTACACATATAATTGTCTGGGAAGAAATGGAAAATAATGAAATCATAAAATAGGACAACCTGCACATATCTTTTCATCCTGAGAGAGTACATGTTCAAGAAAACTCAAAAGACTGGGGCTAAACAGCTGTGAAACCCTTGAGAAAAACACTGAGGCTCATAAGAGAACTTCTCAGGAGAATAAAGTTTAAACTCAAGATTTATAGGAACAGTAATTTTGTCCAATGAGCACAGACTGACCCTGAGTTACGGGGTTTGTCAGGGAAAGTGGAAGGGCTGATAAAGTGATTACCCATCATGCCACTGTATTCACAGCAAAATCTCCAGTGTTAAATTTGGACTCATATAAACACTCTTCCGGTGTTTTCAGATCAACACTACGAAAGTGTTAGAAACCAGCCCTAACCAAAGATGAGCAACAGACAGACACAGACAGGGATGTATCCTATATTTCATTTTTACCGGAGACTCAGACAGAGTCTGCTCTTGAGATACTTGTAGGAGTTTTACAGTTTAGAGTCTCTGTGGATGTTGTCAGTTAAAACTGTACTTGAATTGTGTTGAGCATAAAAACCTGATGATTTGTTTAATACTTGTTGATTTTAAATGAATTAGCTCTTCAGCTCTATTTTTTTTTTTTTACCAAAACTCTGGAAAGATGATGGTTGCTGCTGTTCCTCTGAGTCATGGTCAGACCATGAGCGACGTCGACAGAGACATGTTAGAGACAGTTACACAGAGTTACACGTGAAAGACTGTCTGATTTACTACATAATCAACTCCAAATGTTAATAGATGCTATAACATCTCATCAGCTTATAGGCAAGTATAAAAGGGATGTTCGATTAAAGATAATGGAACTCCAATTAAATATTATATATTTTTTTCTGTTCTGGGTGGACAGTGTGAGAAACCCAATTGTTTCACAATATAAAAATAAATAAATTAGAAAACATTGCAATATGGTTTATGAGTATTGCCAGGGTGATCGACAAGTCGAGAGAGAGGGGCGTGACATTGAGCAGATTTAAACCCAGGTCATTCAAGTTTCTGGTATTTGCTCTACCAAGTGTGCCCCCACAATTAGTTTTCAAAGCAAATAATATCATCCATTGGTCACACTGACGCCACAAACATTGTCATTTAATTAAAGGCTTTGACTGGTCACTTATTTAGAAAAACAAAGCAAAGATTTCTACAGACTACCATGTAATATTATTGTGGTCTTTGTGATTTGGGTATTGTGCAGGTTAATGATAATCATGTCCAACACACTGTTCTCTCACCTGCCACCAGTCAGCGTTGGTCTTCTTCAGGAGAATGAACCTCTCCCCTTCTCTAATGGAGACCTGGCGTCCGTCTGCAGCGCGGTAGTTGTAGTCGTACTGGGCCTCGAGGACTACTGTGCCACTGGGGACCCCGCACACCGCCATGCCCTTGGTGTTCAAACCCGAGGTAGAACCAGACTGCTGGTGTCCTACCGAACGTCGCCAGGAACCGGACAACATGGCTGCTCTGTTCGGGTTGACTCAGCAAGCGTCCTGACAGTGGGAAGTGGTCAAAGAAGGCACAGAATTGTAGAGCCAGGTCTGAGCCATGTTCTACAAAAGAAAAGACAGGGACAGAGGGAGAACAATGAAAATGTCACCTCAGTTCAAAGGAAGACACCAAGAAACCTCTCAGATCTAAAAGTGAGATGTGGTTTATACTATATGCATGATTTTGTCCTTATTCTGCTTTCACTGTCATTGGGTAAAAAACATATATTAGGACTGGAGTGCAATACCACAACCATCATTCTTTTTTTTAATGCACCTTCACATCACACTGTAAAAACAAAATAAAAAGATAGCTTGGTGCATGGCTGGAGGCTGCTGGTGGCTGCTGGGGGCTGCTGGGGGCCAGGAGACGCTGCTGGGCCTCCTTAGCTTGTCAAGTGCCTGGCCTTGACGAAATTGACAAGGAGCTGGTCAAGTGTGTCAAGCATGGCCCACCTTTTCTCCCTTTTGTTTAGCTCACACATTTATTTAATTTTTATTTATTTACATTATTCATTTCTTAATTTATTCTGTTGATTTATTATTCTGTTAACCTGCCCTATTATTCATTTCCCCCTTTGTAAAACATAGTATCTATGCACACACAAACAGACACAAACACACACACATATTCTATGTATTGTTCACCTGTAAATCATTCTCTGCATTAATCTGCATTAATGTAAAAAATAAATAAAAAGAAGGGGTAAAAACAGCTAGATGAACAAAAATGTGAAGTATGTACCACTGGGCTTTAAAAGTTTTGACAGGCTTTCAACCAAAGAAATGACTGTGTTATATAACGAATCACATGTCACAGGTTTTCCTTGTTTCTTTGGTTCCCTGTGAAAATATGCCACTCACAGAAGAACAATGGAGCTATTATATCAATTATGAATATATGTTTCAATTATTTATTGAGACAGTGATTCATTATTTAGTTTACAAATTTTCTCAATAGAAGCATCACATTGTACAAGCACTGGTGTAAAACACATCCAGAATCTCTGCAGATGCTATAATGGTCACAACCATCCCTTTGAGTCAATTGCCAAAACTAGAGCTGCTTATAACTAATTTAAGGGAGTTTGTCTGACAATGTGTGTTAATCGCGTCCACATTAAACTTACTGTGGGCAGCCTGACACAACAACAATAGCAGCCAAAAAGATTTAAACCAGCTGATATGAATACCTACAGTTGTGCTCATATGTTTACATACCCTGGCAGAATTTGTAATTTTTTGGCCATTTTTCAGAAAATATAAATGATACCACAAAAATATTTTTTTTCATTTATAGTTGGTGATTGGTTGAATCCATTTAATGTCAAACAAATGTGTTTGAAACTTACCAAATGAGCCTGACCAAAAGTTTACAGTATTTTATGATAGTTGTGGATAAGGTTCTTTAGTTTCTCAGATTAGGTGAAAAGTAAAGGCGGTAGTAGCTCAGTGAGTAGAGCTTCAACTGAAAGGTAGGCGGTTCGATTCTCACTTTCCCCTCAGTTCATACAGTTGTTGTGTCCTTGGGCAAGACACTTAACCCACCTTGCCTCCAGTGGCTGTAACACAGCTAAATAAATAAATGATAAAACTGCCCATTCTTCTTGGCTAAAAGCCTCCAGTTCCTGTAAATTCTTGGGCTGTCTTGAATGAACTGCACGTTTAAAATCTCCCCAGAGTGGCTCAATGATATTGAGGTCAGACTTAGACTGAGGCCAGTCCAGATCCTTCACTTTATGCTGCTGTAGCCAATGACAGGTCAACTTGTGCTTTGGATCAATGTCATGTTGACACGTCCAAGTACGCCCCATACGCAGCTTCTGGGCTGATGAGTGCAAGTTTTCCTTCATTATTTTCTGATAACATTCTGCATTCATATTTTCCTTTGCCTTTGTAGCACAGACATCCCCAAAACATCCACCTCCATGTTTCACAGAAGGAATGGTGTACCTTTCATCATAGGCCTTGTTAACTCCTCTCCAAATGTAACGTTTATGGTTGTGGCAGAAAGTTAAATTTTGGTCTCGTCACTCCAAATGACTTGTTCCAGACGTTTGAAGCTTGTCTCTGGGCTGTTTGGTGTATTGTAAGTGGGATGCTTTGTGGCATTTGTGTAGTAATGGCTTTCTTGACCATGCAGCCCATTTTTCTTCAAGTGAGTCCTTATTGTGCATCTTGAAATAGCCACACCACATTTTTTCAGCGATTCCTGTATTTCAGCTGAAGTTATTTGTGGGCTTTTATTTGCATCTAGAACAATTTTCTTGGCAGTTATAGCTGAAATCTTTCCTTGGTCTACCTGACCTTGGTTTTGATTTCAACAGAATTCTTCCTTTTCCAGTTTTTATTAGAGTTTGAACATTGCTGATTGGTATTCTCAATTCCTTGGATATCTTTTTATATCCCTTTCCTGTTTTATACAGTTCAATTGCCTTTTCCCGCGGATCCTTTGAAAATTCTTTTGCTTTTGTTACCTGGCCCCCACTTACCTCTCTGAGCTCCTCCACCACCACACACCCACTCGTGCCCTCCAATCAGCCGAAGCCAACCTCCTGTCTCCTCCCTGGACTAAACTCAAGACCTGGGGAGACAGGGCCTTCTACATTGCAGCCCCCACCCTCTGTAACTCCCTGCCTAAACACATCAGAGTCTGCTCCACACTCACCTCCGTAAAGACAACCCTCATAACCCACCTCTGCCTACTGCCTACTCTTGTCTGTTTTTTGTTTGCTTTGTCCTTTCCTTTCTGTAAAGCATTTTTGAGTGTCTTGAAAAGCACTATATACTGTAAGTGTTATGTAGAATTACTATTATTATTATTATTATTATTATTATTATTAAAGGCAAATGAGTAAAATGGTAAAAAATGAGGCAAAAGGCAGTTGGTTTAGAAATATATTTTATACTTCCACATTGTTGTAGTGGCATAAAAGAAAAATCTATTGTGTGACAAAGATTAAAAATATCATTACAATCCTGAGTATTATGCCTTTAAAGCAATCATTTTGTGATTAAGACGAGATGTCAGAGCCAATATGTGCACACTGTTTTCCTATTGTTGTCCTTTTAAGCTGGCACCACTTTACGACATGTGTGAGTAAAAATCTCATGTGTTTGGCAAAAGTGCTTTGGACCCAAAATAGCATCTATCTCTGTCTCTCCACCTGAGCCAGCCTTTCCCGAGCACCCCCTCCCTTCCCACACACAACCCACACCCACAGCCAAGACCAGCTTACATAAGACAGCATCAAACCATACACAGAGCTGCACATGCACAGACCCACACTGAAATGAAATAGAAAGAGGTACATCTCTGTGGAGCTAGTAACAGAGCCTCAGTCCCAGTCACGCCCTGCCCACTGCAAACAAGAGGGAATCAATAGAGAAATACATGTCAATAGTGAAACCAAGGAGGATTTTAAATGCCAAGGATGAAGAAGAAAGGAAAAAGCAGACATGTCCTAAGGCTGGGGATTGCCAGACTCCTCGAGCTGATTGTAAGGAAAAGCTGTGAAAATCAAGAAAGCAGGAGAAACTGAGTGGGAGTGGAATGGGTGAAGCAGGATCGAGCTGTGAGCCGCACGAAAGCGCTGTGAGAGAGGGCAGGGTTAGCCGCCCGACCCTTTAGTAATCCCGCAGTTATTAAAGCGCAGCGAAGATTCTGTGACCCCCACGGCCACAGAGTATTAGAGTAAAACCCCTCTGTAAACTGGCATATGGGCAGAGAGGGCTGTGTGTCTGCATAAGTAGAAAAAAAAACCCTACAACATCAATATGAGTATATGCTGTTGGTAATAAGATCAATTAGACACATTGTTTTGAGCTGGATAAATATGCATAAAATCAGGTACAGGTTATAGGTACAGTATTGTTCAAAATAATAGCAGTACAATGTGACTAACAGAATAATCCAGGTTGTTAGTATATTTTTTATTGCTAAGTGGCAAACAAGTTACCAGTAGGTGCAGTAGATTCTCAGAAAAAAATCAAGACACAGCATTCATGATATGCACGCACTTAAGGCTGTGCAATTGGGCACTTATTTGAAATGAAAGAGGTGTGTTAAAAAAATAGCAAAACAAAATATAATAATACTGTAAAACTGTGAGTTTTCAGCATTTTATAGATGAACATTAGTCTCATTTCATTTCCTTTGACAAGTCAAAGTTTAGGACTGGGAGGCCAAGGAGTACAACACTTTTAAATATTGACATGGTATACACATTATTATAATTCTATATATTGTAAGTTGTTGAGAAGTATAAAAAGAATGGCAGCAATAGACCGCATTATTATATTACCATTGTCTAATTGTTGTTATAGTTATTATTGTTACTATTATTATAACTTCCTGCCCAAACACATCAGCGACTGCTTCAAACTCACCTCCTTTAAGACAACCCTCAAAACCCACCTCTTTAAAACTGCCTCCTCTGTATTTATGTTCCTGTCTGGTTTTGTTTTCTTTGTCTTGTTCCTTCTTTAAAGCTTTTTTTAGTATCTTGAAAAGCACTATATAAGTGCATTGTATTATTATTATTATTATTATTATTATTATACTATTGTATACATATATAAACACTTAAAGAAAAATGCTGACATTGCCAGGGAAGCTCGTCTACTTTGAAAACAACATAAGATACAATCGACTTGGACATCCAGTTGCAGGGTGTTCATCAAACTTAATGGAACACCTGAACAGGCTAAATTACGTTGGGTCAAGGAGGGCCACGAACTGAACAAATATATATCCTACTTATCATGACAGACACTCAACACACTGACTCATTACAAAACAGACAATGTGGACGCTCTGGAAATATTTGCATGCAATAAATATGAATCAATAAATGATATGTTAAATAAAATCGACCCTGATATACACTTTCACAAAGGCAACAGTATTAACTGTAACTAATTGCACTCAACAAACCAGAAAAAATGTATACGATTCATTTCAATAGGTGTAGTTTAAATGCAAAATTTGAGAACATCAAAGAGTAAACCAGAAATTTAAAGTAATGCCATTTCAGAAACATTGATAAATAAGTTTTAAATGTTTACCAGAAACAGAACCTACAAAAGTAATCTTCATATTACAACACATAAACTTACTCAAATAATTTTTTATCAATCGAGAAGGGGGTATAATTCAAGAGAAGAGTATAAATTAAAGGTACAGTGTGCTTGGACTACATTAAAGAGGCAGTGCATAGGAGTGGCTTGAGTTTGTTTACCAAAATTTAAAATATTTTAAATGACTAATCAAATAATTTGACTTAAAAATAACTTAAATAATGAAAATGAATTAATGATCATTAAAATAGTAAGAATGTTTTTGTTTGTTGTATTGCGCGTAATAAGTCTACATACTTTCAGCCAACATAAGTTTTGGTTGTTTAAAAAAAATATTGTATTTTTTCAATTTTTATTTTTTGGACTTAATTAAAAAAAAATTAAAAAACAATGTAGCTGTAGTCTATAGGCTGCAGTCATTTGTTTGAGAACAATGTGAAAACAGGAAACTGCATAGTCACTTCAAAAGCACAACCACACTTTGGGTCATATCCTTTCCATCCAATTATGCTCATTTTTTCATGTTTAAGTTTCTCCTCATATACGTGAGACACTGAGGACCATGTATTTCAGGTAAAGGGCCAGGAGACATGCTCTCACAGTAAGGGCAATGGGCAAGTTCATGCAAATTAAACTCATAAAACACATGGGTAAAAGTCTATTTTGGGAGGTTTTATGATACGACCAAATGACGTCAATACAGTCAACGCGCACTGGCGGCTGGTTATAGAGAAACAGGATGAGTAAAAAATGGCATGACTCTCGCCTCTAATCCCACAAAATGTGTCATCACTGCACAGGCAGACACAGCTCTGTTCTCCATGCCCGTTCACTAATACAAATAAACCATTTCTTAATGCAAAAACTGTATTTGTGCAATTGCTATGGTTATGGCTGCAAATCTGAAAATGTGAAACTGTGGTGAGGTGTTTTTTTTTTTATTGCAGGTCAGATGGCAGTGAACAGGACACAGCCTTTACACACCCAAACACACACAGAGGCCCATATGGTGTCACAAACAGACACGTGCACAGTCAGGGCTGAGTGGAAATAGATGTTAGAGCCAAAGACATTTTGGTGTGGTACAAATAGCCAAAATTGAGAAAAGAATGGAGACATTATATGCAGAATTACAAAAAACTAAGCAGGGGATGGTGCTACATAGTGCTCCATAAGCTTTGCCTTGGTGATTTTTCCTTTAGTGGATTCATAACTGTCAGAATAAGCTCCAGAAATGGAGACAATTTGTGCATGAGCCACATATAAAGAGACAGAGAAGTCACTCACCATAGTCCTGACGTGAAAAAAAAAAGCCTTTACAACATCAGGGAGGTCATCTTACTTTCCAGTCATTTCCACGCCTAAAAACAGGATGAGAAAAGCATAAAACGTACTAAAAGAAGAAACAGTCATGGCTGTCCGTAAGATTATGAAAGAACCACAGACTGGTTAATGAAAAAACTAGCAACAGCCGAGCAAAATGCCCACAATCTCTGTCTCCCATGAACAGACACACAGACACACAGACACACAGACACACAGACACACAGACACACAGACACACACACACACACACACTCACACACACACACACACACACTCACACACACACACACACTCACACATACAGTTAACCCAACCCAAGAGATCTTGCATCTATTCAATGAACCCTCTGTGACCTTACCTCCCCCCAATAGCAAGCACTTTGAGTTCAAAACAGCAGCGAGTGACTTCTGCAAAAAAGAAAGAGCATCAGCTGCCTATTGCAAGCATTCATGCAAATTAACCATATCTGAACTTTGAGAGAGAGGGACACACCATTTGCAGAGAAAACATCAGGAAACAGTGCAAGAGATGTTCAGTGTGTGGGATAAACTACAGCATTTTGCAGCCAGTCATTGATTGAGCTATTGATTCGTTCAACAAAGCTGCCTGGTCAACAAGGCCACCGGACATTTGAGATTTACCGCCTCATCCACCGCAGTGTTGGCAATTTAACTGAGTGTATTGTTTACAAGGTTTAAAAACCTTTGACCTTTCAATATCTATGAACTTATAGGGGAAGTATCAGTTTGTATATTATTTGAACTCACTGCTCAGGCAGATGTTTCAGGAAACCAGCTTTTAATTATGATGTTTAATCAACAGTAATCAACAGAGTATGAGGTGGTTTGTGCCATATTGTAGATGTAATTGTAATAAAACTGATCTTTGGACAGAGTTAGAGATTTAGCCTACAGAGCTGTGTTTACTTTTGTCTGGGAATCAAATGTACATGGCAGCATTACTGTAGTTTTCATACTGATAATTGTGAAAGATATCATTAGAATTTTTTTTTGTATATTGACCTACTTTAAATAAATGTTTTTGACATTGACAACCTTTCCCACAAAGTAGCCAGAGGAACTTAGAGATACATAACTGCAATCGTCTTTTATTTTGTCACGTGGTGATTCTTACGATAACTGTTTCATCATTAGCCTGGTCAGCCATATCCACCCACTTTGCAAAGTGAAGGCAAGGCAAGGCAATTGTATTTATAAAGCACAATTCATACACTGGGTAACGTAAAGTGCTTTACAGGAATAAAAAAACAATTTACAAGATTTAGATTAAGAAACAAAAGAAAAATTTTAAAAGAAGATTGCAGATTAAAAACACTTAAAGTTGTAGTGTAGGCGGAGCTAAAGATGAAGGTTTTAACTTCCCTTTGAACATTGTTAAAGTTGAGGCTGTTCCAGGATTTTTGCTGCATGAAACTTAAAAGCTGCTTCACCCTGTTTAGTTCTAACTCTAGGCACGAGCAGAAGCCTGTCCCAGATGTTCTCAGAGTCCGAGGAGGCTCATAAGCTACTAGCATTTCAGAAATATATTCTGGTGCTAAACCATTAAGAGACTTGTAAACCAGCAGTGCTGTTTTAAAGTCTATTCTCTGAGCAGAGATTTTAAAACTGGACTGATGTGGTTGTACTTCCTGGTGTTAGTTAGAATAATAGCATAATTATGGTGAGATATGTCACAGCTGTGTATTAACTGGCCTAAAGGAAGCATGTAAAGATTGAATAATAGCGGTCCCAAGATAGACCCCTGTGGAACCCCACATGTCAGGGCCATTTGGTCAGACACACAGTTACAAACCGACAGTACTTCCTGTCTTCAAGATTGGACGGAAACCATTTAAGAGCAGTTCCAGAGATACCTATCCATTCCTCTAATCTTTGTGACAGGATTTCATGGTCCACTTTATCAAACGCAGCACTCAAGTCCAACAGAACTAAGACAGAGACTTTGCCCGTGTCAGTGTTCAGTCTGTGATGGGGCCTGAATCCTGACCAAAAAGGATCAAAGCAGTTGTTAAGTAATAGAAAGTCATTAAGTTGCTGATATAGAACTTTTTGGATGACTTTCCCTAAAAATGGCAAGTTAGATATGGGACGATAGTTGTTGAGCACTGTAGCATCAAGACTGCTCTTCTTTAGGAGAGGCTTGATAACAGCAGTTTTTAAAGCCATTGGAAATATTCCAGACTGTAAGGAATTATTGACTTTATCAGTGAGTTATGGTAACAAACTGCTTAGTACTGATTTTAGAAATCTAGTGGGTAGAACATCGAGGCAGCAGGTGGATGAACTGGAGACAGTTTTTTTTAATTGTTCTGTCATTAATGGGTGTAAAATGTGTTAACCAAAAGAAAGGTCTCCTAGGTGGCTGCAGTGTTGTTGTTTGCCCTTTGGACTGTAGCGCATGTTTAATGCCTTGAACCTTGTCGTTAAAAAACAATGCAAACTCATTGCATTTAGTGATGGAAACTAATTCTGGAGGAAATGGAGCTGGAGGGTTTGTTAATCTGTTCACTGTAGCAAACAGGACACTTGAGTTGTTACTGCTGTTGTTGATGATCTCTGAGAAGAATATTTGTCTTGCTTTTTGCAAAGTTTGATTGAAAACATGCAAATTTTCTTTGTATACCTCATAATGAATTAAAAGTTTCAATTTGCGCCATTTCCTTTCGGCTTTTCGGCATTCCCTTTTCTGTGCCCTGACAGAAGGAGCATTGCAGTGAAAAGGGTCTCTCACCATGATTTCCTTTGGGATAAATCCAGTCGGATCCAGTCAATTGTAACAAAATGGGGAGAGCTTTATGGATTGCCTTATTTTCTCTGACTAATTGAATGTTTATCCAAATGCATCCAGAACAGTTTATTCTTCTGGTACTGTCCTAATTCTTTATATAGATGAGAAAGGCTTTGGAAGTTAGTCCATTACAAATATTGTGTTTTTCCTAGAAAGATTATCCCCAAAAAGACTTAAGTCGAATACAGTAAGTCTACTCTGCTTTGTTGGTGTGAAGAATTGGTTAGTATTTGTTTAAGAAAAGCCTAGATGGACAATACCTAAGCTATACACAAGCCCAAGTCTTCATGACCAATGGTTTTGTGAAAGGTTCACTTTGAGCTTTTTCATAGACAGATAAACCATATAATATAAGTCAACGGACAACTTTAAACGAAGCCCAAGGAAGCTTAGTGACAAAGGTGATGATGAATGCAAATGATGTGTAATAAATTTAAGGTTTGAAGAGTTTAAAGAGTAAACAAGCCACAAGTGTTCACCTGAGTACATCCAATTTTAATTTCCAGGATCAACTCCCTGCCAAATTCTATGAACTTTAAAATGCCTCAGGACCAGGCTGTTGATGTATGTTCATACCATATCCATATTCATTCCATACATTCAAAGTGGGAGGCTTTAATAATCACCACTACATGGTCTTCAAAGGAAAAAATGAGACATGGAGCAGAGGGTAAAGTGTGAATGAGGAACTTCAAAGGCACCAAATCCGAGGATGTGCAGAAAACACACACAGGCTTAGACATTCACAAAGCTTATACTATATTTACATAGACAGTGGAAAATCAGTGGGTTCACAGAAAACTGAGGAGAATAAATCAATGAGAGTGTTGTAAGTGAAAACAGGAAATCTCAGTTGTGACAAGTCGTCTAGCTTTTGATACCATTACTCGTACTTGTTCGACCTCCTACAGTATTGCCATGTGAGTACTTTGCTCAAAGCCAGTCTGCCGTTCCTCAAGATAAAGCATCTTTAATAAATTATTTACTAACTACACATGAAAAAGTAACGCTAACAGCTAAAGATGCTAAAGTAGCTGCTCAAAAACTGGATCCTTTAAAACAAGTCACTGATAAAACATGTGAAATATGCATGGACTAATATAAAGGTGTTCATACTCATACTCAACCTGACAGTCTTACTCAAAAAAGTGGCATCAAGACATCCCAAGTGACGGATTAATTATGCAAGTTTTGGTATCTATAGTTGACATGGATTCTTTCTTAGGCATGCATCCTTTGGTTCTTCAGCTGATCCTTGTGCCTGACTCTCATCTCGTTGCGGGGCGAGCTGTGTGAGGTGAAGTATTGCATCATAGACTCTACATCATACATTATGGGTAAAAGGGATTGTACCACAGCACTGCATCTTTGCACGGATCCAGAAACGCCTTGAAGTTTTCCTCAAATCAACTCGAAACCAAAGACTGTTTTAAGACTTTACCCCAGGCCGAATTTAAACTTGTGTGTCAAACAGATCTACAGTATTTGTGCTTGATGGATCCAGATACAACGACACTGGAGCTAATTAATATAACGCAACAAGAGTTAAGTTTGAATTAGATTAGGCTTGAAATATGTGGATTTTACTACTGCTTAAGGGTTTCTCCTTTGATTTAACCAAATACATGGACATCTTCAGCTTGCATACTTACTGTAATCAGGCTTATGTATAACAAAATGAAGTATTTGGGATACAAAAAAAGCATTACAGTCATTACTTGTGTTACTTGGCAGTACACTATAAAACAAAAAGTTTTCTAAAACAAGTTATCGTTGATTTTCTGTATGTTAAGTAAATGTAGGTCTCATATTCTCATGTCTCTACTAGTATTGAATTTTCCCTTGAAAATGTAATCCTCTTGAGTTGTTAAAAAACCAGGACTAAATCAACAACTAAACCAAGACAAGACTTTAATTTCAGGCTGTTATTGGACAATTATTTTGAAAGGCAGTAAATGTCAATTACGTGAAAGACAATAATACTATACAAGCATTTTTTTGTGATATGGAAATTGCGGTAACAGAAATTTTGCAGCATATTATGCATAATTGTACTCAAATAGATTTCCCCAACCGTGACAGTAACACACCGTCACTAAGACTGAGGTACAGTTGGAAGTGCGTCCTATATGTGTCATTGATCTGATTGTATTAACTTGATACTATAGCTTCATGGTGCAATAATTAAGCTTGAATCAATCTACTCTCCATGATGAGTATTGTACTAAGAAAAGCCATGTGAAGAAGCGTTCACTTTGTCTTTGAGTGTATACTTGTAAGTGCCTGCACTGATGTCTCTCTCGCTCTATAAGAGACACATGCCTGAAGCCAAAACAGCCTTTCATCCTCCCTGAGCCATGCATTATTGATGATTCGACCACAGAGAGACACAGAAGCACACGCTGTTTCCCCGCTGTAACGGCTGCCTGTGAATCTGTGTGTGTGTGTGTGTGTGTGTGTGTGTGTGTGTGCGCAAGTGACTAAACAGGTGGGCTGGGGTCTCTGTGAGAGGCCTCCACTGATTAGCTGTGTAAATTGTCCGGGAGCCAATCAAAAAGCAGAGACAACAATAAAGCAGCCATTGGTTCCCATTTTGTTCCAATATCATGACAACAAGCTCTGTGGCTGCCTTTCTCCTGTGTCTGTGCGTTTTCTCCTTTTTGTTGCACAGAATAACATTTAATATGTGTGATGCCATCATTTCAAGCCTTCGCTGACGCAACACTTGAACTGTGCAGCTTGCATCGACACATGGCAAACTTCTTCAGAGAACAAACTTGTACAATATTCAAGTCTCCCTTATTTACATATAAACAACAACCAGACAGACCAGCTCTCGCCAGTTCGGTGCCACTCAAGGGGGATTTTAAACTCTTAAAAGAATTAATTCAAGCTTTTTTTAAAGAAACGAAAGGTGGAAAGACAAAATAGGAAGTTCTTACATTATAGCTAATGAATAACATGTCTTAGTCAGAGTCTTAGGCTAAAAATGTTTTTCTACTTCATTTTTAAATATACATCTCAAGATCATTCAGCTGTGCTTAATTGTTATTATGCGTTAATGTATCCTAACACTGTATGCCAAGGTATATATTGTATAATTTACAAATGAAAGCATAATGCGGCAATAAGACCCTAAGTGAGACCACGTCAGAGTTTGAACGACCAAAACTGAGACTTGTGCTGCAGCTTGATTCTTGCGAGATTTGTGAGTTTACAAACGTATTAAAATTTTTCTTGACCTGCTCCAAGCAAAGTATTCACGGTCTGAACCCTGGCTTTACTGGCTTGTTGTGTTCAATCATATGGCAGCTCTGACAGGTCTGGGCGGTGTTTTAGGTTTGAAGATGTAGCGACGGTTTTATGGTAACGAATGTAAACAACATGGCATTGATCTGATTGGATAAAACTGCGGTTGATAAATCACTGACCTGTCATTCGTCAAAAATACCTCCCCTTTTTTAAACGCTTTTAACGGGAGCCTTTCCAAATGGTTCAACAGACTATGTTCTGTGGAACAGTTCTATCTGCCAGAGTCAGGTTATGAGCTCAGCAAATAGTTGTACAGTTTGACATTACAACACTGAATGTCCAGTTTTACCAGCGACAAATACAATTTCTCTTCTTCTTGAAAGATGACAAGGAGGTGTTGTCAGTGGAAAAAAACATGTTCTTTGTTGAAGAAGTTTCAATTACAATAATAAAGACAAGGCAAATCTTTTAAAAGAAGATTAATGTCAAGACTAAGGCTTGTTCAAAATACTGTAGGCCTCTAGTAATAATAAAGGAAGTTTAGCAATGTATTTAAAGATGTAATTGTGAGTCATTGGATCATGAGACATGTGTTGAATTGCTGGTTGAGGAACATTAAAATTACTAAGTGATATGTCTGTTGACCAAAAAAATTGCTTCCTATCGCAGTCTAAACTGTGGGAGACAAAATATCTGAGAAGTCATTTTTCTCTCAAGAATAACACAGAGAGCCCATGAACCCACTCCTGTTCAGGTTTTGTCACTGCGAGCCTGTGGGAATGTGTGGTGCATTGATGTTTCTAACGAAGTGCACTGAGCTCCATTGATCCGTCAGGGATGAGAGTGAGCTGTCAAAAGCTATCAGGCAAGTCAAAGACCCACTTTCAGCCCAGTGCAGCAGAAGTGGGCACGATACTGTCACGGCACAGCGAAGAGCAGAGAAACCTACCAAGGCCAACATACTCACACAGAAAAGTTCTGGAATGTGATAATAAGGCATGTCAAACTTTGTGTGAGTGTTTGCCACAAAGTGTTTTGCATATGCAGGATTAAAAAATATATATTTTAAAGTCTGCTGTATCTGCAGAGCCCCGGTCAAACAGAGCATATTAAGAGGAACTAAAACAAAAACCACAGTAAAGCATCAACAACAAACTACACACATTATCCTACAAGTGCCCCAATATGCTATTCTTCTTAAATAACTGCATCTTGCTCTCTCTGCAGGACATTTACCAGCGCAGAGTCCACAGGAGAGCCACCTGCATCATGAAGGACCCACCCACAGCATGGACTGTTCACGTGTCTACCTCAGGATGGAAGTATAGGAATGTGACATGCAGGACTTGTAGACTCAGGAACTCTTTCTTTCCTACCGCCATCAGACTGCTCAACAGTTTAATATAAACAAACTAATAAATAAATAGCATACAATGCATATATTGCACATCTTCCACTGTATATTCCCTGTCTATATTCTGATATTTTGCTCTTTATATTTTAATATGTTGTTCTTGATATTGTGATATCTTTATTCTTATTTTAAATAGCTTTGTACATTGTATGGCACTCAGTGTGGACAGCAAAGTAAGAATTTCATTTTACAAGGAATTGTGAATATGCTTTGACGTTGAAGCTGAAATACAGCAGGATATAACTCCTTTATCAACAATAAAGCAACCTTTTATCCTCAAAATGGGTATAAACTCATGTCAGGTTCCAGTTGTAAATGTAGGTTCATGAGAATGTTCGGTGTGACATAGATGTAGTCATAAGTTACAGAGAAGTTGCCTTTCTTCCCTAAAGTACATTCATTTCTGCTCAACAACCATACTAGGCCTACGCGTGCAAACTGGCAGGAATTTCACACACAAAGCTTTTCTCTGTAAAAATCCAAGAGCTGCAGAATAATCTGAACACTGACATGTCACAAAGCAAACCGCATCAGTGACTAAATCTTCCCTGACACTGGGGATGTCCACTGAGCACACTAGTAATTACAGTTTACATGTAACCCTGCTGCTAATACTGCCCATGGTACAGGGCACTTTTAATCAGGAAAGTTGCAACTGGAGAGTAATCTTTCAAGCCTGTGTCGTCACAAGCTGGGCAAAAAAGGGAGCAAATCTCCTGCTTTGCGTGGACTTAAGAAAATGTTATGAAACAGTAAAAATAGAGTGCGTCAGACAGACCATTTTTAAAAACACATACAGAGATTTACATATGAAAGGAGGACAGTCAAATCTATGTTGAGATAATGCCATATCATTGTGCTAACCAAAATAGTGAGCATATGTCTAAAGTGATGAAATACCGGTCAAACCTAGCTGTACACTCTATAAAACAAGCAAGAGGATTAATTAATGTATTAGAAGTGAAAAAGTGTGTAAAATGTGAAAGGTTTAAAAAGAAACTATCATAGTGTGCTGCAGAGTAGGTGTTCTTCCACAGGAAATGGTTAGAGATGGCTTAGTTTCTTTTATGTTTAGATTTTCGGGTACAAGTGGTTAGAAGTGGCCACATGTGGGTTGACACATTTAAACAATAAGCGGTTATAAATTGTGAAAACCTAATATCTAAGAGGCAGAGTTGCAAGAGTGACCTACAGCATGGTTATTTATTTTTGTGTTTTAGCTTTGCAACTGATATGCCACAAAATATTGACTACAGTAATATATAGGATGAAATATAGGTAAAATATAGGATATACCTATTCCTGACTTTGTACAGCTTCAGGAGGCTATAGTGAGCTAATTGGTGAACTGAATCAAAGTTTGTTTACTACAGTCGTATAGAGATTTCTCAATGAGTAAACAAGACATCAGTTATTAAATTATTGGGAAAAATAATAGCAATTATCCAAGTGAATGTATTTAAGGACTATAAGGATGACAGCATCACTCACCGTGCAGCGACGTGATGACAGCTGCTGTGTTTTGGAGTCAGCCGCAGAGGCAGTAGTTTGTTCTTTTTATTCTAATGTCATTAAAACTTCAATAACTATTCGGCTAACGTCGAGAACTTTAATACATTTCTAATCGTAGACGTTGATTAAGTTGGCCGCTACAAAACATTGCACAGACTCCTGGCTCTTTAAGCGGATAAAAATTGTTTCGCACTGTAAAGCCTTGGTGGAGTAAGATTGGCTGTAGTCGCCCGATATGATTTTGCACTGAACCAATAGGATTAATGAACAGATGAGTTGTAGAGGCGCTCGTTTAGTACTATCACGTTGCACGGTACGGGTTAACTAGACAACTTCAGCACAGGTTCCAACCCGGCGGAGACTCAAGAAAATAAAAACGAGCACACACATAGACTCCAGATCCTTCCTGGCACAAAGGTTTTTCTGGTTAATGTAGTTTAAAGACACCCGGCTACAGTTAACAAAGCTTGCCCTAAAACTACAACCGCCATTTGTAACAGGAGCGACACTGCTTGCATCAGCATGTGTAGAGGACCACATTAACCGGCAAAGTTACGAGCAGCTGCCATTCTTGTTTTAAAGTCAGAAATTGAGAAAAATAAGATCGGTAATACATCTAAGGAGCGGAATAGCTTTTAAATGAAGCTGTTTTTGAGTGAAGGCAACCCTCATTGCCTAAAGGCGTTAGCAGCGTTAGCAGTGACAGGAGCTAAGTGTGACGTTCAGTATGTCAACCATGAAGGTAAGAAAGCGTGTTTAGATGGTCTTTTAATGGGTATAGAAACAAAAACAATGATGATAAACGCTGCCATGTATTAAAGAACTTTCTGTGTATTGTTTTATATTGTGTTTGAGCTGTGTTATAGGTTAAAACGAGTCTTTCCTGTGCTGTCTCAATCAGATTTTGATCACCTGTTTGTCCACCTGAGAAGCAGCTGGAAAAGCCTGTCATTACATGCAATTGCTTTGTAGATTGGTCTCGTATGATTACAGTTCTTTTGTGTGGCTTCCTGTAGCCTTTGTCTACTAATGTACAGCAACAGCTGTTAGGCGTTTACCTACAGTTACAAACCTGAACAGCCCAGTTACTTGAATGAATGATAACAAAGAGAATGTGTCTGGCATTTAGCCACTGGAGACATAAAAGCCTCAAAACATAGCCATATGACACAATGCAAATCATGAATAATATATTAAAAACCTAACATGGTTACATTGACTACTTGCATCACAAACCTTTGTCTGCAGAAAAAGTGGTGCCCTTCCTTAACCGTCCAGCCCTGCCAGCCCTGCTGTTGCCCAGCGGACAGCATCTCTTCAGCTCAAATGCCATCTGTCGGTCAGTACAGTCCTGGGTTTGATATCAAGTCTTGTGACAATAAAGAGATTAGTTTTACATGTTAAACTGTTCTTTTACTTGTAGTTGCATCTCTCACCTGTTATTTATGTTTGTGACAGATACATGTTTGAAATAAGTGGACAGGAGACTAGTGCACTTTCTGATCAATGGCTTGAGTGGGAGGCCACAAACCTTCAGGTAAACAATTGTTGGTTGCAATAAAAAAGTCTAGTCTAGTAAAGCTCTATTCTTTGTTTTCCTTTTTTGTTTTTATCTGGCTTCTTTACTGCACAATGTTTCCATTAGAGATATATAAATGAATGCAGCTATAATGAATTGTTGAAGATCAAATTAATTAAAAGGCAACAAAGTAGTTGTATCAAGAGGAAAAATAGTAATTAAACATTGTGATACTTTGTTTGACTTTATTATTCTGTTTATTTTTTGTAGCCTGCACTTCTTCAGGTCCTTCACATGGCAGTGCTGCAAGGAAAAGGGTCAGAGGTGTCAAAGGTCATCCAGGGACCCCTACACTACTTGGACCAAAGCTTGAACAAGGGAAAGATGCCATATTTGACTGGGGTAAAGACCAGTTTTATTATCTTGTATGCTATCGAATATGTTTCTTACCTTGAGGTTATATTATTAGAAGTAAACCCCATATTACCACAGTGTCACATGCAAGGATAGTGATGTGTTTTCTAACTTTTAGGATGTTCATGATATTCCAGATTTTTTTGAGTGGCTCTGTTTTCTGGCAACAAGGCATCTGTGGCATGTTTATAGTGTAGAAAAATATGCACTGTTGAGGCCCTTTTTAAATGTCATTATCATGATTTAAATCACCTTGAATTGAAAACGAGTGAAGTGATGAAGTGTTGAAGTGAAAAACAGAAGTAAAATCTGTTTGTTTAAACTGTTGCAGGGATGGTACCCACCAAATATCAATGTTCTATAGTCAAAAATACTTCAGTTAAATAACTACAGTAACTGTTTTTACTACAGTTGAATTATTGTCTAAATGTAATTTAATGTTCATTAACTGTACTGTGTTTTAGGAAGCTGTTTCAGTTGCTGACATTGTTTTGTGGGCTGGCCTGTATCCTGTTTTATCTGATCCCACACTGCCATTAGGTAAGTCCCATTATTTTGAGACTATAGCATTTTATTAGCTTTGATTATATGTTTTAAATGTATACAATATTTTTTGTGAAAGGTGAGCACAACTGTGTGAAGCTATGGTTTGAGCTTGTGAACGGTATGAGCGCTTGCCAGTCGGCGGCTCACAAAGTACTCCAGGGAAAAGGCCTGCAGGGCATGAAGAGCTACATGCAAAGGCAGCCTGCCCCTCAGAGCAGCCACAGCAGAGACACGCAGCCGAGCAGCAGCAGCAGCCCTCCCGAGGTATCACACATCATCAGGGAAACTGTTATTGTATTTTAAGCTTTCAGAGATTTCTCAGAGGAAACTGTGCTCATCTCTCAAGAGTCACGTGCACAATCCCATGGTTAGTCAGGATTAAACTGAACCAAGACTTTACAACTAAGAGATTAAAAGAAAGTAAACCAAGCATAGGAGGGAGCATAGGAGTTTTTTTCTGCCATTTGATTTGTGCACTGTATACGTTTACTGAAAGAAAATATGTCTAGTGTAAGTTCATTGTTCTAATGATCTGTCCTCACACATATTAAGGGAGATGATGGGGAGCGCCTGGTTTCTGAAGACGAAATGGAGACAGCTGCTCTCACCTTTAGTCAAGGTTTAAGGAGTTGTCAAGATACAGAGAGAAAACACCCAATGTAAGTCTTTTCTTCTCCTCTCGCATTTTGTGTTGCTATTTATTTTGATGTTGTAAAGCTTTTAAAAATGAAATGCTCAATGATCAGAAATGTCTGGTGTGTTATTTTTTTCCTTTTGCCTAGTTTGCCTAAGGAAGGCCAGAGGAACATCCTTCTGACCAGTGCCTTGCCGTATGTCAATAATGTCCCCCATCTGGGCAACATTATAGGCTGTGTCCTCAGCGCAGATGTCTTCTCCAGGTATTGGACACTTTTTGCTGTCCACAGATACTTATATTCACTGAGAAATATATAATCAAAATAATGTTCACTACCTTACCTTTGCTCTGACTGACTTACATTATGTATTTTCCAGATATGGCCGTATTCGAGGCTGGAACCTGCTGTACGTGTGCGGGACAGATGAATATGGCACAGCTACAGAGAACAAAGCCAGGGAGGAGGGTCTGACCCCACAGCAGATCTGTGACAAGTACCACGCAGTTCACTCCAGTATCTACAAATGGTTCCAGATCGACTTTGACTTTTTTGGCAGAACCACCACACAGAAGCAGACAGAGTAAGTAAAACATATTTGACCTGTGTAAAAGAAAAAAAAATCTAATTTGCTAAAACATAAAGGAATATATATAGTTTTACTGTCCTGACAAGACCTGGCCTGCTTTTCTTTCGAGAGGTCAAGCTTGTTTTTGTTCTATGCCACACTCATATGAAATTATATAACATAGGATTGCCATAATCTTTCAGATATGCAGAATACTTAATCTCTGCAATCACGTAAAATATATCATGACAAATTTACAAAAACAAAATCTTAATAGCTTTGTTTTGTAAAATACACACAAGTATTTAAATTTTTTTTTAAAGATTTAGTTTAATTTAATGTTAGTTTTTTTTTCAAGCTATTTCTGTAATAGATATAATCTTTGTTAAAATATCTTTACTCTCTTGCTTTTCAGAATAGCCCAGGATATATTCTGGCGACTCCACAAACATGGTTTCTTGGTGGAGGACACGGTGGAGCAGCTCCGGTGTGAAAGCTGTCAGCGCTTTTTGGCAGACCGCTTTGTTGAAGGCATCTGTCCCTTTTGCAATTACCCAGAGGCTCGTGGTGACCAGTGTGATAAGTGTGGGCGACTAATCAATGCAGTGGAGCTCAAGGTAAGTGGAACAAAGTAGTGTGTAGTAGAGATTTTTTTATTTATTTTACTTTATTTTTTTACAAAATTATGTGTAAAAACAATCAACCATTCAGACAATAGCATAGTGGCTAAGTGGTAGAGCGGTCGTCCTTTAACCGGAAGGTCGGCGGTTTGATTCCCTGCTCTACCCAGTTCATACTGTTGTGTCCTTGGGGAAGGCACTTAACCCACCTTGCCTCAAGTGTCTGTGATGTGTGAGAATCTGTGAGAATGTTCAGAGGTCGGAGAGTCCATAAGTGCAAAATGGCTGCCACGCCTCCACCTCCAGTGTGTGACTGTGGAGTGAATGAATAATGGACTCTGTAAAAAGTGCTTTGAGAGCTTTGAAAAGCGCTGTATAAATCCAATCCAGAATTATTATTAATAATAGTTTAGTCATTTAAACTGTGAGGGTTTCTAGATCTCAGACACACTTTTGATTTTGTATAAATGGTCTTCTACTGATAGGGTTGAATTGTTTTTATTTATCTTTGATATATTGGTGACATTTATCATGACTCTACTCTTCAGGAGCCACAGTGTAAGGTCTGCAGGCAGACTCCTGTTAACCGCACCTCCAAGCATCTTTTTCTCAATCTGCCAAAGGTATTGTTTTTATCATTATATAAACAATACTCTCTGTATGTTGCTAATAACCAATAATAACCAAAAAATTGCTTTTTCTATTTTTTTTATAGTTGGAGTCTCAGTTGGAGCAGTGGCTGGATAAGTCAACCAGCACAGGAGACTGGACAGCGAATGCCAAACAGATCACTCGGTCCTGGATAAGGGATGGACTCAAACCTCGGTGCATCACCAGAGATTTACAATGGGGGACTCCAGTGCCTCACCCCGACTTTAAAGAAAAGGTTAAAACAAATCACCATTGACCTGCTTCTATTATTATCCCACAAGAAAGCTGTTACTCATTACAGATAATGAACACTGCCCCTGAAATGTTTAAGGTCAAATTCCTAATTAAACTTTAAAGAAGAATACACAAAGCACATTCAGCATCTATCTTCATGTCATCTTCATGTTAAAAAGAGCTTGACATTCCCTTTGCTAACACATCACTGTGCAAGTAGAGCAGTGAAAATATTCCAAGAAAAAGTACTGTAAAAATGACCAAATTTTGTTTCTGGGCTAACACTAACAGTAATGTTTGTTGTAATGGTGTATTTTCTCTTGCGTTTTATAACTTGCCACAAATACAGCCCAAAGTCTTAACACATTACCTCTTTCTCTATCTCTGCAGGTGTTCTATGTGTGGTTCGATGCTCCTATTGGTTATCTGTCCATTACGGCCAACTACACCGACCAATGGGAAAAGTGGTGGAAGAATCCCAATCAGGTACTGCTCCCCTACTCGGGCACATGCCGTCAAAATTCATGAGCCATGCATTGCTGATGCACAATCTTAGGCTCAGGGTTTGTCTTGAAAAAAGAGTGGATATGATGGCTTTTTCATTGCCCCATCTGTTTTTGCACTCTGTACCAGAACACAATTTAATTCTCATCTCAGTGTTACCCTAATGTGAAACAGCACTCGCAAAGCTTTTCTGGTTGTGAAGCAAATGCATTTCCAGTTGAAGCAAAATCTGTTTTATTCACCAACAGAGGTAACAGATTGTACTGGAGACAATATTTGTTATTATATAAGTCTCAAGAGGATTTTGTTCTAAGGAATTGTCTTAAATTTGTTTTCATGATGCTCTTATATGAAATGGGCCTAGAGACTACACATTGTACAATCAAGTTTTAATTGCTCAGCTCTCGACACACAACAGCAATTATTACCCTAGAGACAACATATTTGTTAATTGTAACCTCTTACCACTGCTAAGTTTATCACAAGACATTCCCATAGTCCCAAAGTCCTGCCTTTTCTTTTAAAGCTATTTATCTTCACTCTTACTGACTCATCTCTCTCCATCTAAAGTCATGGATTTGGCTTCACTTGTGTGTGTGTGTGTGTGTGTGTGTGTGTGTGTGTGTGTGTGTGTGTGTGTGTGTGTGTGTGTGTGTGTGTGTGTGTGTGTGTGTGTGTGTGTGTGTGTGTGTGTGTGTGTGTGTGTGTGTGTGTGTGTGTGTGTGTGTGTGTGTGTGCGTGTGCGTGTGCGTGTGTGTGCGCGTGTGTGATGGTCGGTATTTGCAGAGACAGTGATGATGGTTGGGGGAGGGCTGATAAGTAGTCTTTGAACTGGATGATCTCATGATGATCTAATATGATGTCATCCTCATGCTGCAGTACTGTGTATTTGCCGCCAGGTGGAGCTGTACAACTTTATGGCCAAAGACAATGTGCCGTTCCACAGTGTTGTCTTCCCCTGCTCCCTACTGGGGGCCCAGGACAACTACACTCTGGTCAACCACCTCGTAGCCACTGGTAATATTACAGTATTTACAAACTACTAGTATTTGCTTTTTCAAGAAAAGCCAGCAAAGTCTTCATTAACATTTTTTTTAAATTTATGTTGTAACTTTGATGCAGAGTATTTAAACTATGAGGACACAAAGTTCTCCAAGAGCCGTGGTGTTGGTGTCTTTGGAGACATGGCTAAGGACACAGGAATCCCGTCTGATGTGTGGCGCTTCTACCTGCTCTATGTGCGCCCAGAGGGCCAGGACTCAGCCTTTTCCTGGGCCGATATGGCTTTGAAGAACAACTCAGAGCTGCTCAACAACTTAGGCAACTTCATCAATAGGTTTGTCACAGTTGGACTGTTTTATAGTTTCATAGTTTACCTTTCCACTTCTTAAAAAGATAAGCTTTACACGTACTTTATGCATGACATTTGTAATAGTTACATCTTATTAACAGCCAGTCACAATTATGTAAATGTATGTTGATTATGGACGTTTTCTAACTTAGTACTCTGAAAGTATGTATGCAGCAGAATTGACATCAACACTAATTATCTACAGAGTTTTCAGATTGTTGTACCAAAAGTCTGTAAGTGGAGTAACTGTTATGAGAGGCTCACCCTAGTTTTCTAAATTTGTTTGGGATGGCGTAATTTAGCCCCAATTACATTGCCTCAAATGATTTTTATAAGATCAGGGTTAAATCCTACATCAAAGATTTTTCTCAGCAGCTTTTTTCTAGAGTACCTTGATCTTCAAAATTGGTCTCGGGCAGCTGATGTCTAATTGGTTCAAAAATATCTTGTAGATTGCATTAGGCCTAAGGTGATGGAGGTAGAAAATATTCAGCTTCAGAAAAGAACCGGTCCTCGCCGGGATCCAGTCCCCGAGTCACTGCTTCACTCAGTGTGTGTCCATCTTCTGTACTGATGGATTTAAATAATAAAACGATTATTTACTCTGGTACTGTTTAATTAGATGTGTTTGTTAACCACATCTAATTAAACCTCACGTTGGCTATTTCAATATGAATATTGGTCCTGGTTTTACCCCAGCGAATAGAGGATACTGTAGGTAATACAGCGAAAAAGAAGGAGGACTTGACATTTATGAAGGCATTTTTAATCAACGTCCTACCTTCACATCATGTCCAGGTGCCCTCTTCCAAACTATTTTTAATATTAGGACCTGGCTGACTAAGAACCACCACAGATAAGATCGGTTTTAGTAGTTGACTAATTAAACTAAAACAAATAAAGTATACTAATCAGGCACAGTTCATTGATATGCATCAGGATCACTGTTGTTGTAAATCTGGTGCTCTTGTAAGCGCACTGGTTGGATGGGCCTTCCTCAGGGGCAGAGAAAGATGTGTAAAATACAGTGTACTGTAGTGTTTCATCATCACCATGACAAAAACTGGAGCGCTGCCTTTTATTGCACACACAAAACTTGCTTCAGCTATTATTTAGATGAAATATGAAAGCAGCAGGGAGACTCCATGCAGCATTATAGTTTACACAAGCATGTACTGCATTACATCCAGCAGCTAATCAATAATGTATAAACAATTAGCAAGTCAACTAACAAGGTCTTCTTGTTCTACTGTTGCACACTTGGCATTCTTTCACTCTTGTTTCTTCTTCCATCGCTCCTCTTTTCTTCAATTCCCTTCTCACCCTGCCTCTCTTTTCATCCTCCAGAGCTGGCATGTTTGTCACCAAGTTCTTTGAGGGCTGCGTGCCATTAATGGACCTACAGCAGGAAGATAAGAGACTGCTTGCTCTGGTGGGCTGGGAGCTGCAACAGTACATTCAGCTCATGGACAAAGTCAAGTAAGCACAGTGACACAGTGAATGTAGATTTTATAATGTGCTTATTAGTTATGTCTTGCCATTTGCTTGATGAGAATGACAACAAAAAAAATAGACTATAAAAATGAATCTTTAGTAGTTATAACGTAGTCTTGGTAATAGTGTTGCACATATTGTCTTTGGAAAGGTATTGTAAGTTGCTATAATGTGATGCCTTGAAATGTAAATTTTTTTACGTAATTTGTATATTCAAATATTTTATTAGAATCCGTGAAGCTCTCAAACACATTCTGAATATATCTCGCCATGGCAACCAGTACATACAGGTAAATGAACCCTGGAAGAAGATCAAGGGAGGAGACCTAGAAAGGTAAGGACAAAGTATAAAGACAAACCAATGAAAGACCATGATTATCATTTCATTCATAAAATTAACAGAACGTTGTGAATTTTTGAAGTGTTTATTTCTCGGTCCACCAAGTGTGTTTCTGCCGTGTGTTTCTCTTTAAAGGCAGCGTGCTGGCACAGTTACCGCTGTGTCTGTCAACGTCTCTTGCTTGCTGTCAGTGATGCTTTTGCCATACATGCCAACTGTCAGCCAGACCATCCGGGATCAGCTCAACGCCCCTCCGTCCTGCATCAATACCATGTTGCAAGGCACTGGCACCTTTGTGTGTGCGCTGAGGGCAGGTCATCGCATCGGAACAGTGAGTACGCAGACAGGCCACCCATTTGTAGTCCCGCACCTGTAGAGCCTCCAACACGTCGACGCAGGGTGATACAATGAGGATGCAACAGTATGTCAGTGTTTTTTGACGGAAGACATTGGATTTGTATATAACCACACACATGCACAGACTTAATAGCCTAGAGGCTGTTTCCAGGCCTCTGTCATTGTTGAGGTTTCTCTCAGGCCACTTGTCTCTTTTGGCCTAATTGACCTGGGCTGCATTTGACCAGATTTGTGACTAAAATCATCTCAAAACAGGTGCCTACGCCCTGAACTGTTTAAATGCACGTATCAGACATCTTAAAAAAAACTAAATATACAATGTGTTATTTTTCTGGGGTTGGCAGACCTTTAAAAATGTTAATTGGTTACTAACATATCTAAATAATATACTCACAGGCAATGGAGAAATAAAAATGATTACTCAAGCATTTAGATTTCTTTTAAATGTATTTAGACTTGACAGCTTTTCTTTTTTTAAATTATGACATATTGTCATAGTTTTAATTCTATTATATTTTCCTGTATTTTTGTGGAACCCTTTAGTGACCAGTCTTCTGTTTCCTACCAGGTCAGTCCGCTGTTCCAGAAACTGGAGGCCGACCAGATTGAGGCTTTGAAAAAGAAATTTGGAGGACAGCAGGTATTTGATGTTGAGATTTTTCTTTGTTTACAAATTAATTTGAGTCATACTGAAAAATTATAAAAAACACAACAAAAAAGCACAACTTTTGCCAACATTTCTACGTTTCAATATTGACTGGGATGCTTTATATTGTTTTAGTTACTTTTTGGCGTCAATGATGCTAATAAAATATTGTATTTCTTTTCAACGGCCTATCGCTAGCCGGAAGATGAACCACCCATAAAAAAGGTATCGAGTGGTGTTTGAGTGCAGTCCTCATTGGGGCAGCTCCGTCAATGTAGATTACTGCATGTTTTTTCTAACTTAGCATCTTAACTAACATCTACATATTTGAAATTTCTTTAGAGTGATGTATCTTTTGTTCATGCATCGTGACTCATCATACATGAACGACGGGTTTTGTTTGAGTGAAACTTTCTAAAGATCTCTTACAAATCAATGCCTTTAATAAAAACATCTTTATCTCTTTATTAGCCTCAGAAGACTGCTCAGAGCGCTGCCAGCCCTCAGCTCGCTGTGGTGCCACCTCCAGCCGCCGCTAACGTGACAGCGCCGAGCGGAGTGGACCCAGAGAGAGCCAAAGCGCTCACACAGGCTGTAGCTGAACAGGTGAGAACAGAAATTCATTGCCTTTGTATCTTTGGAAAAATATTATTATAGTTAAAAATTGGTAAATTCTGAAAGGTATTAAATTAAAATTCTTTCAAATAAAACTGAACGCACAAGAGATCAAACCGCACACGAGTGTTGGAGTAACTGGCAAAACAACGAAGTGCCGGGAAAATAATTTAACTGAAAGAAATCAGAAAATACTCTCCATCTTTTAGCAATAATTAAAATTCTATTTTAGTAAATTCTCTCTCTTTCTCACTGTGTCCTAGAATTGGCCGTGGTTTAGAAATTACCTTTTGAAAATTTTGATTTTTGTTCTACATCTTTGAAAATGTACAGGAACATGAGAAACTCAATATCCCATGTCATTTTATTTGATCTCACAGGGGGAAAAGGTGCGAGTGCTCAAAGCCCAGAAGGCGGAAAAGGCTGTGATCACTGCAGAGGTGGCCAAACTGTTGGACTTGAAGAAACAGTTGGCGGTGGCTGAGGGGAAGAGCCCTGACCCTGCGCCACAGAAGAAGAAGAAATGAGACAGGAAAAAGAGGAAGGCAAAATGTTGAGGTTAGTCAGGGAGGAGTGATTTGAGAAAGCTAGATAATGGAGAATGGGAACAAGATGTACACTAAGAGATGAGGGTATTAGCTTAAGGCAAAGCCGTGACAGGATCTAAGACAATGTGGTACTGGAACTGAGGACTAATGAAATGCTGGATAGGCCGACGGGGAAATGAAAACACACAAAAGAGAGTCAAATGAATACAGCTACAGAAAGAAGGGATTTGGAAAAATCCCTACACCAAAAGAAACTGATTTTATACTCTTCCTGTGATAGAGTCAGCATGCAGTATTGCCATTGGAAGGTGTGTTGTGCATTTAATGATGTTTTTTTTTATATTGTCAGAAAATATGTCTTTGCCATTTGCTACAAATAACCCTCTTTGGATCCGTAAAATAAATCGCCAGCCAAAATAATCTGTTTGCGCTGCTCAATTACCTGTAAATATTCATTCACACTCAATTTCAATAATGAACAAGGACAAGGAAATACTAAGAGCTTTTTTTTTTTAATTGTAAAATTGAGATTACAGTAAATGACAAAATAAATGGTATGGGAAATACATGTTAACGCCATAAATGAAATTAGCCATGCATAATCTACATTTTACAGTTCACTACAATGAGAAATTACTAGAACAAATGTCAGAAGATGACAGTATAAGCCATTACAATACAGTTGTGTATATATATTACAGCCTCATATAAAAATAGTAGATTTTGGCTAAACTACACATAAGTGGTTTTTCTATTAGAAATTTCCATATTGATAGAAAAGGTCAGCTTAGAAAGTATAGCCAGTTTCCACTGCTTTATCTAAACGTACACACAAGCCGTGGGTTATAAAAAAGTAAGAAAAGATACAATATCTCTTCCAAAAATCATCCTCTCAGACTCACACTATCCTGGGCACTTTCAAATTTTACCTGAGCTCCTCAACTCTGCAAATTGGGGCAAATAATCTCTAATAGCTGGATCACAGCCCTTAAAGTAGGAGTTACAATTAATTGCAAAATGGTGGGAAAAGGCTGAAATGCACTCTGAAGTACGTTCCTTTTTGTCCTATGTTAATAAAATGCGTTGAACTATTCTTCTACACTTGCATTTTATTGAACATATGGTAGACATTTTTTTAAATTACAAACATTCACAAAATCCACTGAATCATTTGCACTTAGAGCCGTCTGTTCTTCCTTTTCTTAATACATGCTGTGTCTTTATTTGCCGCAATGCTGTTGCAGCCTCTTCTTTCAGCCTTCTTGTCCTAGACTTTCATCACTTTCCTGCTTCTTGCCTTTTAAAGCATTCTGTCTCATCCAAAAATCATCTTACTTGTTAAATATATCTTTGGTTTCCATTCTTTTATAAGACATTTCACTTGTACATATCAAACATTTTCCCACCAATGCTTATTTAAACTGTGTAGGACCTTTTCCATTTCCCGCCTCATTTCCTGGTGTTGACTAGTCTCTCAATCAGGGCTCGACGTGTCCTCTGTACCTCTTCTCCAAGCCTCTCAATCTCTGCTTTTAAACGCTCATTTTGCTCCGTCAGCTCCTGGACCTTCCTCTCGTTCTCCTGCTCTCTTTCCTTGCGACTCTTTTTAGAGGATGAGTAAGATGAGGATGTTCTTGGTGAAGGGGAGGCATAAGAGGACAAGGCACCGTTGGTCCTCTCGCTGGTGGTCCTCTTGCGTTTTCCTAGGCGTGAGGACAGATACGCAGACGGGGAAGAGACTGGTGAAGAGGGCGAAGAACAATTCTGAGATGGTGACTGGGAGGCAGAGGAAGAACAAGATGGAGAATCGGGGACACAGGGCAGCTCCTCCTCACTGGCTGAAGGAGATGCAGGATGGACATTATTTGCCTGGACGTGTTGATGGTGGTAGTAGTAACCTCCGCTGATAACCTCTCCGCTTTGATCAACATGTCCTCCATCACTCAGCAATGCAAAAAACTCTGGGGGCAGCAGGTCACTGCCACCTCCCGAAGAGCTGTCTCCATTTCTGCCACTCTCCCCCTCGCTCCTCCGCTCCTCTGCCACAGCTGGACTCATGCAGGAGGAAGAGGAGGATGAGGAGGAAGACGTGTGATGGAGAGACTGGGCGTTATGGACTTCAGTTGCCCTCTGGACACCTTCACTCCACGTCTGACTTCCGTCCGACAACCACGTCAAAGAACAACTCTCCAGGACATCCAGAAACTCTGGCTCTTTCTACAAATCAAAAGGAAATGTCAATAGCTGTCAACATCTGTCAAATGTAAGATAAGAGTATGGTTTACATTTTTTATATCTTGTGTATTGTGTATAGACTCGGATATAAAAACTCAAACAGCTAAATCTAAAACTGAACTACAGAAGGTACTCTCAGTACAGGTGTGAAGACGACTGACCTCTGTACAGGTGGGGGCACGTGCCAGTTTTGCCGCTCCCGTGTCAGAGCCCAGAATGTCCTGCAGGTCCTCATACCACGCCTCCAACTCTGCACCACACAGCGGCCCCACACCAGGGGGGTACGGCGGGGGCAGGTGTAGCCACTCGGCAGTCATCACGCCAGTCAGTCGCAAAGCACAGATACCTGGCTACACAGTTCACACTGGACCTATGGGCAGCGACAGACGAGAGGGGGGCGGGAACATGAGAGGGATGCAGTGAGTGAAAAGCAGATGAATGAAACGTAACTCTGCCTCTGTCACTCTGAACCACTGAAGCTGATTAGGTTGTGTTTAGGAAGTACAAAGGGTGATATCACTTTAAAGTCTACTGCAATGTCTTTGTGTAATAATTTACTTTATGATAAGACAAACTGGATCAAAGTACAATCTATTTCATCATCTATCTGTAAGGCAAAGGCTGTGACATGATAGTGGAGTATTAGAAAAATGTTTAAAAATAAAAACAGAATCTGAATATTTGTATGATAAACTCAATGTGACTCAAATACTATGTTCACAAATATAAAGAATTCATAAAACAAAAAAATGTATTTACCTCGTCTCTGTTAATCAAGTCAGCCAATTAGTTGGAGATAGCTTATCCCAGCAATTCTGAAAAAATAAAATAAGTTATTGATTGGTTAATTAGTTGCTCAATAATAAATACCAAGACAAATGAAATCTGCTGAGAAATCAAAAAAGAAAATGATGATTTGCACAAAAAGATTTTTCTTAAGACAAAAGACGCCTTTATATAAAACGCAAGTGAATGATTTGTCAGATAAAACATGACAATATTTTTAGGATAGTTGTTGATCAAATTTAAAGCAAATTAATGTGAAAAAACAAAGATATACGAAACAATAAAATAGAGGTTACTTGATTTTTGTAAACAAAGACCTAAATGTTCTCTACGGCGCCCCCTGCCTTCCACCTTCTTTAAAACATCTTGGCTCTAATAAACAAGTGAAAACGGGCAAGAAAATCCCAGCATTTCAACCTCTTAGGTCCGATAGTAATACCTACTCTATTTATTACGTGTTGAATTTACCTAAAATAAATAACGGAAATAATCATACGAGTTTTACAATTTCAAATGTCTCCCAAGTCATAAAGCCAAAACGTAAAATAGTTTCACTTTTATATTAGAGATTACATATTAGAAAACCAGCCGGACTGATATGAAGGATAGTGGTTAAGTAACTATTTAATGTGAATCTTCAGGAAATGCTATTAAACCTCCACAAATCAAAAGGTCCGTCCGTGGGAGCGCGACAGGGATCCTGAAAACTTAAGGCCTGTTGAATAAAACTGTTTATTTGTAGACATTAAGTGTAAGAAAAATGTCTCAGTGTTTAGATTAGACTTCAGACTTGTCCACTGTAAACCAACGCAATTACGTCATGGAAATGTAAGTCCAGCGGAGGAATGGGCGACACAAAAGGAAGCGCACAGACGGGAGAAAAACAGTGTGGAAAAGATGTAAAAATATATTGTGTTAAAATCATGACAAACGGTACAGTGAGATAATTTGTTTAAAAATGTAAAACACAGATGTTATTGTGTAAGGGCGTGATCCCACAATTAAACTACAGCCAGATGTTATACACCAGAGGTAAAACACAGAGCTATTATGAAAGATTGTATCTGGTAAAAACTTGAAATTAAACAATATATTAAAGCAACTCTTCTTTCATAAAACCAAAAGCAATTGTAAAATAAAATACACTATGCACCTATTTTAACGTATTTGTGACTCTCTACCTGTCTGGTTTTATATGCTTGACCGGACATTTGTTAAATTGTCTTGTTTAATCTTAATAAACTTATTTAATGTGGGTAAAACTACACAAAAGGATTGTAACGCAACTAAAATTATTAAAAAGTTTGAAAATGTTTAAAAAATCCTTGCAATGATCTGTGGTAAGACTGTTTAAACTTTCAACTAGTATGTCCTATATAAGCCTGTAAGCCTAACTTACGATGTAGGCAGGCTTTTAACAACTCAATGTAAAGTGTGACAGATAAAGACAACTGTTATTCTAAAAACAGATTTGGGATTTTTGCCAAAAACACGCACATATTTTTCCTACAGTCCCGCAGGCACTTGAAGTATGCCATAAGTAGCCGTTACTTTCTTCAACACCGAAAAACATTCACAAAGTAACAAAGACAACGCAATTAACTTACCCTTTTTCTTCTATTCGCTCGTCTTCTCGACTGTCTAGAACTCGAATGTGGTTGTTTTAGTAAAAATTGGTGATAGCTCATGTTAACCATTGTTCAGTCTTGACAGCTGAATGTGGCTTGTCGGAAACTCCCGGCGGTGTTTATATCGAGTGAGCGTTCAACCGAACTATACAGGGGCGGGGACTTTCTTAGCAACCTAACGTTTAACAGCGAGATGACGTTCTCAGTATCCAATCAGAAATGCTAATGTAAGATTCTGTCCTTGACGACAACCTATAGAATGGCCAGAAATGGGCGAGGGGCGGGGTTTAGCGCGGACGAGCTAGTTGCTTCTTCCCTAGCCCGTATAGTTTGTACGAGAAGCAATTGTGATGCAGTCATAAGACGGCCAGGACGAATTTGGGGCGTATGGGAGTCACATGAAAGGAATGATGCAATGCTTGGCAACCAATTTCTAGCTGGGGATAACACCAGCAGAATCAGAACATGTTTTATTAAACAGTGTTGGCTCTAACAAAAATCTAAAAATATACACATATGCAAGGATCTAATGTCGAAGAATTGTTTGTTTACGGAACAAAACACTTTAATATTTTTTTTTTTTACAAAATGATTAGTCGTTAAAATAACTATTGTTTATTAACCTAGAAGCATGTTACGTGACGTTTTTTTAAAAAAAATCACAGATGTTATTAATTGGTCGTAATTGCATTTGCTTGTTGTAAACTTTGCCGCTGATTTAACGACGCAAGCAAAAACAGTTTACGCCCATCAAGACAATACATTTCTATCCGAATGTAGTGCTTTGAGTGACCTGTGACTTTAATACGCCAGGGACTTTCTTAATGAATGGCCAAGACTAAAAGCACACACATGGACAATGGAGTCATCTTCACGGCACCATTCATTTCTCAGCGCTTCATCAAAACACGCCCGGCTGGTGGAGCGTCTGTCTGTGGCGCGCTGCCGCTGTTGTTCCCTTTTTTTTTTGTTTGTTTTTTTATTTGTCCGTCTGGAATGAAACCCAGATTATTTAACTGCTAAACTTTTTACGCGTGTTTAATTCTTTAATACAACACTGTATATCACAGAGGGCATTGTACACAAGTTATTTATTTAGTTATTTTGTTTTGTCCGCTAGACTACCTATTATTTATATCATAGCCAATAGGTTATGGAGAGAAAGAACAAAGACAAGTTCCGTGAGGTCATTTCTGAGGTAGCCTAGCTACTTTACACCATTTTGTTGTTGTTAGACATTTGGGGCACATTATATAATAACCAATATCGGACAGTGGATTAGGTCTAGGTAGGTTAAGGTCGTATGTTATAATAATCTAGGTTCCCATAACTTTTGCTGTTTAAATATAAAAACCCACACAAAGAAATACATTATGTAATTGTCAACACACTACACTTTTAAGAAAGTTCACACGATCAATTCTCATGTTTTTGATGCATATACTATTGTCGTATCATTGCATTAATAGTAGCCTATCAACTCTGTGTATATTGTAACTAAGCAGACTTCCCAAGTTCAACGAGGTCATTGTTTCAGATATTCTTTGAGTATCCTACTAATACTTAGTTAAGTTAATGCTAGGTTCAAGTCCACTCATGTAAACAAGATCGCGTGGGTTCCAACACTACTACCAACAACAACAAACACAACCACATTTCATCATGCTGTGGTCTTGACGCGGTCTCCGGTCCCTGACACTTTTCTGCCTTAATCCCAAACTCAGCACACAACTGTTTCCCATGCACGGTGCGCGGCGTGCACGCCTCAACATGCACACAGCCCCAACATGCACACAGCCCCATAGCAACAGCGCCAAGTAGCGAATAGAAAGCTCAAATACTGTCTCTAGGACCCGGGTTAAAGCGCTGCAGGAAGCACCGTGAACACGTCACGACTTGAGTGGCTGTTGCTGAGTATAGTTGAGCATACTTTCACTGCCCCCTCCTCCTCCTCCTCTTCCTCCTCCTTCCCTCTCCACCCTGCCGTCTGTTTGTTTTGTCAGTCTCGTCGTCTGTGTTGTATTCATTAGAAAACACTGTTTACAACCCCACATCTAGGTTGCCTCGCTTTGAAATTATCAGCATGGTCTAGTGTTGTTCATACATCTTATGTTTTCTTGATGTTTTTCAATTTGGACAAAACAAACAAGTCAATATAATAAAACAAACTCGTTAATAACACGTTAGTAACTCTTTATAACTCTTGATGAGACTCCATTCAGTGAGTAAAGATGAGATAAACAGGTGCTTCAGCTTGTCTCACTCTCTGTCTGTTCATGAGGATAATATTCACATCTTATCAAGCGCTTCAGTTCACTTGACGGATATCACTGATGGGTGTCAGTAATCACTAAATTTCTTGATTTTTCTGCATTTGGATATTTACAGATCTTTTACAGAACAATATATAACTTTGGGCACAGTTTCAAAGTAAGTAAATTAATACTTTTTCACTGGGTTAATAAACAAAATATAAATATAAAAAAAATTGTTTACAATGATAGATTATTCTATGTACATCAATGAAAAACAATTTTAGGAAACTCCACAAAGACATACATGTGTTTTTTTTTTCTTTTATAAATTAGTTTTCCCTTCAAATTTTAGTGAAGCCATTTATCTTTCTCATCATGACGGATATTTTCTCATTCACCGAGCCGCCCCAAAAATCTGTGTGATGGAGTTTACATTGCTGCCTTTCTGCGAATAATCGGACAATACATTTGACTATTAAAAAAGAAAAAAAAAATGTAGTTTATATATGAATGGTCATTTTTCTTCTTTTTGTTTTTACAGTCACAAAGATTATGTGAAATATCGAGACGCCACGCTTCGTCTCCCGTCTGTTTCTGTCCTGTGCCCTTGGTCAAGACTCCACACCCAGTTTTACCCCTGACGCGTGAACACACACACACACACACACACACACACACACACACACACACACACACACACACACACACACACACACACACACACACACAAATGGACGGGACCAGCTGTCGAAATCTGTCCCCTTCTCTGAAATCTGAAATGAGACTAACAACTGATACAGCTGTTATCATGTGCTGGTGATACAGTAAATCCTCTCCGTTTCTCCTGGGTTGCCCTTTCTCATTGTCGCTGCCAGCCTCAACTCCGTTCTGTTTTCCCACACAGGACAAAGACCTCTTACAAGAATCCCTGAACTGTAGGGGTATAGTACAACAGATAGGGGCAAATAAAGCAGAAGATTTCTACAGCAGTAAAACTAATAGCGATCTTTATTTAATTATGTGCCATGATTAATATCTATTGCTTTTACAGGTTATGCGTGAAAATTGTGTCCATGGAAAATGACAACAGACCACTCCTATCATATCATTAAATCTCTCTAAATCAATCTAATATCACAGAATTACTGAGAAAATAATTAAGTTGTGATCTTATTGTCCTTAACCAAATAAACTACTTCTTTTGCTTCAACAGAAAAACATTACTGAGGTCCAAACCAGGGCGACCTCCGAGCTGGAAACGACCATGAGGTACAATTTTTAGGGTTATATATATTTTTTAACTTATCTGTATGAATTAACAGTAAAGGTTAAAGAAATGAAGACACAAATGATTCAGCAGTATATTGTCTAAGCTTTCACTCAGCGTTGATTCATTTTATGCCGATGCCCATCTCGGCTCAGGTCGATACCGATGCTCATTAATCAACCTGTTTGCTGTTTATTTTCTTCAAGAGGTCTCCCATCTATCAGCCCCTCTGTAAACAAGATGTCCTCAACTTACAGTAGTCAGCAAAGTAGCCCCTTTTCCAGGCAGCAACTTAACTGATCAGTAATGCAATTATATTTTTTCACCTTTGCCTTATCAGCCTCTATCCACTCAGTGCCATCTCGTCCGACACAGATTTTCCAGATAAACGTCGCTTCCACTTGTTGAGGTGTCTGTGTTTGCCGTTTAAGGACGACAATCCTGTTAATCTCTAAGCCCTGTTTACCTGTGAGCTCACCTCCCCTTAGCCTATACCTTCTGAGTCTTTCCCCCCTTTTTCATTCGCTACAGGCTTTATTCTGCCTCACAACTGCATCCAGCCTACTTTACCCAGGTTACCTTCAGTCTCCTCGCCTGTCCGAACCCATTCAGAAAACCTGACAAACGCACGCTGGGGCCCTTGTGTGATTTATATATACAGCCTTTCTCATTTTTTATGCCAGTAGAGCCTTTGCCGCTTTTGTTTTACCTGCCAACAACTTATTTTTAGCATCGATATTTCAATGTGTGTCTTATATTGGTGATATTTTTTATGGAAACCTAAAGATTACAAGCAATTATCTGCTAGAATTAAGTGAGTTGTTTGTACTTCTAGTTCAAAAGTCAAATTATTTACATGTGTTTATCTACCTTCATTATGATTTTTCTGCTCGATACTCTCTTTATGATACAGACAAGAGTGAATTTCTGTCAGATTCTTGGTGTAGACACGTGTCATAGATAAAACATAAGGAAAAAGGCTAAGGTAAAAACTCTGAGCAGAGACTATGGGGCATTAAAGTTTAAAAGGCTGTCTGAACAGGTGGGTTTTCTGGCAGCGCAACACTCCGGGCTCTCACCACATCCCACTTTTCCTCGTTTCTCATATCAGCAGCAGAAACAGAGATGTAAAACAATCGCTGCTCCCTGTAGCCTCTTTTGTGTTCAGCTGCCCTGCCAAACCCTGAGACCACAATATTTACTCTGTCCAGTGGATAAAGGTTTTCAGGGCAGAAATCAGAGGTTTGATGACTCAAGTTTATCACATGGAGTATTTAGATAGATAACTGCATTTTACTGTTACTATGCTACAGACAGTTTTTCCAAGAAGATTTTAATGACATTTTATTGTATCCGTCTTACTTAAAAAGCTAATTTTATTACCAATTTAACCAAAATGTCACTTGGGAAATATGTATGCTACACACAAAGATTTGAGTTGTTTTTACAACAATCTCACATAATGGCTGTTGAAATAAACCAGAGTGACACAGGGAATCAGCTACAATTAAAAGCCTTACTGTAATCATTGACACTATTGTTCCCATCCCATTATGTTTTATGATTGTATTTATTGTAGCTTATGATTACATTATTACTATTTTTATTACATCAATACACAAAGATAACCTATTGTTTCAATATCAATATCACAATCTTCAATCTTCAACTGCATTTAAAAGCCTTTGGCAAAAGAAGAGAATATGTAAGTGTTGTCAACATACCTTTGTATATGCCACAAACAGGTCATTTATCATTTATGATCTGATTTCTTAGTTCAAGAATACGCCAAAGCGACAACAACTTTGATCACAGTTGTATGTGGAGTAAAAATGAACGCTTTTCAAGTACAAGAAATATTTTAAAATCAGTTTTTATTCATTTGTGTATCGAAGTTGTCCAAAAGAAGGCATTTGGACTAAGTTTGAAGCCTGAAGACTGAGATGTCTCATGATTGAAATCTCACCAATGTTTTGAATAACACATTAACTGAGCTGTAGGCAGACAAAACTCTCATGTGTCCAGCTCAGACCTTTGAGAGTAGATTACTTGACTCAACATATTGCCCAGTCCACCAGTTTTAAAAATAGTAGGGCAGCTTCTGTATAACATGATATACTGTATAGTGCTCAGTATGGCTCTGTGATCATCTGGGGAATTCCCTTCTAAGTTGGACCCCTGGGTATGATTCCCTGAAATGCTACACTTGATCCATCTCAAACAAGCAGGTCAGCCCTCACTGCGGGTGCTCAGCTGCCCAGTCGGGGAAAGGGTCAGTCTAAACACACATTTTCTTCTGTATAATTAAACAGACACCACAGAGAAAGAGAACACGCTGAATACTAAACTCTTATTTTAATGTTCTGGTCTAACAGAAGAAAATAAATTCCATGAACCTCTTACCTGGTGTCCTTTTTGGCAGCTTGCTCCACTTTACAGTAAACTGATAATCCACTTGTGCAGCACAGCAGGAGCTATTGTTGATCTCTGGATGACTCACCAGAAACATCTGATCACTGCTGGTGTTAGACGTTAGCCTTTGTCACCTGATGGAAAAGAAGTCCACCTTTTAGTCTAATGCTGTTTATGAACCTGCTACTGCCAGACAGATTTACAGGGGGGTCCCTCAGTCATTTAAGTGCCTTATTAGTGTGAGTGTGACAACTAGAGCAGTCATCTTAAAAATGTATTAACTGTCAGTGTTTTTCATTCATTCATTTCTCACGTATTTCAGAAGTATCACTGTAGACAACCTCCCAATGATAAACCTTTGCTTTATGGTCCTCGTGGGCATGTCCGGACGTGTTCACGAGACGAGACAGATGGGTGCTTTAAAAGAAAAGAGATGAGCTCTCTGGGTTAGGTCACAAAGGTCTTAAGAATGAATTATTTACTCACCAATAGTTTTCACAGTTATGGGTATTTTATATATATATATATATATATATATATATATATATATATATATAAAAAGTAAAATTTATATTATGGGGACTGACCTTATTTTTAGTAAATGTTTTGCTGCCACCTTGTGTTCCTTTACGGGTATAACAAGAATGCCTCATGAAGGAAATACCCTACTAAAAGCTTTAATGCACAAGCTACAAAATATAAACTCATCATGCAGATGTCAAACACTAAAAAAACTATTAAATTTTGCCATGTATTTTTTTTTCCCATAAACTGACACATGTTGTCCTCTAAGCTTAAGGTTGTACACTTTCTCAACCAGAAGAAAGGAAAAACAAACATCTCAACTAATAAAGCAGTGTTTGGTGGTTAAAACGTGTACCTTAAAACTGAAATGTTGGAGACAGATATATTTAGATGACATTGTTTTATTTGAAAATGTTTAAATGAAACCTGTGTATTGGCCTGGAAAATAATAATAGTCCTGTGTTACTCAAGGTGGTTTCCAATAGCTTTGGTGTGTATTTGGTTTTGTTTTTAAAGAAAACTTCATCTGTATGCCTGTATGTGAACCAATTGAGATTTTTAATTTAAAATTTATCAAAAGGCGTAAGAAAGAGTACACAGCATTTATATCTTTTGCATTGTTTGCTTAATAAAATAAAAAATAATAATTTGGATCCTCTGAGGTTGCTCTAGTTTGGATTTAATCTAGTTAAAGCAGAGAGTAGTCACATGATCACTGAGTCATAAAAAACTGTAATAAAACAGTCTGGTAAATTGGATGACCCTTAAATGATAAAATGTTGTCCTGAATTGCTAAATGTCGTGGAAAAAAAGAGTAAAGAGGAGGAAGCCTGGTCATTGTATCTGTATGGAAACAATAGAGTAACAGGTTTTGTGCATTTTATTGACCACAGATGTACAATACAGTTGTTGTGATGACAGAGCGAATTAAAAGTCTGGCTGTGGCATTGGGTCTCAGTCATAATAATATAGTTACAGACGACCGAGCGTGAAGAAATAAGGTACACAGGCATATTTACAAGCTCTCCTTCTGTGACTTGTCCCTGACACTTGCACAGACGTGCTCCTGCTGCAACACTACAAAGACAAATAGATGTTTTTTTTTTTTACATATTTGACAGCTTGTGTCATCAGTCGGCCCAACATTACAATTATCCGTTTGACCAAAGAATATAGTACAAATCCAATATAGTCTAAAGTCTCAATAGGAATGAAGTCTGTATGTTTAATAATTATAAAAACAATCCAGTCTTAAACACAGAAGTATAAAGTGATATTCTGGGTTTTTTTTCCAAGTAGTGCTGTGTGTGATATATAGTATATTACCTGTAGTGGATTTGTGGAGAACTGTCAAGAAAAGCAGTGTCCAGCTGTATGAGTGGCCTTCTTAATCAGGGAGAAAGTGCATTTTAAATTAAAAGTCTTACCCTAAATGTTGTTGTTTTGTTTGTTTTCGGTTTTCTTTTTACACAGTATGCAGCCGTTTAATTCTTCTTTAAGCCTAGACAGTTCTCCAGACTACAGTTAAATAATACTAACTTTAACATCAGTAATAAGCAAGTATCACATACAATCCTACTTCAATAACCCTGGACACCAAATGTGTTTTTAGTTGATAAAAGTGTGATGCAGGACAAAAGTAAAGGAAAGAAGTGTGGACAAAAACATTTGGTCTTCTTCTGTTATTCCATCTTTTCACATTCAACTTTGTGAAAAAAATAAATAAAAAAAAACACCAAGGCAGAGGTGTTTGCGGGGAGAGCAGGAGATGCATGTCCAAAGAGGTCAGAGTTGAATCCCAACACCCCTCTGTGCTCTCCAAGCCTTTTCTTTTGTCCATGTTCTACCCTCTCCTCGACTGGTCCTTTTTCTGGAGCAGCTTATTTGGGGACTTTCTTCATCCTCTGATCTAGCGCTGAAAAGTTCTCTTCGATCGCAACAAGGTTTTCCTTCATCGTCTGCTGAACCTGAAACCGATGAGAAACATGTCAGAAAGATGGAGATGTGTGCGACACTGGGGAAGTGTAAACCCTTATAAAAATAGTCTGATAGCAAATGCAATGCTTTAGTACCAACTTCAATCTAGTAAGTAAATAAAAAGTTTATAAAAGAGTAAATATACGAGTATTTGATAAAAACATTGGTTGAAAAAAATTGAGTTCATAGAAATCCATAGACAGTAGACAATCTAATCCCAAAAATAAGGAGGAGGAAACTTCAGAAGTATGGTTGAGACAGGATAGAAACTTTAACATTTTAACACTCTTGATAGTGTCAGAGTTGGAAAACGTAAGGAATTTGCAATTCTTCTTTTCAGGGTGCCTCGGTGTTATGACGTTTGAACTTTCACTGATGTATACCTACATGTACTAGTATATAGTATTTCAATGTCCCTTAATTTGTAATTTAAAGAGGGATTACCCATTTTTTTCTCTTGCATTAAGTTTGACACTTTACATCACCTAAAGCTTATTGTAACAGGAATCATCTGTGAAAAATTAGATCATAAGATGTCATCTAGGCTTATTAAGTATTTTAATAGACGAGAATGATCGCAGTTGGATTTTGGCCAATCACAGCTCGCTTCCTGTAAAAAGAAGCGCTCCTATTGGTCAACACGGATGTTATCAACAAAGGATCAAAGAAAAAGCAAAATATGCCTTATTATACAGCAAAACAGATCAAATTTGATTCAATGTTTAACAAGGCAGAGATAATTACAGTCTAACGGTAAAGTCAAAGCTCAGAGTTTCAGGCAAGCACTGAACTTAATGTATTCATTTTTTGTGATGACAGTTTTGTCCAGTTTGACATTTTCTTTATACATTTTTTAAATAAAAAAAAAAAACAGAAAAGGTTTCTATGCTGCTGTTGGAAAAGAGTATTGAGGCTGACGGCAAAAAACTAAATCGGAAACTAGAGTTTTAAATGTTGCCCCATTCCACGAGCAAGATAGATGTGCTGTAGAATGTTTGAGTATGCACAAATAGTTCACATACGTTTTTTCATCATTGCTTTCGTACCTGTGTGAGCAAAGTGTTGTTGTCCTTCAGCGTGTTGTTGATCATCTGCTGGGTCGTGTCCAGGTGGGTCAGCAGCTGCCCAAACTGCATGGCTGTGTCACAGGAGAAAAAACAGAAACGCATTATGTGATTGGACAAAATAAAAGACTAATGAATGACTTTAATCTGAGACACAGTTTCCTTTTTTGTCCAGAACATAAGAAAGACCAGAAGAGAAAAAAAAAGGCAGCGTGGCTAAAGCCTATTGAATGAAGGAACGCTGCCTGCAGACTGTGACAGATCGGGGCAAAAAGCATCTGGTGATAAATGACCTCCTTAAACTTTCAGAAATTAATTATCAATATGATCTATTAATGCCAAGGTTCTGCTTTCATGCGGTAAATAAGATGATAATGTGATAGATATATTTCTCTGCCTGAGGGTGTCTTTAACAGCTTTGAGAGATTTAGTCTAATTATATTGGCATTTTAAATCTCCTTTTCAGTGATTCTTTGCCCTCTGTAATAATACAATGGCACGGTTTAGGCTAATTCTATTACCCATTTGAATCCATTTTTATTTGAGTTTAATCCTTGTTGCTCATACGCTACCCATTGTAGATGCGTTTTGTCACAGTGCAGATGCTGCCTGACACAACCCTTATTCTCACACGGCTACGTTCAGCACATTTGTTAAATTGTATTGTAATCCACTTTCTCCTCCTTTGACCCACATACAGTACAATTGTCCTTGAACTCTCATGGGTGTCATTAAAAGATTCTTCTCTCCACATTTAGCCGTGCAATCTTTGTTATTCTCTTTACTGAAACTAAAGAGAATAACAATGTCATTTTACACAAAGACACTGACCATTCGCCTGTCGAGAAGCGAGACCACAGGCTTTTATTCTAACTTTCTTCAGCCATGTTACCTTGTTCATGGAGCTCTTTGACAGCGACAAGCCTCTGCACCACCTGAGGTATAGAAGTTGACACGGCATCCCACTTCTGCACCAAGTCATAAAGCTGCGTCACCTGAGGCGTTAAACAGACAGTTTAATAATCCCCTAAACTCAGCTAAACTTGTTGTAGGTCTGCCCTCTGGTGGCCCACAACACAAGCTAAAGTCGAATATCAAGTAATTATAACTGTATAGGTTAGGCACTAAACAAATAACAATTAACCTCACACATAACATCTGTTCATTAAAAAAAAAACATGCCTGTTAATGTTAAACATTTTACAAACATCAAGGTTCCCACACAAGAAAACACACTCAGGAGATTTTCTTGTCAATTTAACAGCATTTTTTCATTAAAAGACACAAAATGTCAGGACCTAGTTGGAATTTCTTTTTATGGTGGCTTTATGTGTAGCCATCACCTAGAATGAGATTCCTCTCTGCGTTTAATCTCTCCTCCAAAGTCAAAACAACCAAGCTAAAGTTTCAAACAAAATGCGCTATAAATGTGTAAATTGTTCAAATTGTTCAAATTGTAACATTTCAGGAAAATGCTAAATTTCCATAACTGGAACTACTACAGAAGGTTGTGAGAACCCCGGTTCTTTGTGGGGCTGCCAGTAATGTACCTAAATACCAGCTTTAAATGCAAGATTTTTAAGCATCAAATGTACAAGTTTTCAAGGTTCAGTTCAAATGCCATAAAGTAGAAGCACAAAAAAATAACCTTATTTTGAGTCTCGGCATCCTCAATGGCTGTTTTGTGCTTCGCGATCTCGTTCATCTTTCCAAGGACACTCTGCATCAACGACAAAGAACGTAATTTCACACTGATCATTTGACAGGTATCACTTCATAAGAACATTAGGTTGAGCAATAGAGACTAATCAGAGGTAAATCAGTGTTACCTGAAGTCTAGCCTCCACTTGATCCAAAGTAGCCGAGTCCAGTGCACTGACCCTGGCCTGCAGCAGCTCAATGGTGTCCTGTTACAAACATAACCCACACAGTTCAGTGCCGTGTATCGAGCACAACCTTTTGTCCTTTTTAAATTTTTTTTCTACTGCAACAACATGACAAGATTTGGTGTTATCTTTAGAAGTATGACCCAGTTCTTCGACGGTGCCTCAGATGTGTAAATATACGAATACAGAAACAGACTTTATGCAACATGCTTTAAAAGATTTACCACCAAACTGGCTCCTTGTACCCCAGCGCTCAAAGGCCCCTGCAACACAGATGAACAATTAAGACAATGCAACAATTAAGTGCATACTGCTTTTGCATGAGATAAAGACCAGGAACGTGGCATTAAAGAGAAAGTGTAGGATAACTGTGTACCTGCTTGTCGGATCCTGTGCCAATAGCTGTCTCCAGCTCAGCAAGACGCTTCTCTAACTCTGCCACCTATGAATAAAATAAAATAAAAACACCACCAATATGCCATTTGGTCTATTTATTTAAATTTTAAATTCTGGTTTTCCTTTTATAGAAGTGGCATAGTCAAAAAAAATAAAAAAAATAAAAAAATAAATAAAATAAAATACACACTCACCATGACAACCACAGATTTCTTTCAACTTTGTTTATACAGGTGTGTGGTTTTACTAAATTAAACACAAACGGGGCAAAAAACCTTGTGCAGTTGTCAAAACTGATGTACTAATGCAGGGAACCTCAAACTGGGGTCCAGAGATCCCTTGGGGTCTGCGAGCAATTGTTTAATGGTTGTCCTCAAATTAATAATAATAATAATGGTTTGGATTTATATAGCGCCTTTCTCAGGGACTCAAAGCGCTTTACAGGCCGTCCATTATTCATTCATACACAGTCACACCGGTGATGATAAGCTACAACTGTAGCCACAGCTGCCCTGGGGCACACTGACAGAGACGTGGCAGCCATTCTGCGCCTACGGCCTCTCCGACCAACACCACATACATTCACTGCACATTCTTACACATTCATACGAGGCAAGGTGGGTTAAGTGTCTTGCCCAAGGACACAACGACAGTATTTTTTTTTTTGTGGGGAGAGCGGGAATCGAACCCACCACCTTCCGGTTAACGGTTAATAAAGTTATTGATCATTTAAATGATTAAAGGGACCTACTATGCCAATAAAACAAACATCCTGAGCCAACCATGTTCACTTACATGAGGTTTAGGACTGAAGGCCTTCCAACAGATGAGTAATGAAAACGTTTTGCCCTCCCCCTCTCCCTCGAGTATCCCAAACTAACTTCAAGCATGTTGACAGCTGGGTATTTTTTCCATGACCTCAAGCCTTATGTGTGTCACATTACTGAATATGCCTGTGAATAATGTCTATAACTGTCACTCATTTTACTTTTCTGTAGGTTTTGTGGCTTTAGGGAATGCACATGCAGAGCTCTTTGGAAGCACAGACACAAAAGTCTGTGTGTCTCTTGGTCCTGTTGAGTTATTTAGGGTCTTGTTCAAATCTTGCAAGTCCTAAGCACTGAGTGACTTGTAGCTTGTAGTCTTTAGCTGGTGTAAACTCTTGGAATTAGGTATTGAGCCACTTGACTTGATGTTGTCTGTCAGTTACAATTTGCTAAAAAACATCCATTGTAAAGTCCTCATAAACCCTACTAGCAAAACGTGCATGCAGATCATTCTGTGTACCAAAAGTGAAAAGGACAGAAAGCAAAAGAGCATTGCTTATTTCGTTCCATCATTCATCTCACACCTTTTTACTACGCAGCCTGCTCTTGCTTTCTCCACCTCACCTTGGCAGCATTGTTGAATTTCTCCTGCTCCGGTCGGCTGTGCAGCTCATAGAGTACCACTCCATCTGGGCCCTTTGCTGTTGTTGTTGGCTTCGTCTCTCCTGTGGAGCTGACACGGCTGCCCTTGGCCACCTCCAGCTGGGAGAGCAGACGCCTTGGAACAAAGGAAATGGATACACAAAGGGATTTTAAGGTAGATTCAATATTCTTATCAGTCCCTGTATGTCCCCTGTCTTCTCCTTTTTCTCTTTGCAGTCTTTGGGCTCAGTTTTAAACCTCGGTGTTCAATATTTTATCCCTCATCTACGCCACGGGTTTTCCCTCGTCTCTTTCGGCTGAGCAGGCGTCCGACATGTCGCAGCAGTATATTTCTATTCAGCCTGACCGAATGAATGACTCCTCTGTGTTAATCTCTCACCCCAAACAGTTTTATGCTTCTCTTCTCCATCATTTATCAGCTCTTGTGCTCCGCAGGTAGCGTTACACCAACATCAGCAGGGTTTGTGAGCAATTGGTGTAAGGTTATCACTTAACTCTCCCTGCTGCAATAAGATTGATTTCTCATTTTATTTATTTTGCCACCTACAGCCAGGCTCCCCTCTCTTTACATTACTCTTCTGCCTCTGCAAAAACATCGATACCCAGTGCCTCATCACTGTCACATTGTTGTTGCCATCATCTTTGTTGCCGTTTTCCCAGCTCACCTCGCCAGCGCTCCATCTGGGTCAGTGAGGTTGATGTGTGCCTGTGGTCCCAGAAGTGTGTCGAGATGAGCCGAAACCAGCTGCTGTTTGAGCTGGGCTGCCTGCTGTGCCAGGACCACTGGAGTCAGGCGCTCCTCTACATTGCTTTCCTTGGTGGTAGCCTAAGAAAACAAAAACCACATCAGGATAATTGGAAAAAAAGAGAACCGCTTTTGTTGTGGTATACAGCTGAACATACAGTTGTGCTCAGATATATATACATATCCTGGCAGAATTAGTAATTCTTTGGCCATTTTCACATTATAAGTGATAACACATTTAACTTTTTTTCTACTCATAGTTCGCGGTTGGGTGAAGCCATTAATTGTCAAACAACTGCATTTACTCTTTTTAAATCATAATGACAACAGAAACTACCCAAATGACCCTGATCTAAAGTTTACATACCCCAGTTCTTAACACTGTGTATTGCCATCTTTAAAAATCAATGACAGTTTGAAGTCTGTTGTGGTAGTTGTGGATAAGGCTTTTTATTTTCTCAGATGGTAAAGCTGCCCATTCATCTTGGCAAAAAGCCTCCAGTTCCTGTAAATTCTTGGGCTGTCTTGCATGAACTGCACGTTTGAGATCTCCCCAGAGTGGCTCAATGATATTGAGGTCAGGAGACTGAGATGGCCAGTCCAGGACAATCACTTTATGCTGTTGTAGCCAATGACAGGTCGACTTGGCCTTGTGCTTTAGATTGTTGTCATGTTGAAACGTCTATGTACGTCCCATGTGCAGCTTCTGGGCTGATGAGTGAAAATTTTTCTCCAGTATTTTCTGATGACATACTGCATTTATCTTGCCATCAAAAGTGTCCTGTGCCTTTGTAGCTCACACATCCCCAAAACTACAGCAATCCACCTCCATGTTTCACAGTAGGAACAGTGTACCTTTCATCGTAGGCCTTGTTGACTCCTCTCCAAATGTAACGTTTATGGTTGTAGCCAGAAAGTTACATTTCGGTTTCATCGCGCCAAAGGACTTTGTTCCGGACGTTTTGAGACTCGTCTGTGTGCTGTTTGGCGTTTTGTAATCTGGATGCTTTGTGGGATTTACGAAGTAATGGCTTTCCTGACCATGCAGACTATTTTTCTTCAAGTGCTTTCTTATTGTGCAGTCACACCACTTTTGATTTTATTTTTAAGAGAGTCCTGTATTTCAGCAAGTTATTGTGGGTTTTTCTTTGCATCCCGAACACTTTTTCTGGCAGCTGTGGTGGAAAAGTTTGGTTTTAACAAAAACCCTCATTTTCAATTTCTTTATTAGAGCTTAAAACTGCTGATTTGCATCCTTAATTACTTTGATAACTTTATTATATCCCTTTCCTGTTTTATACAGTTCAATTACCTTTTCCCTCAGATCCTTTGATTTGCTTTTTTCCCAGAATACATAAACATCAGCAGCAATGAATGAAAGATGCAAGGGTCTGTCAGGAGCCCCGAAACTCACTGACCTTTTATACACACAGTGATTACAAGCAAACAGAACATATGGCATGCATTTATATAGCGCTTTGCTGCACCCTTCTCGGGCACCCAAAGCGCTTTACATTGTGCTTCCACTCACTCCATTCACACACATTCTCTCCTGGGGCAGACAGAGAGGGGGGCTGCCATACACACAGCGCTCAACCTTCTCCAACCACCACCAAACACACCTCTACAGTCACACACATTCATACACCAGTGCTACAGACACTGGAGGCAAGATGGGTTAAGTGTCTTGCCCAAGGACACAACGACAGTATGATCTGTGGGGAGAGCGGGAATCGAACCTACTACCTTCCGGTTGAAGGACGGCCGCTCTACCACCGTACATATAGCCAGGGTATGTAAACTAAACTCTTGATCAGGGTCATTTGGATAGTTTCTATTGACATTAGGATTTAAAAAGAGTAAACACAGTTGCTTAAAAATAAATGTCTTCACCTAACCCCTAACCATGAGTGAAAGAAAGGTTTTTGTGTTATTCATATTCTTTTAAATTTTTTTTATAAAATATAACAAATTATTGTAGGAGTATGATATTATTTACAGTACGAGCACAACTGTAATGGAACACAACAGTAAAAGGGATGTATTCAATGAATATATAAATTGCCTCAAAAAACACTCTCCGCAATTGTCTTTATAGGAAACATTTCTTGCCTTTATTTGGAGAACGTTAAAGCTCAAATGAAAACCGGTAGCAGTTAGTTGACAAAGAGAGTAGTGCATTTCTTTTTAACAAAATATACAAGAAGGCTTTGGACATTTATGCACAGTGCACCCAATTCATTTCCTTTCATTATGTCAAATATTCTACCTGGGCTTGCTTATAAACCCCTGCAGAGCTACAATAACTTCTTACCAGATTGTTAAGAGTTTAAAATGTAGAATTACAATCTGCAATGTAACACCAGATGCTGCCAAAAAAACTATCAATTCCAGTTATTGTGAAAATGTTAATACTTGTACTGTTAATGTTGTAATTACAAAGCCTGGTTTGAGCTTTTACCACCCTATCGCAGTATTTCCAGTATTTCTCTATAAACTTTTATAAAAAATTGTAAAATAAAACCATTGTAAAACCAAAGTCAACTGAATATAATATGATGTACTCATAAAAAGGCAGTTTTTGTCTGTGTGTAATAAAAGTGCAAATAGTTCCAGTCTTAACAAGCCTGACTAGGGTAGAACCAGGAACTAGGGAGAAATATTAAAATAGCACAGACTATTCCCACCAAAAGGCAGATCACTTTGACTATGAGAAAAATGTGAAAATAAAAGGTTATAGAGTTTCAGTGCACGATGAATATAAAGTATCTCTGTGCCCTCTCCCTCGCTGACTCTCAGATGTATTTACTCAAGTGTGTCACTTTCTGAAAGCCCACCTGGATGGAGTCCACCTCCTTAGTGAGCTCCTGGATCTCGTTGACCAGACGCAGGTACTTCTGCTGGGGCGTCTCCTTCACCCCACAGCCCTCTCCAAGCTAAACAAAGATCAGAGGAATATATGAATATTAGATGATAGCACTGTTTGAGACATCATGCAACCACCTTCAAACACTCCTTGTTTAATCAGAAAAAACGGAAGTAGGGACTGAAAAAAAATGGCATGTCATCAAAGTGCTTCAAGTGTAGCAGATTTTCTCAAGGGGGTTTTCTGAAATGTTACATTTTCTAAGATCTATCAAATAAAATCAGGAATTTAGTGCTAACTTCACAACCATAGTGCCATAATACTGAAAGATACAAGGAGTAAATGTTAGGATTTAAAAAATTTTAGAGTTTTTGGTAGCAGTGCAGTTCAGTCAGACTCACAATTTCCAATTCCCCGGACTCATAGCCCACTCTTCTGCTTTTACTGATTCTGTCTGAAAAGTCTGAAAAGAAAAGACAATACATGAAATGGACACAGTAAGTAATATGAGAATAAAGCCAGGGACACAAGATCTGGTCATGTTCCCTTTGTTCTTAAGAAAAAACAAGTTGAACTGACAAATACAAAAACATGATGCTTGAACTCAGAAACACAGTATTTGATAAACCTGTAGAATCCAAATTGTTTTTGGCTGAATACTAAAATGTCTTATGTCAATGCCTGGCACACTTATCATAACTGGTTTCAAATACTAAATAATTTAGCACATAAATAAAACAAACTCATCATACAAGTAATACTTTTAAAAATAATGAACTAACCAAGTCCTTTTGTGGTGATGTGCTTGTCTTTAAACTTGTCGTAGGCTGCATTAGGGTTGACCACAATCCTCTCTACACTGTCACTGCAGAGCTCCTCCTGTTTGAGAAAGGCACACAATGTCAAAACTACAACCCCAAAACTAAAGGCATGAAGACAGTCACAACACAGACTTAAAATGAGCCTCGGCAAACTCATTCTTTGAAACCAAAGTTTCCAAACCGAAAGGTAGACTTGACAGATGGCAAGACCTGAGAGTAAATCAGATACTTAATCACTGCCCTCAAACGATTAACAATGATTTTGTTGGATTAATTTAGATGTAACCAAGGTCTTCTAACCCCAAAATGATACCCTGATCGTGATGAATCAAGACGCCTGCAACAGCTGCAGGTGTCTCAAGGGCAGGTTTAATGATTTAAAAAATGTCTATGAACAAAACTGAGACACTATTTGTAGTGTAATAAATTATTACTATTCTTGTAATGTTTAGTCCTTTACAAATATATTAGCGTAATATAAATCTATAGCAGTGTTATGCTGGTGATGAGAGCACCTGGTCACTAGGGCTGGGCAAATAATCATATTCTGTTCATTCACAACTTCTTGTTAAAACCAAATATATCAGCCTTCATAGATTAACTAAATTATTAAATTAATTGTGCAGGTTTCATAAACAGTTTTCTAATTTTTCTAAACTTGCACCAAATATTTTGGGGGATAGCTGCCAGTAGCAGCATGAAGTTACTTGAAGGACATGAAGGTATTCAAATTTTTATTCCTTTGACCAAACTATTTAAAACCCACCCCAATTATAATATTGATTTGAGGTAGTACAGCCCAGCCCTACTGGACACCACACCTTAATTACTAGAGGGCTCCGTAATTAGTTGTTTTAAAGAACATGCAGTAAAATTTACCAAATGATCACTTTTCTCATGATCAATAAATAAGATATAAACACCGACAAAGGCGACGTAAAACAGAACTCACACAGAAGTGATAAGACAACACACCAACAAAGTTACACAGGTAAATGGACGTGGGAGGAGGAGGTGGAAGAGGAGTTAGTCAGGCTCTTACCAGCTCCTTGGGTTTCCAAAGAGAGTTAGAGAAAGTAACGCAAGAGGAGAGGGAGAGAAGAGTTGGGGGGAGAGAGAGACAACACAGATTAATGTGGTTATCACATGCCATGCACACAACAGTAACAGTCGGCCAGGGGCAGGAAACGGCAAGAAAGAAAGCAGTGTTGAAGAGTGTCTGATAAAACCCCTGGAGACGTTTCACTCAGACAGCCTCTGATGCTCTTTCAGTCTTCCCCGATTCAGAAGAGAAGGCCTACTAACACCACATACTTTCTCTTTTTATAATGCATTGAGATCATATGGTCTGAACGTGGACATAAAGATCTCGCAGCATTATTTTGGACACATGGGACTGTTAAAATACATTTAATGGGGAAGAGGAGAGATTAAAACATGCTTTCATTATTTAAATAAACCATCTGTCAGAGAAACACACACTGACCATAAACCACTCAGGCAGAATTAGCTTCAAACATGCAGTTAATTTAAATCTGAGCCAAAAAAGCCAGACTTTAAGAAAGCACTCAATTAAGTCTATTTGAGGTAAAACCTCTGTACAATGAGTAATTTGGACTGTCCAAATTACATGTAGTAAGTCAATGTTCAAGTTAAGTTATAAAATAAACAAACAATACAAAGTCACAAATAATGCTCATTGTACAGAGGTACTAAAAGATTCTAATAGCAAGAACTGAACTGGCCCTTAAAGTAGTGGTTATAAATTGGAGAAAGATTAACTGAAAACAACAGTTTCTGTAAATGTCACACATTACAATTTCACAGCTGAGCTTTCACTCCGGCAGTACGTGACACTGTGAAAGAGGAAGTTAGTGTAAAAGTTGCCTATTGATATACCTTAAAAAGCCCCAAATAAGCAACAAACAAACAATAATGTCTATATTTATAAAAATCAGAACAGGTTTTTGATTCCTTCCTTATTACTCCCAGACAGAAGAGATACAAAATGTTAAAACGAGATTTGAAAATACATGCAAAAGCATGGCAGTAAGCTCACTGAGAGTAAAACAGAGCCAGTCTTACTTGTACAAACTAGAGTCCAGGAGGGGTGGGGAGAGTCAAAGCAAAGGCAAGGGATTGGGAAGAACGAATGTGGAAACATGAAGGGAGAATGCCAATTAGCTTCACAAAGGCATCACTTAATAGTGCTCAGGAAAAGCACAGTTAAAACCCTGAGCATGTGTAAGTTTTATTATCTTATGATATTTCACATTATAAGTGTAAAGGTTTTGAGCCTAAAGACATTTAATTTCTTAAGCGTATGTGCAGATTTCTACTTACCTATCAACTATTTACAGTTACATTAAGTTATATAAACTAATACTGTAATTTAATTTTGCAGTTTATCAATGAGGTCACGTTGTCATAGATTATAAAAATAATTGTCCTAAATGTTTGAACATCTATGTATTACACTTATAATATGGAAAAGGTGGTTCAATAGGATTCAACTGGCATCCACAAAAGTAACGTGTTTAACAGTTACTTGGAAAATACACAAGTAATCATATAGGCTTTAGTTTTAACCAATGTCACCAAATCACATGTTAGACAGTTATTGTACATAGCTTTTACGATACAATACTTTTGCAAAGCGACCGATAAAACCGTCCACTCACCGATTCAAACTGAGCCTGATCATCTTCTGGCAGGTCGCCCGTCTCGTACACGTCTGGTTCATTAAAGGCCTATTGAAAAGATAACGTAAACACAGTACATTGTATGGTTACAATTCCCATTTATTGCCTACAGCCTGGCCAACGCCCCGGCCCATTTAGCAACACGTTAATGCTAACGCTTGTTCTGTAAGGCATACATTACAATATAAGAAATCGTATTAGAGGGGAGGGTAGTATTCAATATTAAATATGTCCTGCATAGTAATTGATAACAATATGAATAACACAAAGCGTGGCTTTAAGCGTTCTTTGGGCTAGCTGTCATAGCTTAAGCTAACGCTGCAAATAAGCTAATGTATCTGCCAACACTTACAATGCCGGGCAAGTTTGCATATTTCGGATCAGCCATTGTCGATAAAGAGCAACACCAGGAACAACGAATTGCTCAGTAATTTGTAAGCTCTTGCAACACACGAATTACGGGTACAGTTTACTGATAAATAACAAAAGCTAGCGATAGATGACCCAGCAGTCTCCCAAGCTCCCAACCGGCTGAGGCTGATGTGACAGTGTGTGCGTTGGGTTTGTTCACAAGCGTACATCAACGGGCGGCTCTGCTGTCCTGTATGTATTATTTCAGCGTTCAACGGTTTATCAAGGGCAACAAACTAAACAACACCAATGATATCATTTATTACTGCGCATGCGCCTATGTCATTCCTTTAGTTTTATTGATATTTTATTGTATTCATAACATTTAACAAAATCGTTTTACCAAAGTTTGCTGGGTAGGCATTAACTAAATGTATTTTTTGTATTTCACATTTGTGCCGTCTTTTTCGGTTTCATCTTTAATATTACATAACATTTACATAGTTCATAGCGAATTATATTTTTATTAATATTTAACCGGTATGATATTCTGGTTTTGAGTAGCAACCAAACGCCAAAAAGAAGTCCTTCACCTGTCAGAGCTGTTTCTGGTGTAAACAGAGTAGCCACAAGGTGGTGCTAAAGCTCGAACAAACTCATATTAAAGCTTGTAAAATGAGAAGAGGGATCACTCTGTTTCCATTTATTGGTTTGTATTAATATAAATTATTTTTATTTTTATTTTTAATATGGAAAATAGCTGTAGTTCAGGAGAAACAATAAAAACCACAATAGCTATAATCTAGCTATTGTGGAAGTTGTGTGTCACATACAAAAGAAATTTAGGCCTGTATCAAGGACATGGCTTCAACAATAATAAACGATATTTCAAACTACTTCATTCTCACTTCATTCTTAAATGTCAAATGAACCTCTGGGTAATAGAAGGATTGATTTTGATATACATAATAATTTGCATGAACAATCATGCACCTCTCTTCTTGCTGCTTTCTTTAAAATAAGGAGATGCTCCTGAAAACACACAGCTACTATCTCATCAGATGTTGAAACCCTCACGGGATCTTGTGTTTCATGCTCATTCCGTGGCTTTGAGAAGGTGAACTGCTGGTGACACAGATAAAGAGCAGAGTCTGCGCTCTCGTGTGAGCCCGGGCGCCTGTTTTCTCTGCTCGGTGCTGATGAGGGACGATTTTAGTCACTACTCTCACAAGCCCCGCCCCCAGTGAGAGAGAGGGGTAGAGAGAGCAGGAATGGCAGTGATGCAAGGCATGCTCCTAAAAGCCTGCAGCCCATTCAGACACCAGCCACCGGACCAGATTGGGATATTCTCCACACCACCTCCCCATCTGCTCCGGCTGCATTTGGGTTCAGTCCAAGGATATCACTTTAAAACACTTTCTCACCTGGGATCTTTTTGTCTGTATTTTGTATTTGAATTCAATTGACTTCTCTTTTCCCAAACTCGTTTTGACAAATGCTCCTCACGCTAGTCTCGCTCTGCATGTGGCAGTAGCCGGTGTTTTTTTATTTAAAATTTTTTATTATTTTTTTTAAGGCTGGGTCTGAGGAAAGGTTGCACACTATTTTTTGAATTTTACACACACAAAAAAAAATTCTTGGGAATCTTTTGGAATCGCGTCTTCTATATTACGCTGTTTAGTCCTCACGATGGCTGATGGAAACGATGAATGCAATATCAAGGTGTTGTGCCGTTTTCGCCCATTGAACCAGTCTGAAATAACCCGTGGAGACAAGTTTATCCCAATATTTCCAGGAGAAGACACTGTCATCTTCGGGGTAAGTTTTGTTCAACATTGCTTTCAATGAACGTAAATGCTGCACTTCAAACTCTAAAAAAATCTGTTTTATCTATCACTTTTAATAGCTTTAGGGTCTAAAACTTGCAAAGCCACAGCCCACATTTTCTCATCAGCAAGTTTCATTAAGAGGCATTGTCTTCTCCTAAAAATCTGCCAAAACTGCCCATTCAGACACTGAAGACTGCCTCCCAGTGATGAAGCACCATTTGAATCATCATTACCCATCATATTTTTGTTTTTCCTTAACATCCTGGTTTCAATCAATAATCCCCATGACCCTGTACTGTGCCAGCATTGTAAAAAAAAACAAAAACAAAAAAACTCCAAAACTCATCACTCTACTTTCATTTTCCCACAATGTGTCTGATTGTTTGGTGTTTTCTGTTGTAATAATTTGCAGTTGATGTGTGCTCTACATGATATCATTATGTGGGCTTGATTTATACTGTTATTGATGTATCTCGCTGTCAGCCTGTAATTCATCTAATACATTATTGGGATTTGCAAATGTAATGAGATTCCTGATTATTCTCCATGGGGTGTTTCTGCCCATTGAATGGATTTTTTTTTTCTCCAACAAATTGTGCAGTGGCTTAAGGCTAGTCACTCCTCTTTGAAGCAGCAAAAGGAAATGGCTTAGGAAATGTTCAATCATCAGCCAGACGCTACACACACCTGAGGCTGAGGTTAGATTGCTGAGTTAGATTGTGATCCTTTTGCCGATGACATTTTAGTAAAATCACTTGCCTCCAGTGCAGAGATTAGAGTGGTCTAAATGCAAATGCTGTTGTTGTTTAGATGTAAAAACACAGTGTGGCCAAGGCAAAGACAGCCAAATAAAATAATGTACTGCATGTCTCAAATCTACAAATGCACTGCTCACATATAAAGGGAGCAGCACAATCATTTGGCCTGAGGTTTGACTTGAACTGATGAGAAAGACAGCGGCAGAAAATCCCTGTGGCTCACTTTGTCACACACATTGAAATGCAACACAGCATTGTGGGTAGATGCCCCATGTGGCTGTCCTGCATATCTGGGTTTTTGCAGCAGCAGGATGTTTCTACAAAGATTTCAGAGCTCATTACTACACTATCTTCACATGGTTTTAGAGAAACAACATCTTTATTTGTGTTTCATTGTTTTCACAATCAGTCTTACATTGTACAGCCTATTCTGTTGCTACAATGGATTCTGGTGTTGTATTAAAGGTGCAGTGTGTAGTGTTTGACAGCATCAGCTGGTGAAACTGCAAATCGCACACCTCACACCCTCCCTTTCTACAGCCTTTGAGCTTTTATGGTACCTGGATTAAAATATACACAATCAGTTTAGATAATAAATGTTCTGAGCTTTTGTGCATTTGTCTTGCAATGTCATTGGGTTCTTTTTTATTATTATTATTTTTTTTTATCTAAGCTATGTAATTTAAGGTCAAAGTCTAAGCTGTGGAGTGGCAGTGCTGGCTGTTATGGGAATGTCGGTTTGACCATAAAGTGACTGTTATGTCAGTACTTTGTAAACAGCAGGGCATTGCTCTAATTGGAAAAAAATACCTGAAATACCTGGTAGGCAGTTATCTGCTGAGAGGCATTGATCTGAACTACCTGCTCTTTACAAAGGCTTTGGGTGGAAGTACTCCCAGAGGGTTGTATGTAACATACCATCTCCCCAATCAGGTTATCAGTGCATTGTGTGTTAAGAAAAGAAACATGACTGAAGTGCTCAATTTGTTCACTCTGGGCTGTGGTAAAAACAGGAACTAATGGCTCCTTTAAAAGGGTTCTAAAAATTATATTTTTGTGTGCGGTGTGTGATTATGAGTGTTGTAGTCAAAGACCACACTGCTCGAGACCAAGACGTGTCCGAGACCAAAGCATATTAAGAAAAGACAATTGAGCAATCGAGACAGAGTAAAGACCAAGACCATTGCAGGTCAAGACCGAGTCAAGACCAGAACTAGTGCAGGATACACTGTAATAAATACAAGGGAACCAAGACTGGTCTCGAGTACAACATCACTTGTGATTATACAACAGCGAAAACATAGATTACCTCATGTTTTTACTCTTGCAGTTTGATGACCTTAAGCTTATTGTAACAGAAATAATCTGTGAAGAAATTACACCATAAGACCTCATCTAGGCTTTTTAATTAAGGATTTTAAGAAATGAGAATGATCAGCCCACTGCAGGATGTTGGCCAATCACAGCTCGCTTCCGGTAAAAAGGAACACTCCCATTGGTTGACCCTGATGTCAACAACAAAAGACCAAAGAATTAAACCAGAAAACGCAACGTTTAATAAGGCTGACATAATTATTTGACCACTACAATCTAACAGTAAATTTAAAGCTTAAAGTTTCCGCTGTTGGAAAATTGGTCCGGTTTTACTTTTGTTTTAAAAAAAAGAAGCAGAAAAAGTTACTACACTGCTGTTGGGTGAGAGGGCTGAGACCGGGACGGAAAAAAGAAATTGGGTACTGTAGCTTTAACTGACGCGTTCCATCTGGTTCATTTTCAAAATGGTATTATGGTTCCTTTAGTCTATTTTTTGGGCTGCTTTTACAAATATCAAATATATCAATATACATATTGCAAAGACTGAACTGCAGTAAACACTGTGGTGTGCAGTTTTATTTGTGCCAGGCTTCTCACTTTGCCTGTGACCAATTTATTTTACAAACCTAATCTGAAAAAAAATGTATTTATTAATACAATTTTTTTCACCTATAGGAAAAATCGCTATCCCCATGAAAAAAATACACATTGCAATTGGAAAATGCAACATAATTTTTGCAATATGTTCATATCTTCAAGCAACACATTTGTGCACAGTGTACTGTATGTGTAATGTTTAAGTGCTAGTTATATAAGCTAGTTTTAGATTCCACAGAACGCATTAAAACACTACTAAATTATTGATCTTAAGCCAGTGCCTCTAGTTTCTGCCTTAATCTGGCCACAGTTTGTTACACAAAGGAATTCATTTTTCATAGTTTAAAATATGTGCAGGAATAAAGTGTTAAGCTTGTTATTTCAGTCATTTTATGTGCTAACTGCATGTCACTTGCGTACCTGTTCAAAATGAATGTAATCACAAAAGTGTTCATGCCGTTTCCCTCTTTGTAAATGTAATTGCTTTGGAGGCGTGTGGAATATGAGGGTTTGTAGGTGAAAATACATTATGAATGTGGAGCGTTTCTTTTGTGGCTCTTGAATATTCACAAAGGAAGTTTAGCAAAGAAAACTGATGTCTCTGGAGAGCTGAAATGCTGGCGCCTTCAGATTGGATCAGGTTTTAAAATATCAGTCAGACAGACAAGCAGACAAGGGGCAGAGCCTCTATAGCAACAACTAACCCCGCACATTGTGATTGTTGATAAAAAAAAAAAAAAACAATTCACATCTGAGCAGCAAGTGTTGGCCCCACATTCGTCTCCTTCAGAAGCCGTTGACTGACAGCACAAGTGGATGAGTGATGGTTTGGTGGCACCTCTGTGGCAGGCAAAAGGAGACCAGGAGAGATTAAAGATCAGTGAAGATGGCACTGTGGTGTGCTCTGAATCGGTAAACATAGACCTCTGCGTCCCAAACTTAAAGAGCCAGGGAGGTCTGTCTGTGGGATGTGTTGTTTTGTCATAAGTCTTAAATCCTCTGTCTCATGTTGTGCTGCTAAGGATATGACTGCTTTCCCTGAGTACGTGCCATGGATGTGTTATGAGAACCGGAGAAAATACAGCCCCCCTCTGCAACCGTGAAATGAAACTGCTGTCAGAGGACACGACTACTTCCAAAAATGTTGGATGTCTGTGGCTTTTTTTAAATAATATGGGCTATTTAACTTGTACATATCTATTTAAATTTATTAACCACTAAATGGACATTATATATTAATTGCTTAAATGGTTCTCAAAGGTGTTCAACGTGAGTGGGATACTGCACACACAAAGGCTGTAGTGAGGTACGTATAGATATATGAGAACAACTGGAGTTAGAAAATACAAGTCAAAAATAGATTTTATGTGGTGTACTGTATATAGACTATATACACTCTAATGTTTTTTTTTTTTCAAAGGTTGAAAGTAGGCCTTTTCAGCATTTTAAAGCGTTCCTCGCTTTAGGGAAAGGTCTGCAAACTTCCCAAAGTCCCAAAGCCAAAGTCAGATGGAACAATCTCTTACAGATTGTATTTCTTTAAGCTCCTCAAAGGTCCACTGGATGTGCAGCCTGGCTTTCTGTTACATAATGAGGTCATCAACTCCAGGGAGGGCATTAGGTCCAATAAGAGTAGCTGAGGTCCCACAGATGCAGGACTTAGTGACAAGTTTTGCAACGGAGTGAGCCATCTGGCCAATATCTGGTTTAAAGGCAGGAATTGAGCTTTTCGAGCACAGCAGAGAAATAAATAACCATGCACTTAAATATTCGAAGAGTCTTTAAAAACACTTATTAATTAATTTGTGAATTTAACCAGGACGCGGGGGCAAGATTTGGTGCTGTCAAGAGTAATCTTTAAAAAAATCAAATGTAACTTTCTCGTAGTTTCTAAACTGCTTATGTTTTGTCTCCTGCAGCCAAAATATAAAAGGGATTTTGTCATTAGAAGCACACCTCTACCATAGACAGATAGAAACAGAGTTTAATAACGCTTTATTAAAAACTGAAACCAGCAGAACAGAAAATGTGACTTCATGATAGAAATATATATTACGGTTCAACTAATGCAAATTCTTCTTGTAGGTGTCATACATCGTGCAGAGACACATCCAGGTTGTCTCTTCGCAGACATTACAACGCTATTATCCACATGAGTTATTGTAATGAGAGTCTATGTTTCACCTCCATACCTGTGTGACATCAAAATAAATGGGTTTATTATTATGACTCTCTATCATGACTATGTTTCTTGTATGTCTTGTCACTTCACGTGCGTGCCCACCTGTAGAGTCAGTGTAGTGGTGACAGTAATAACACTCTCTGTCTGTCGTGCCCTACGGCGTGGCCTTTGTGTTTGCTCCGAGTGGAGTCACACAGCTGTCTGTAGTATTTCACTGTCTGGAATAATGCGGCGTCACGGGGCCAGAGTGTCCCTCCTAATCTTCTGGCAGGCGAAAGAGTCTGCCACCATGAATCACGCGCTCCATTCTGGACATATCCAGTATGAATAAATAAATGATCACGGCGGCCTCAAAGAGAGCACCATATAGATTTGTTTTGTTTTTTCATACTTGCTCTTGGGCGACTATATGAGAAAGGCAGGAGCTAGGTTTATTAAAAATGGATGTATGCATCCTTTCAGTGGCAGTATATGATGACAACAGTTACAATATTGGACAACAAAACAATGTCTTTCCAGAGCTGTGCTGTGTAATAGGACTGTTTGTTCTTATATCATCCCAAAGTCCCAAAGTACTTGTAAAAGGGCTCAATATACACCACTTTGTCCAGGTTTATTTTATGGAGATTTTCTCTGCTGTTGTTGCAACCCCCTGAGTTTTTAACTACAGACTTGGGCTTAATTTTAACTTAAGGACATAAAGAAAGATGCCATAAAGTGAAGTCACAGATTATTAGAAACCCCTTCACTTTGTAAAACACTTAGAGTAAAAGGAATCTCCATTGTGTATTTCTAATTTGAAAGTAGATCATTGTGTCTCAATAATGCAGAAACATCTCTCTTTGATTGGTGTCATTGAAACTGTCATTTATTGTTACACCATTTTAAACCTTCAGAGAAAGTAGTGAGTATTCTTAGCAGTGACAAAGTGCATTTAAATCATCAAATTAAGAGTTCAATATCCATAACCGGTAAAGGTCACAGTGGCTCAGGTGGTAGAGCGTCCTATGACTGGAAGGTTGGCGGTTCAATTCCCGTTCTCCCCAGTTCATACTGTTGTTGTGTCCTCGGGCAAGAGACTTGTCCCACCTTGCCTCCAGTGTCTGTGGCACTGGTGATGAATGTGTGAGTGTGTTTGGAGGTCAGAGAGTTTGTAGGCGCAAAATGGCTGCCACGTCTCGAACCTCCAGTGTGTGACTGTGGAGTGAATGAATAATGGACTATGTAAAGCGCTTTGAGAGCCTTGAAAAGCGCAATATAAATCCAATCTATTATTTTTATTATAACTAATAGGAACTGAAGCAGACTTGTTTGCAATTAAACTGTGCCCCACTTTGTTGTGGAGTTAAAATGTGTGCATTAACACAGTATTGATTGTTAATGTCCTGCTGACCATTTATAACTGTATGGATTAACAGTCACTGGTTTTGATCTAAGCTCTACAACATGCCTTGCTTTAGTATTAGGGCAGTATTGTCATAATTCCCAGATTAGAAGTTATTGTGCAGTGAAGGATTTATTTTTCAATTTGTTTTCTACAAAATAGCTTTTATATTTTTCACATCAGGGGAACACTGACTGAGATTAATGACAGTTAATTTAACTAATTTGTGCATCGCTGTTGCAGAAAATAAATGCGGTATCAGTGAAAATAAAGTGGTGCAGCTCTACTCCAGCGTGTTGTGGGCTGAGAGCTCATTGGCGTCTTGATGAGGAGCCTTGAAGAGGGCAACAGGAGTGGAAAACATCTGCTGGCGAACCAAAATGTTGACAGTGCATGTCGGGCATCGAAGTCAGCTTCCGGTCTCATATCTATTGTTATTTATAGTGGCACTGCAGCCGTTTTTCCTCAAGGATATTTCTCAGTGATAGCTTTTACTGTCTGCAAACCAAACAGCAAGAAATGAGGTCGAAAGGGCTTCCTGGACCCTCACCTCAGCCCACACTTTACAGCTCTAATTCTATCAATGCGCTCTGTCCAACGACCACAAGATGTGTAGGGTCTGCACTCATATCTCCCACCGGACACCATTATCTGAGCCGAAGCAGACCTCAGCCCCTCCTCTTTTTTCCCGACAGTCTCTTCTTCTTCTTCTTCTTCTTCTTCTTCTTCTTCTTCTTCTTCTTCTTCTTCTTCTTCTTCTTCTTCTTCTTCTTCTTCTTCTTCTTCTTCTTCTTCTTCTTCTTCTTCTTCCAAACGCGGCTCAGTGAATTTTCTCTGTCTAGCTGTATTTCATGCTGTAATTATCCCGCCGCTCGTTTCCCCATGACTCAGCAGCAGTTTTAGGGAGATGTGACAGACTTATACGCCGCTGCTGTCTCATTACGTTTAGCAGAGGCTTCTTGCAGTTTTTCATGGAGCTGAGGGGTACACTTCTGTCAATCATCAGTCACAATATTAAAGGAGTTAAAGACTTCAGCGAACTTTCTGTCTATTCTCGCAGTTAATATTGGATTTTCATTTCAACCTATATTTGTTGAGAGCAGCTAGACAATTACGTACAATTAAGTCAATAACTGAGCAAATAACAACATGCATACAGTGTTACTACAGAGTTAAACAGACTTAATATAGTTTTTACCTGGTTTGGTCAATGTTTAAAATGCAGTCACTTCTTATTGGTCTGTTTTTGTATTGAACACTCTATATTATTGATGTCTGTGTGACTGATAGAGAGATAGATACTTTATTCATCCCAAGAGAAATTTAGGTGCCTCATTAAAGGCGATTACAAAGAGACACACAGTTTGCATTTTAAAGCCACACTATGTAACGCTTTAAAATACATACAGTCAAAGTGATTAAAACATGTACCTTTGAAGTTATGTTGATGGTTCCCTGACACAAAAAGTATAAATAACCCCTATTTAAGTGCAGCTAGTGCAGTCTGTTCACACTGTAGTCGTCTCTGTACCTCTGGTTGATGAGGCACTGATTAGAATACAGATCTCACCAGATCAACAAAAGTTGTCTCACGTATTATTAGATATTTATTGACATGTTAAACTCCCAGTGGGAGTTTGCAGCATTGTTCTGTTGTTAAAACAACAATTTAGTGTTGCTTTACTAATGGAAAGAGTGAGGTAAGTACAAATGTGCTTCTTCATTTCCTAGAGCTCAGTCTTAACAGTCCATGGGGGGATTGAGCCTTTTCCAGCTACTCGAGACATGTGGAAAGTACAAGGGGTAACATAGACACTGAAAGACACTCATTCACAGCCACACTCATTCACTATGGTCAGTTTAGATTCACCAATACCAATGGGCCTCCATGCATCCCAGTATAAATATGTAACAATCATGTCAGTAAAATGTATGTATAAAGCTTTGAGATTATAACGATAAAGAGATTAGAAGACTTTAAACTCTAGTAAAGGAAACTTTTGGCTGTAAGAACAACTGTGGATATAACAGTGTGTAGAGTAAGTACAACAAAGTGTCAGTAAAGTACACAGAGTAAAGTGGCAGCAGGAGGATGTGAAAATCTCCTGTGAGTAATGCTCATTATTTGCTAAAGTCAAAGTCCGGAGAGCAGTGAATACAGCAGTTTAAACCATATTTACTCAAAACCTCGTCTAAGGCCAGCATTTTTAACTTTTGGCTAAGGATCTAAAAATCTTGAGGTAGGTCTCAACAGTTGTTAAGCTGAATTATGAGACTTTCATTATACAGACATACACGCTGGTTTGCTGGTTAATTAAAAAGTGGCAGGTTAAGTTCGGTGGACAAGTTGAAAAATTACTTTGCCTGGTTTTCTAATAAAAAAGGGGATCGCAATTAAACAATCAAGGAAAGATTTGGGTCCAGCAGAGAACTACTGCTTTAAGGGATCAAGCAACTTTTCATATCAAGCCATGTTGCCAAATGAGGAGCAGAATCAGAGATTACTTGGCTCTATTTCAAGAGCAAAATCAATATTCTGCCCAGTATTTCTGCTGTTTGGCCATTTCCTATTTAAAAATACAATGGAGCTAATCTGTCCGCACAAGAGCTGCTGCCCTATCATCTGTCTCTTAACATTTGCATTACGCTGACACCAATTTAGCAGCAACCAGTCTCAACAGCATATTAGCGGCCAGTTTATGTGGCTCGTATTTTTATTCAGCGTACACTTGTGCTGGGGTTAGATAAGGAAGCGCCAATTCACAAACATTCTCCACCCATTTCTCTCTGTTAAAGTCAGAAGTGGGCTGTGACTGTTGGGCTTTTAGCTCCGGGGTGTGTTAATAAACCGTCCTCTCCTCATTATCCACACGTCCTTACGTCCGGGGTCCTCTGAGGCCGTGAGCAGCAGCACAGTGAAAGCCCACATGCTAACGACACGTGTGCCAGGACCCGCGGCAGTTAGCGCTGAATTAGCCGTGTAATGTGACAGTAAGGAAATCCCACAGAAAGAAGCACAGAGCGAGTGTGGCTGGCCTCAGCGTACACCAGACTTCACTCGCTATTAATCACAGTTCACTTTATCAAGCCATCATCCACTGTAGGCCGCTGAGTTCTGAACCCTTCTCTGGGGTACAGCGTTGTAAGCACATTTATTCCAGCTCTAGGTTCATCTATTTTAACCTGGATTTTTACAGCTGGCACCCATAAAGGCATGTGTCCAGCTTTGCTCTGAGCACCGATATTTTTATCAGCCTATTAGCTTTTTATACAGCATTGGCTAATTTAAATTCATGCAAATGTGGCTATGTGGTCTTTTAAATCATGTTTCCTTGCTACCTGTTATTAGTTGTGTTTGCCTTGTACTTTAAATAGTTGTATTTAACACATTTCTTGCCCCAGGTGTAATCAGGTAACTATAAACAGTAATTTAGATAAAGATTAAAGCTTTTGAACAGTGTACATTTTTTCTTCCTAAAAATGATGTTTAAAGTTGCATTGTTGCAAACACAAGCACAAGTGACATTGTTTGACAACAGCTCTCTGAAATAAGAGACAACCTTTACCTTTACATTTTATGCATTCTGGACAACATTATTCGCCACTTGATTTATTTCACAGTATATTTCTTTTACAGAACTCCTCCCACTGTCCAAAGACCTTCCTCGTAAATGTGAATTGGTGAATCTCAATTGCTCCTAGTGAATAAATGTGAGAGTGAATGGTTGTCTGTCAGTGTCTGTGTCTAAGTGGCTCCAAAAGGCTCCCGTCACCTGCGACCCCTAACAGGACTAGGCTACTACACAGAGAGGGACCTGTTAATCAAAAGATTGAAAGGCCCTTTTCTACTGATGCATCTGGGTTATTATCTCGCCCCACTGCTGAAGGATAGGGTTTTTTATCAAATCTAAAATACATACAGCCCCTTTAAAAACCTTTGGCACGTATGAAATGAAAATGTAGACTCGTATGCCTCGCTTCGTTCAACTTATCCTTTTCTAATCTCATTTATTATTAATTTTCTGCCACTTGCGGTCATTAACAGGGCTCATAATGGCGAGATACAGCTTGTTGGCATAGTTGGAGGATTACGCCTTGTGTCTTCCTCTGGCACGCTGCTTTTTGAGGATCAGTCACGCTGCACAGCCTCTGGATTTGGATTTAATTGGAACTGCGGACCACACAAAACTGCTTCAATTCACCACAAAGTGTCTGAATATGGTTGCTATCATTTTGGTTCTTCACTATATTTAGTCAATACCATCCGCTGCAGGCTACATGCAGTAATTAAATTAAACTAGTAGACTCTAGATTACCAGCTCCCTATAATGGAAAGCTACTATTCTTACAACACCACTATAAACATGGATCTGTCAATAAGAGTTATTTTAGATACTGGGTTAGCACGTCCCCTTTCAAGTCCAGTTCCCTGCCTGAAAACAAGATTTATTCTCATAAAAATTGTGAAATGTGTTTGGCTTTTTTCCATTGTGTCTAAAAGAGGCAGACAGAGACAAAGCTACTGCCAGGAATGATTCTGTGTGAATTAAATTTGATTGAATCTTGCTTATGCACTGTTGAGCTAAAAGCAGGTGGCTGCCGCTGAAACAGAGATAATAGAGGCAGGTGAGCCAGGGCTCAGATAGTTCCTCGAGCATCAAATATTCTCTTTGTGAGAGAATACGGCTAATCGCCCGGCTCTTCCACCGTCTCGAGCTGTGATCGAAGCTCTTTGCTCAGGGCGTAGGCCGCTCACTTCGCTTCATGTTAGAAAATGCACTTCTGTCTCGAGGTTGAATTTCTATAAATCTATAAAATTAAAGTGTGTGAAGGATGCAGGCCCAATTAGATGTGACATTAGACATGTAACATGAAGAGGCACTCGAACAGTCAAAGTGTCACGTAGACAATGAGACGTCTCCATCGTCAGGCAGGTTCCTTGCACACATTTGTTGCTCTTTTAATCTCAATACAGTATTTGCAGTCTGTCTGCTGTGGGTTTATTTTAAAAACTGTTGTTATTGGTATTTTGTTTAAAAGCTCAATCTCTTTTAGTGACAATACATCACTCTGTGGGTCAGTGTTGCATATCCTACTTAGAAAATGAATGTGTTACACTTTGCCAAATCACTCATCACATTACTGGAATAGTTTGTTCTTGTTTTAGCAGTTTTCTAAATGTTAACATGCACTTAATGTTTATTTTTTTGTTAAAATGCAATGCTTTGTATTAGAACTTCTAGTGTGAATGATTGTCTCCTGTGACCTGTTTCCTGGGATCTCCCTTGTCCTCTGTAAATCCTCTGTAAACAGAATTTCTATTTCAAGACAGAAAAAGAGTATTTGAGACAGTGGAGAAAGAATAACTCTAATCTTTAGAAACCTCTGACCATGTTGGGCTCAAGAAGGACAGCTTTCTTCCTTGAGACAGAACAAATCAAATGAACAAACATTGGCAGGTTGCTGGGGCTCAGAAGCTCATGTCAAAAACACCCAGCTCTGCAGCAGGCAGTCTACAGAAAGACACGAGCTACAGAGAAATACCAGAGAGAGAAGAGTCCCAGGCATAGGAAAGAAAGCACATGATAGACTGCTGACAATAAAATGACAAATTAATCGAAGCCCTGTTCCCCAACCAAACCTAGCCTTTAGCCGTGCAACCGGGGGATGCTCTCGATCAGAAAGGTGAGTCCCAAGCCTCATTTTAAAAGTAGAAGGTGCCTACCTCCAGAACCTGAGCTGATAAAAACCTCTGTTTTCCAGTTTACTTTTGGAAACTCTCTGGACTGCACAATATCTTGAAACTGTATTATCCTTGTTAATAACCTGCATAATTTCCTGTTTGCAGTGCTATAACTATTTGGTGCCAGCCTTTTACATTTATGTTAGCGTTCAACTGTGAAGGTTCTTAGTCATGCTGCTCATTTTGGGTTTCTAAAGAAAGCATCTGGATATAGGTTTGGAGGGCGAAAACATTTATTCTAGCGACTTTGTCAACCCTAAGGCAAACTGGTCAGTTATCAGTGCCAGCCTCTCTTTGGGATATGAACTCAATGACCCGTTTACTCCTTATGATTGACAAAGACTCTTGGATGAGACACAAAAAAATGTTCTACATTCAAAATAATATGTCTCGATGCCTTCTACAAAAATATTTTAGTCCATTAACTAAACAAATGTGTCTTTTTATCTATTTTTGTTATAGTCTCAATTTTGTTGAACCATGTAAAATAACCAAGAAACAATTCCCATTTAGTGAGGACCTGGTCATTGTGTGCCAGAATGATACAGTACAGAACAAAACAAATAGATGCAGCTGGAAACAATACAAATGTTCAACACTATGAACTGCATATGAACCTGGATTTTGAACATAACCAGATGAATAGGATGATTTGACACTATGAGGTCTCTATGATAAACAGGGTCCTTATCATTATTATTATAGAGATTTAATGTGAGGTTAATGAACATCAACTAATATGTGGAAATCTGATATCTTCCACATTATCGGATCGTTGTGGCAGTAGTATTATGTGAGAATCATTGGTCGCGTTCTTTATGAAGCCCTTGTGTCATGCCCAGATTGTACTGAATATCTGAACTTCTCTTTTTCTGTGTACTGCCGTCCTCCTGTCTGTATCAGTGTCTCTATCATTCCTGTAATATTGTGCCCTTCTTGACTTCATCCCTCATGGTTTACATCCCGGCGATCATTCACCCTCTCTCTCTCCGTCTCAATATCTTTTACCGAATGTCGAGTTTTGCAATAAAACTATTTTTCTCCTGTCACCTCTGCATCGGGAGATTGGTGTTGCTCTATTTCCTGATCAGAGGCTGTGAAGAATCCAGTCTTTTCTCTTCTGTTTTCATCAGTCATCTTGAGATAAATTATGTCGCCACATTGGGAACTAATTTCTTTACATCTACAATAGGAGTTAATATTTCATTAATTCATTCATTCATTCATTTATTTTCTACCGCTTTTTCCCGTTAGGGGTCGTGTGTGCCTGGAGCCTATCTCAGCAACTTTGGGCCCTGGACAATGGGCAGTTTTTTTATTTTTTTTATTTATTTATTTTTTTATTTATGACAAAAAATATATAGTGTTTATTCTGGTTAATTTCCATATGTTTTGTTCTGGGCTGATGTCAAATTTCTTAATCTTTTTTAATAAGACTAAACAAGGACAAAATGTAGGAATGAACCATGTTTAAAACAGGACTGGACTATTCAGAATCACCACATTACAAACAGTAAAAGTACTGTACCCTATACGATTTCATTTTCCTTTTTGGTTGATACCTTATGAAAAGAGCTTGGACTGGAAAAGGATGCTACATGTTACAAACTAATCAGTCATTACTATACTAACAGTAAAATGTAATCCACAGTGCTGAAGTCAATGGGTCACACAGCTCGCCATTAGACCAGCCACTTCACCACTAGTCTCATTTATTGTCGAGTAAATGTGTGGTAATTGTGTGCTCCTAGTTGGTTTAAATTATCTTAAAGACCAGTTGAGAAAAATAGCACAGTAGTATTTCTCCATTCATTTTTTTTCTCCTGCATTTGTGCAACAGTGAAATCTGCTAAACCCTGAAGACAGTGCTATCGACAGCAAAGTGAATCGTGAAATACTTTAATGTTTTGTAGTATTGTGTGACTGGGGCTCATGCAGTTTTGACGTGTTTGAGAGGAATCCACTAATGAAGCTGTTTTGTGGAGCTGGAAGCCTGATTAGCTCGACGGATGCAGGAGACATTGGCAGCCCGACCTCGTCTCTGTGCTGTCACTCCCAATGTGTGTGCCGTGTGTGTGTGTGCGTGAACCAAGTGTAGCCGAGTTTGTGTGGGAGACTGATACCGAAAGTGACAGTGACACACAGAAAGACAGCCAATATGAGACCCCTTCCTCTTTCGGCCTTGCCCTCATACTCCAGTCCTGAACCGCTGCAAACAAAAAAACGAGCAGCAGCCTGGCTCTGGTTGAACCCACAAAAGTGTAGAAGGAACACTAATCTTCTTATCTCCCACCATCCAGCCTCCTTTTTAAATATACATCTCTTATTTTGTAGGAGGGAGGGCAGACTCAATGGCATGGAAAGAAAGGAAAAATTAAACCCCTCTGAATGGGAACGAAACGCATATTTCTGTCAGAAAAGCAGTAGTTCCCAGCTGGCAGTCAGAAATGCTCACCGTATGCACAAGAAGGTGTCGTTGATAGCCTCTGGATATTGTGAGTATGTCTCTGAAAAGCTGTCTTGACAAGAAATAACAGCATTATTTATGGGCCGCAACAAGTAAAAGGCAGATGTAGCATTGTTGTTGGAGACAGATGGAATCCTCTAAAGGATTTTAGATTGGGAAAACACAAACTAAAAACAGGGGTGTTTTTTCACAGCCGACAGTTTCTTCTTGATGCAGCCTTTATTTTGAGCTCATGGGAGCTTGTCTTCTTCTGTGAACGTGAATTGCAGTCTTAGCTCTCCACTGACATGTGTCTCATCACTGACCTGGGTCTTTTCAAATCTAAGCTTTAAAACTTATTCATTTAGAATGGCTTTTAGTACCAGGTAGTGTGGTTTCACTTTTATTTATTGTTATTATCTTTTTATCTTACTTTTATTCATGTAATTGATTTTTTGTGTGTTTTTAATCATTTGACCTCTTATAAAGCACTTTGGGTTTGTTGTAATGTGCTGGATAAATAAAGTACATTTACATTTACAGCCTTCACAAGAGGTGGAGGTGCATAAAAGAAAGCACTGAAGATGGAAAGTTGTTCATTTATGCCGAGCTGTTTTTAATCCAAGGCTGGATGTTTGCTCAAGGAGCCATCCTACCTTGAATGGATTGGTTAATGCGCCAGTTTTGAAAAACAAGATTTCCAAGCCTAGTTTACTTGGGAATTATTGTTATTCTTTTAAATTGACTCTTATAAAAAGCTAGACAGCGTAGTTATTGGTATAATCATTAAAGGCCATGCCATTCTGTTGAAAACTGCCTGACACTAGCACTAAAAATGGGCTTTTTAGATTTGAAAGATAAAGAAAAGGATTTAACAGTAATAGTCAGGTTTGGGTCTCTCACAAGCAGCAATCGTTTACAATGCACTGCTAATGTTTTATAAAGTTCAGCAGGACCTTTCTTCAGATGGGTTGCCAACGAAAGAAAAACACCCATAGATCGAATGCACTCGTTAGAAACACTTTAGAGGCGTCAAAAGAGTTGTTGTGTGTTTAACAGATTAAACATTCTAATGATAGCAGTCGTTTCTACTCAAGTATTAGCTGCTGTGTTTTCTAACTCAGATGGAGAAACAATATTTATTCTAATACAAATATGCATTTTACCCTAATGTAGTTTTTTGATGTGTGTACTCATCTCAGCTGGATCTCAGTCTGACAGTCTTATAATAATAATAATAATAAACTTTATTTTATAAAGCGCCTTTAAAGGCAACTTCTCAAAGCGCTGTACAAAACAAGCAATACAAAGCTCAAACAATAAAATAACATCAACAATCAAAGCTAATTTAAAAATTAAAACAATAAAATAACATCAACAATCAAATGCTAGTTTAAAAAAATAAGTCTTAAGTCTACCTTTAAAAATGTCATAGCCCTGTGCTTCCCTAAGATCAGGAGGCAGAGAATTCCAAAGGACAGGAGCATATGAAGAAAAGGCCCTGTCACCCATAGATCTTAAGCGTGTTTGAGGAACAGACAACAAGTTGGATTGTGCAGAACGCAATCTCCGAGTTGGGGTATAGGAGGTTAACAATTCAGATAAATAATAAGGGGCCAAGCCATGTAATGCTTTATATGTCAGCATCATGATTTTAAAATCTACTCTGAATCTGACTGGGAGCCAGTGTAAGGACTCCAAAACTGGAGTGATGTGATCGCTAACCTTGGTCCCAGTCAATATCCTGGCGGCCGAGTTTTGTACGTATTGTAGTTTTTTAAGTGTGGCTTTAGAGACTCCGGCTAGAAGGGCGTTACAGTAATCTATCCTAGAGATGACAAAGGAGTTCATCAGCTTTTCAGCTACTGAGAAATTTAGCATAGGACGTAGTCTAGCTATATTTCTGAGGTGAAAAAAGGATGATTTAACTGTGCTCTGGACAAAAGAATCAAATGAAAGCCTGTTATCAAAAATAACTCCAAGATTCCTCACTTTAGCTTGAGTATCCAAGACAGAGCCATCAATGGTCAAAGATAAGGAACCAACTTTTGAAATTTGTTGACGGGAACCAATAAGCATAATTTCGGTTTTGCCACTATTCAGACACAAAGAATTTGTACTCATCCATTCCTTTACCTCAGAAACACAGCCAGACAAAAAGTCAACATCAAGATGTTCACCAGGCTTTGAGTGTATATAAATCTGAGTATCATCAGCATAAAAGTGATAATGAAGGCCAAGCGATCTCAACAAATGTCCAAGTGGTGCCAGATAAATATTAAAAAGCAGAGGGCCCAAGACTGAGCCCTGAGGAACCCCAGTGAGAACAGAGCTAGTCTCAGACTTGAAACCACCCATGGAAATGAACTGAGAACGGTCAGTAAAATAGGATTTAAACCACTTCAAAGCTGTCCCAGACACACCAAAATCTTGTTCAAGGCGGGCGAGTAATAGACTATGGTCAACCGTATCAAAAGCTGCTTTTAAATCAAGAAGGATAAGAATGGAAGCCACACCAGAGTCAGAAGCCATCAACAGATCATTAGTAACTCTGACCAAAGCCGTTTCAGTACTATGGAATTTACGAAAACCTGACTGAAGAGGATCAAACAGGTTATTAATTGCTAAATGGTTACGTAAATGAAAGGCAACAACCCGCTCAAGTATTTTTGCCATGAACGGAAGGTTGGAAGGTTGGTCTTAGCACAGATCCTAAAACAATCTGTCTGGGTCCATGTGGTGTTGTTTGGCGTTCTGTGCATTTCCATAGATAACATAGCACTATTACGCTGGACCTTCTAGTCTTTAGCCAGTGCTTAATTTGTAAAGCTGGAGGTGAGGGAACACACAGAATATTTAGGGGAAGTATTCTCTGAGCATTGAGAAGGAAAAAAGGTAAAGGAACATATTTTGTTATGAAGACTGCCTTATAGTCTTTTGGTTCTAAATGAATGGCTGAGTTAAAAATGTTTAAAAACAGGCCGCCATAACTTTTACTTAAAGAAACTTTAAGATATAAAATAAAGGTGCTGGATCCTATTAAATAGATCCAAATCTCAATGTAGGAAGTGGAAGTATATAGTTCCTCACTTGGATTTTTCCACAGATTTCTGTTTTTGTTTAATGTTTTAAGTTTTTCTAATTGTTGTTGCACAAATAATTGACATGCTGTGTTTCTTCAAACAAAGCACAAGTGAATTAATCTACTTCCTGTTATAGGCAACAGAGAAGGTTTTATTAAAAGTCACGCAGTAATATTAAAAAAGGGATTAATATGTTTACATCTGCTCTTGTTAAATGATTTGTTTATGTTTTCCCTCTCCTTCCTCTATCATTGTCTTCACTCTTGATTATATTCCACATGTTGCTCGTAGGGCTCATTAAGTCTTGCACTCGGCTTCCATTTATAACCATTCCCTTGCCGCTGTCTTCTTGTAGCTATTTTGTTCGTCTTAATCTTGTTTTTGAGTGATTCTGAGCCCTCCTCCTAAAACTTTGTTCATTATAGCCGCTCTCATCCTCTCTCGGCAGATCTATAATTGTCTTTTTGTATCTCCCTCTCTCATCCTACAGCCTCTTGTCTCAGCATTAGCAGACAGAAGCTGGACAGGGCGTGGGGCTGTTCAGAGCAGTGAACACAAGCCGAATGTACAAACATAATTGGATTACTATTTGCACACACATTTACAAACCCATCCCAGTCCTTTTTGCTATCCTATACACATAACCGGAAAGGCATCTCCTTAATTACACAAACAAACATCTACAGCTCCTCAGTAGCTGGACAAATCACCAGATAGATGGGCCTTCACATGGAGCTCTTGAATGTATGCAGGCTATTATCATAATTATGCAGAACAGAGGCAGATTACAGCCGGTGCAGCCAGCAGAACAAATGATTGGCAAAGAGCTTTTTTTCATCCATCTTATGTAACAGACTCATTTTACTCACGCCAATGAGGACAGCTTCATGTGTTTTAATGTGCTTTGCATGTGTGGACCCTGTGGCACCACAAGCAGCTCATTGGCAACTGAGTCAGACCTAATAGTTTCTGATAGGATCCTTGTTTTTGCGCTGTGCAGCTGTCATGACAAAACTCCAAAACAACAACTAAACAGATGAGCTCATTAAGGAAGACATGCTCATCGTTGAAGCATCAGTTCTGTCTGGTTGTCTCTGTCGGAGGGTATACGTAAGGCTTTTATTAGCTTTATTAAACTGTCAGTGGTATTTAGACAGGAACAATGACAAGGAGCAAAGTGAACCAGGCAGGAATTGAACCCAGGTTGCTTTGTAGTGGTGCTGAGTTATATGTTGGTCTTGTTTTCTGCAGATAAAGGCTAAGGGCTCATCTTCTTGGGGAATGAAAAGCTCTTACGTTTCTGCTGGTATGCTTTTATTGAATTCATAGAGAATTCATCAGATTGTAGGTGCCGAGACATAATTTTAATCAATGAAACAAGGACAATGAAACTAGACTGTCAGAGAATACAGTGTAATGTAATAGTAGATCATTATATACCATCTTGCATTACAGTGTTGTGCCCTCGGCTACAACAGAATCACCAATTCTCTGTAGCATTATTTCTAAGCGCTGAAACTAGAAATAAACATAGGTTTTTGGTCTGTAATTTATTCATGGCCTTGTGAATGTGAAGGGAATAACAGACCTGTGTTTGATTAGCCTCATAGCTTCATAAAATACACAATAGGCCTACATTATAATCGACCTAATATATTCTATGGTGCGAATAATTGTATTCCCATTGCTGCTTTTTCCCCTTTCCATCCAGAAGGCATTCTTCTTCCAGTACTGCATCTTCTTAAGAACACAGCATTATTCTAGCCCCTGTCAAACTGTAAAATTCTGGACATCAGTGACAAATTATTATTTGTTGTTGTAAATCGCACATCAGGTTTTAAATGAATGTCATCGAACAATCTCACAGTCATACGACTAAAGACTGCCTGTGACTCAGTGTCAGGAACTCTCACACATTATTGTGATTTGTGCTGCAGCCTTTACATCAAATAACTGGTTTATATTGTTATTATTTCATAGCAGTCGGGTAGATGGCAGTTTTATTAAAGCACACAAAAGCAACCCTGGTTCACTCTGACCCTGTATTTTGATGACCATAGTCGAAATGTAGCCTATAAGCACGTAGCATTTGTAATGGCTGCTGTTCGTAGCTGATTCAAGTCAAGTACAAATTGCACAATGTGACATGGGCTTTATGTTTTTGGTGACTTTTTACCTTACTACCATACTATTCTATATTTCAAATAAGATAAAAAGGGGTGCATTCTCTCCATGTACTACGGCTTCATCCTACCAAAGACGTCCAAAGACATGCGTTGTCCCGAGTGGATGTAGTAGATGTGTTTTATTTGTCACATGCACATTATACTGTACATAGTGTACAGTAAACTGTAAATGTATTTAGTAACTCATACACACACACACACACACACACACACACACTGTCCAGGCAAGCTTCTTATTAACAGCCTCCTCCTCACCAACAGACAGATTAAAGAGTCCTTCTGTGTATTTGCTAGAATCTCCATAAACAAAGTTGTTCATGAGTCTCCATCTGTGTAGTGGGAGGTCACAGTGGTAGTCTTCCACTCTGACACTTACACTCTCTGCAGTAGAGCTCCGGATTCTAGCTGCAGCTTTGGAACAAAGGGCAAGTAGCTGTTTTTTCTCCCAGCAGTGGTTTTATTTTCCAGGGTAAAGCACAAGCACTGACTGACAAGAGAGCCTATACATTTATCTTACTTTTGTGGTTAATGAAATGGAGCTGGCCCTAATGAACTGTAGAGGAGTCTGGTGAGGCAAATGAGAAAATACATCACATATATTGACTTTATGTAACGTAACATGTCCATTATATATTACTGAGCCTGTTAATAGCAAGTATTGTATACTTTTACAGTACTGTATAAGATACAGTAAGATACTATGAGATTGCAACAGAAAGCCAGGCAATTTTATTTACATAGTACGATTCATACACTGGGTCATTCAAAGTGATTTACAGAAATAAAAGACAAATTTAAAATACATCGACAAGAGTTAGAATAAGAAACACAAGTTAACATATTATCCTTTTATAACAATAGCAGCTAGATGTAATGAAACATATGCTGAAACTAATTCTAATTCAACACAAACGTAACAAGACTCCATTCCTCTTGTTTTCTCACAAAAGCCAGTAAGACATTGAAGTTGACGCTCGATGACACGGCCTCTTCCTGACCATGCTGAATCGTAGCCTACAATGCTGTAACAACTGACTGTATTCACGGTTCAAATTTGGGAAAAAAATTGTACTACTTCAGTTTAATATTTATTTGACACTATTTTGATAGAATAGATATAAAACAATATGTTTTGAGCAGTCAGTATCATTGGAGTGTGATAAAACACAGATATTACCCACAATAAGTAGTTGTTTAAAGTTCTCTGACACTTGAGATACAGTATATGCTGTACTGTTTTTAAACTCAAAATAATATAATGCCTTTAAATGTATTCACTTAAACATGATTTCTTTTTAAGATTAATTGTAATTAACATTTCACCTGAAAACAATGAACAGCACTTCTTTTCAAACCACTTAAAGATAAGTATTTATATGTCACTCACTGTGTTATTTAATAAGGTTGAAAGTGAGTGGGGTCTGCATGTAAGACCTGTAGATGCAAAGGATTATGGGTATTTTATCCCAGTCTGACGGCATTCAGGGTTGTGTGGCTTTTATGTAAAGAACAGAAACAGATGTACCAAATGCGTGAGTGCTAAGCTCTTTAAGATCAATTAAAAGTAAAATTGTGCTTCACACATTAAAGCAGACTGAACATCTGTCTGTTTTTCACTTGATCCCTCATCGCATCCAGCAGCCTGTTCTCCATCAGAAACACTACAATTTATTTCTTCTTGAATAGAGGGAGCTACAGTAAATCCATTTTATGCAACTCCCTGCTCAGTAATACTCGTTCTGTTCAGTCAGTAACAGGATCTTTCTGGTTCGTGTGTGTTAAAGTCATAATATTCATAATGTAAGGCATAAAACCTTCTAGTCACTGAGTATAGTTTACTGCTGAACCTCACAACAGCCTTTGGTTTACAAATGAACATAAAATGGTGATGAGCAGCCAGGGTTATGTGCAGATGTGTGAAGAACACATTGACTTTTTTATGCGCAATTTAAATAGGCCCATTCCAGGAAATTGAGTTTTTGTACTGTTTAGAAGCCAGTCCAGCTTGGTTGTTGAAAAAAATATATGGGCCTTCGATGCTTTTGTCTTAAACAGTCCTCTCTGGGTATGTATAGGGCAGGAAGTAATGCGACTTCTGGTTCTGCAGGGCTTTAAATCTCTGTTTCTCTAAGACAGAGAAATTACAATTTTTGATGCAGTTATAGATCACTACAAAACATTTTTCATTGATTTGTTCTACTTTGTTTATCTATACACTATATTTTACACATGGCTCCTTTAATTGGTTGTGTGTCTTTGTCCTGGGATTCGGTTGAAGCTGGTTTACTGCTTCCTCACCTGGTTACTGATAAAAGCCCTGATTTAGCCTCTAACAGAATTACTATTTATGCTCTGATGCAGACATTTGTTTCAGGTCATCTACTTTATTTTGCCCTGTGTGCAATTCCTCTGCTCTTCCGTACACTCCTCTATCCATCTCTGTGCTCTCAAAGTCCTTGAGCACCGTCTCTAATGGCTTCACCTCAGAAGAGAGCTGTTTTTCTGTCCCCTCTCTTGGGGTCAACCAGACTTTTGCCCAAGGCATCCTTTGGCTCTGAACTCATTCAAAACACCCACAGCTTATCAGCAGCAGGAAGAAAACCCTACAAATAAACAGAAGGCCTTTGGGCTGAGAGTGTACCTCTGCAAATGCACCACGTTAATGCTGTTGCTTTGTTGTAGCTGTTTATTTGGACAATGACAAGACATAGTATCAAGGACAATCCTTTTTGTAACAACTCCATTAAATATGCTTATCTTCCTATTGCATGATTAAAAAGATTACACCGCGTGATGGAAGTGTGCATGTGTTTTTGGTCCATTCATTATGTAATGCTGCTGCTAAACAAACAGATGTGGCTGATTAGATTATCTCTGTAGCTGAGGAGATGGGCTGCTATAAGTGGAGAAACCAATTCTATAATCCAATCCAGCTTTTCCCCACGATCTGTGAACTGTCATGTATTTAGGTAAACCATGTGTCACATGTGTAACATCGATATTTACAGGACAGAAATGGTGCACAGACAGTGTTGGATTGATTGTATAAGAAGCAGGAAGCATGACTATGTTAGCTATTTGCAATAATTACATTTATTCAGTGTTAATCTAATAGTATACTTATTACACACATAACTGTTTAAATGCACAAACCAAAACAGTATCTACCATAACCTTATCCAAAACCTGTCAACATTAGGGTCAGACTCATTATGTACTGTATATGTTATGTATAAACTAATAACCTCTGCAACAGTCTGTCTCCTTGCACAGATATATATTTAGATGCTGGGCTTTTAAGGGAGCACTTTTTTTGCTTTTAGGTTTCAACATCAGCTTACTGATGAAAAAAAGCTTACTCCGTCTGTTATGTGATATATTAACTACTTTTCGCGTTGAATACAGAGATGGACACTCCATAAAGTATGTTAACTGCACGTAAAGAAAATACTGATGTGTTTCATTTTATTTCCACTTTATGGCACAAAACACATCATGTTTTAGTGGTAAGCTTTATATAAAACTTGCACTCTGACACTCTTTAACATACATCTTTGTTCAGTGCTACACAAACCTCCCACGGCGGGTTTTAAAACAACTCAAGGGGAATATTGGACGTGAAACGAAATCTCAAGTAGTTATTATCTATTTCTGTACATTTAGGGTTCCTATAGGAGCTTGAAATCCTTTATAATACTTGCATTTTATTCTGTTTTTGAAGGTTCACATTCATCCAGTGTAATAGTTTGTATTCGGCATCTGGACTTGAATTGTTTCACCTTTAATACTAGTTCATTCAAAACTATTTCTCAAGGTTTAAATTAATAAATGTCTCCTTGTATCAGGTGCACATTCTTGGAAAAGATTTGAAATTGACCTTTGGTGCTTTTAAAGTGCTTGAAAATGACCACAGTACATTGTAACTGATTGTCTTGTTGTTTACAGGGAAGGCCGTATGTGTTCGACAAGGTGTTTCCAACCAACACCACCCAGGAGCAGGTCTACAACACCTGTGCCAAGCAGATTGTCAAAGGTGAGTCATACACACAGACGCCATCTTTCGTCTAAAAAGGACAGAGAAAAAGCTGATAAATGTGTGTCACTGTCTTAGCTTGGGACGTCTTATCACTTTAATGTAGCTCTAACATGACTTAATGTATTCACATGACCTGAAGGTATAATATTAAATCCACAGATGCATAACTATCACTGCTCTGAAGGGACTGGCACAGAAATCCTTAGATCAAACACATTCATACCCCAAGAGTCGTCTCGTTCTGTCTGCACTACAGCTGTCAGCCTCTTTTCTTATTTTGGTGCAAATTATGTGTAACTGGATTGAACTGTAGCTGTAGATCAGCCACGTCAAACTCAAAGTGATGAAGGTTCACTTTAGTGAATTAAAATAAACCAAAATAATGTGAAGAGCCAAAATGACGAGTTATTGAGTAGTTTTTGTAGAATCAGACAATGCTTAAATTTAAAAAATAGTTATTTAAGCCATAGTTCACTGAGTGGTAGGTCGGATTGAATTTTGTTCAAACATTGCTCCAGTTGTCCCTTTTATAAATTTATATTATTTTTGTTGCTTTTTAGCTGGGCTGAACAATTACTTGTATTTGCAGTATTAAAGCAATATTTTTCAATTACAGAGGTAGCAATTTATTTAATTTATTGCTCATGTAACTTGTTGTGAGAAATGCATCTATGTTTTCCACGAGACTGTGTTGACTCTTCTGAACATGAGCGTTATGCAGGGTCGGATCTAGGAAGGTGGGGGCCCATGGGCAGCAACCATATTTGGGACCCCTTTGGGGAGGTCTGGGGGGCTCCCAATCGCATGTCTTCTTTGAGACAGAACATTTCTGCTTCATGGACTGCTTTCTTTTTTCTCTGTACTAAAAAGGAAATGACGCTTTCAGATGATGACTGAGGCTAAAGCAGAATAAATCTAAGAAACCGTCATGACACTAAAAGGTTTGAGCTGCCGTTTGATGTGAATCACTGTTGGAGAAAAATAAAGTCTGTCATGAGAGAGAACAAAGACCACGAAGATTAACCTCTAGGCCAATGAGCCAATCCTGGTCATTCCTATCATTTTATCTGATCTAATTTCTTAGTAATTAATAATAAGATATCAGCCCGACCAACAAAAAACATTTTTGTTAAGTGTTGTTTATTGATTGTGAATAATATAAAATAAAACATAGAAAATAATTGCATTAATAATTGCATTTACAATATTGGTTGAAAAAAAAAAATCTAAATTGTTCACAATTACTATATTTTCAATTTGTTATGTAGTTTTGTTATGCTTTAAGTGCTTTCAAATATAATGCACTTAAAGCTACAAAGCACATAAAACTGAATGTCACTGCAGCTGGACAGATTTTGACTTTGACCAAAAAAATGCAATTGATTGTTGTGATGTGAGATTACCAAATAAAATGAAGAACAAAAAGTTGAAAGAATCAAAGCTCAGGTGTGGAAAAATCAAGGTTAGAGATTTAGTACAGCGATTAGTGAAGGAAAATGAATGAAAGGAAGGTTTGAGGGACATTTAGAGAAAGAGGGCATCCAAGGCCAGGGTTTTTTACATTCCCATTTCATCATGGGTCTATAGTTGTCTTCTTTCTCACAGCTTTAAGGCCTTCATCTTTTATCCAGTTTACTTCTCACACTTCCTCTCGCTGTCTTCCACTGCGGTAGGCTCCCTCTAATCTGGCGTTGTTTTTATTTCCTGTTTGAGACAAGTCCTTGATCCTGTGTTTTCGTACGTGTCAAGCCCTGTCTCAGTCTTTTACTCGGTGCAGAGGCAGCAGGAGACGCTGCGCTCAGCTCCAGAGTATAAAGAAGCTCAAGGATAAGAAGGAAAAGGTGCTGGGAAAAACACATCCGCTCTGATTAGCCTGAGGTCAGCTGGTCTGTACGGGTGAGAGGTTTTACCACAGAGTTTATGAGAAAGTGTCAGCCGTATCTCTTTCTACCACCTTTAAATGTTACAGTTATTGTGTTTGCACTGTGCCTGCTCCCAGACCCTTGAGTTTATATATTGGAACACTTTCTTTTGCTTTATGAGTGCATTCTGGCAACTTTAGCACTGCAGGATGGAAGAAGTTGTTTACTGAGCGCAGCCACAAAGGTCATTTGGAGCCTAACCAAGCCTAAATATCATGTACCACTGCACAGTGGCTTTATGGAGCACAAACTACCATTCGAACAAAGGTCAAGCATATTTATCTCTGTCTAGGTATAGCCTGGGTGTCTTACTTTTTACAGATAAACACTTTATGACTTTCTCACATGTGGGCCTAGTATTGAACATGTGTCCCCCTGAGTCAACATTAGATCCAGTCTCAGTTTATCACTTAATATGCTTTCGTCTTAATGCTCCGGATTGGTTTAAACAGTGCTTTTCTGACTAACCTGTATAGCTTTCTCATTTTAAGAGAGAGTGTTAAAAACTCATTCTGTCCTGCTAAAAACCCAGAGCACCAACAACAACACAACAACCTACCGCTTTTATTATAAACAGTAAAACTGAACCATTGCATCACATCAAACTGAATATGGATCCTTCTAACTCTGAATTCTGCTTTAGTCTAATGGGATCTTGCATTTTATTCAATTCATTCCTATCTTTCAAAGTCCTTAATAACCAGATGACATCTTGATTTGTTGTTTATTTCAAAGATCATTCTTATTACAGTCTGCTTGCAATTGAACAGTTGTTATTTACCACTGGAGATCAACAAGTCCACAGTAAAACTTTATTTGAATTGAATATAAAACACATCCTTAAAGATAACATCTGCTCCGGCACCACTACATCACTTAAGGGCTCCTTTCAATAAGCACTGCCTTTCTGCTCCTGCAAACAGGGCTTTGGCTAAAACAGATTCTCTCACGGATGTAGGAAGTCTCTCAAAGTTATAGCCAGGACTAGATTCATATCCATTCATACCTCCGGAGAGAACGTCCTGATTCCTGCGACCCTGTCCACACGTTGGACCTGTCAGAACACATTTTCCACATTTACACCTTGCATAAGGCCTGGCCACATTGGATTCTATAACCTATAAATAAAAGATTTTAGTGCCACGTCTGAAGGAGGCCAAAGACACCTTGAATGTCCTTTTATTTCATCTTGCATTTATATCCCTCTCTTGCTGTAGATGTCTTGGGCGGATACAACGGGACTATCTTCGCCTATGGGCAGACGTCATCTGGAAAGACACACACTATGGAGGTATAGTAGAGCTAAATAATTCACGCTGTAGACCTTTACATAGACACACCTACTTTTTTTAGAGTGGTATCTCCTGACAGTAAATCTTACTCCATCACTGTCATAACGCTCTATCTGCACTTCCCAGCCATCTGTGGGAGCTATCCTCTTTTACAACTCTCTCGGGAGACAACCCTGTGCCTTTTCAAGTCAAAAAGCCTTTCCCTTTACTGTTCTTGCTACTTAATTCACCCCAAGGTTTTCATTTATCCTCCACTTTACTGACTTGTTCCTCTATCTCTCTCCTCTTGTAGGGGAACCTTCACGACCCTCAGGGAATGGGGATCATCCCACGCATCGCGGAGGATATTTTTGAGCACATATTTGCCATGGATGAGAACCTGGAGTTTCATATCAAGGTTCGTATTTGTTTTCATCTGTTTCTGTTCATGCATCCAATTCCCTGTTGGTCAATTGGGGCCTTGAACTTACAGTGATATACAGCTCCCTGCCACAGTACATTTATCTAAAGTCTTACATATTAATCTCACACAGCTGGACATAAATTATTATATGTAAACTCTCAGAAGCATGCAATGTAAATGTTATTTTCCCTTTTAAACTACAATACAAATGAGGATCATGCTTCCCACAAGGGCCCAATTATTGCAAGAGTATCTGTATATATTCACAATAATACATTTTTATATTGGCTACATTGCATTATAATAGTTTGGCCCAGAGATTTTTTTCACTCCAATTTGGTTTTATGTCTTAGTAACAAGGTCCGTGCCTAATACAAGCATCAGGGAAAAAAGAAGTCCTGCAGTTTCTACAGCTGCTATGTTGCTTCTGTAGTTTTTAATAATTAGAATCACTTTTCTACTTTTCTAATTAGGCCTTGATGTACAGTGTGTGGGACAAAACTTACTGTTAACATAACCAACAGTTCAAGCATGTAAGTCATTTGTTATGCATTTCTTTTTTTAATAATCTGTTTATTATTTTCCATACATATAATGACATATAACATATACGCAATGGACACGACAAGAGACAAAAACAGAACTAAAAACATCTCAAATACAGAAGATTACACCTCTCCACACACCCCAATCAGTAAAGTTTTTTTTTTTAATATATATACCTTCATTTTCTGTTCTAATTCTTTATAGATTAACCGGGTTTGACAGCTCAACCACATTCCAACTGTAGGAACAGGTTCAGATTTCCAGATTGCAATTAACTCTGCCTAATTCAATAGTCATTCTTTTACTTTTTTGAGACCATACTGCTCGACATGATGGCCGCTAAAGGGACAAGGCTCCAGGGATTTCCCTAATGGCCTTGAAAAACAAAAAAAAATATTCTTTTAAACTGTCTGAGCCTAACATTATTTATTCCTCAAATCACAGTTACCCTTTTGCCATAAGCAACAATGGAGACTGTGAGCAATGTGTGGTGATACTTAATACTGCCTAAACTGACTTGCTCTTTCAAATACCTAATAATCCCACTCCTTGTGTTTTTGTCTGTCAAATATACAGCCACAGACTAAATCCATGACATTATGAGCAGTAATTAGAGGAGCAGCTCTGCATCGAGCAAAACAACACGCTGTAGACGTGTAACACTTTCTTTGTCTCACCTTGTTATTCCAGTCATCAGCTGCTCTATTTTTCATGTTTGTGCTGCAGGTATCCTACTTCGAGATCTACATGGACAAAATCCGGGACTTGCTGGATGGTAAAAAAAATACAGCGCACACTGCACTTTTTTATAGTTTTTTTTTTTTTTCTTTTATTCTCAAGCCCCAATTACAGAAGCAGACCATGATACTGTAAGTAGAATTTAGGTTATGAAAAGTCAAGTGCCTGTGCTGTGCTTAGCAATCAATATAAAGAGCTGTGGCGTCTTATTTATGCACTACTTTTAAAATGGAGTGTCATGAAATTGAAAAAATAAAATGATATAACACATACCGCTATGTTTTGACTGAGCTGATAAAAGTAGATTGGTTGGTGCCCCTTCACAGTACAGTTTTATCAGTGTGATATAAAACCAGTCATTGTACATGTAAGTATAAAACCCATGTAAAATGATAGAGAGCTGCAGACAGAAATCCACAAGACACATTTTCTCGGTTATATCTTTAATAAGAGCCAGGGACAGCAGTGAGACTCCCATCAGCATGCAGGGAGTCCACTGTAAACTGAAAAATATTTAAGCTCCAGCCAAAAAATAAACAATCACAAGTGAGATGAATCGGAGCAGGCCACTTAACAGCACCCTGCAGAGGATTCGCAAAAAGAGGAAAAAGGGTCTGACAGGCAAAGCACAAGCACACAGGCTCACAACCCTAGTTAAATTTAATTACAGTCAACAAGGACATTCAAATGTGGGCAGAAGTTTGGTTTGGCAAAGTGGTTTGGCAAAAATGTGTATTGTGTTGGAGCAGCTGCTTAAATTCAGTGACTTAGTAGTTTGGGTTTATTTAGAGCTCTAATATGATTTTACGCTGTATTAAGAGACACATCAGGAGTGAGTTATAGTAAAAGTGGAACATGGCTCTAGGAAACACAATGACCACTGTTCCTATTTTCCCCTTTCACTCCAGTGACGAAAACCAACCTGTCAGTGCACGAAGACAGATACAGAGTCCCTTATGTAAAGGTGAGTTGATTCAGTTGATAAGCTCAGTCATTAGTCGGTAAACATGTGCAGTGTCACTCAGATGTTTACTTCTAATGTGTTCACGTGTGCACAGGGTTGTACCGAGCGTTTCGTCACGAGCCCCGAGGAAGTGATGGATGTGATAGATGAAGGAAAGGCCAACCGTCACGTCGCTGTCACCAGTGAGTCACAATGTTGTTCTCATGTCAGATCTAATTCACAATTAAAGTTTAGGCGCATGTGGGCCTGCAGAGGTGGGAGATGTGTTATGTGTAGTAAAATAAATGAACCAGGCACAGAGTAATCCTGCTGCTTACCAATTAGAGAAAATGTAGACACTTTTTTTAATGTAATTATTTCCTAGTGAGTATGAAGCCAAAAACCTTCTGTTCCCAAGTCTGACATTTCACAGACTGTAAATGATCAAAATGAGCCTTTCTAGCCAGATTATTCACTTCACGAAAGCCCCCTTTATAAAACGGGTGTTAATTAACATATCCACATATTGTAAATGTTTAAAACTGTCTAAAATGGGACAGGCTTTATGCACTGACTCATACTTTTATTGTTAGTTTGGTCACTTTGCCTATGCCACATGCTAGCTTTCTCCTAATTTACTCATGTATTCAGTGCAAATCCACCAAGATATCAGACAATTTAGGCTATAGTCAAAGGACAAATAGTAACATATGGTAACAACGCAGCGAGAGGGAATCTTCACAAAAAGACATGACTTGCATGATAAAATGTGTATATATTTTCATTCTCTAATGCTTTATGAGTCACTGGAGACTATCCCGGCTGCTTTGGGCGTGAAGTGAGGTACATCCTGGACATTTGCCAGGATTAACAACCATTCACATTATGGGAAATTATGATCCATTCACCTTCTGTCTTTTGAGAGTGAGAGGAAGTACCCAGAGATAAATGGTTGCACAGAGAGTAGAGGCAAACTCCACAAAGTAAAACCAGCATTAGTCAGGCAGGGGCTCGATCCCCCAACCTTCTTGCAATCAGTCAGACTTATTACCAGTGCTATTTTGTTAGTGATGTTTAAAAAAATAGGAATGAGCCCATTAAAATGTACAGCAGCTGTTCAGTTTGGGCTGATAAGAGTGCATTGTATTCAAGACTATCAGGGCTGAACAAGTCTTGAGATTTACAGCATAAGAACATAAGGGTGCAGAGGTGAGAAATGTGTCACAAGGTGTAAAATGGATAAACAGTGACTATTTGTCTTAGTTTGGCACGTCTTACTTGATATTACAATCGCTCCTCGCTCTCTTCTTTTTCTATTTCTTCTTTAGACATGAATGAGCACAGCTCCCGCAGCCACAGCATCTTCCTGATAAATATCAAACAGGAAAATGTGGAAACAGAGCAGAAACTGAGTGGGAAGCTGTACTTAGTCGACCTGGCAGGTAGTGAGAAGGTAAGAAAAATAGGAAGTTTTCATTACGAAAAAAATATTGCAAGTTCACACTCACCCCTGGCTCCGTTTTATTGAGAAATGATTTATTACAAACCATTTTTGAAGTTTTCTACATAAAAGCTTTTTTCACATTCTCATCCTTAAACCATTGAATAAAAAAAAAAGAAAAAAAAAGGAAAAATGTCAACATTTCAAGACAAAGGTCCTTTATGTTATTAGAGGTTAGACTTAGAGCTGTAGCCATATAATTTTTAGTTGGTTTGCTCTTCTGTCAAAATGATTTTCCTTACCTGTCGCCGTCACCCCGAAGACACAAGTCCATCTGGAGGAACCCATAAGCAGTCTTTTTTCTAAGTTCAGGGCCATTTAGGTGAAAACTGAGTCAGCTCACTTTGTCTTGCCAACTGAAAAACAATTTATCCTGGGGACAAAGGTCATACTGTGGAAAATAGTAAGAAAATACAGCCCAGACTCAAGCCAACATGGTCGCTCGATGGAGTTAGCGGTAATGGCATTGATGCAAACTATAGTATGGTCCTGCATTAGGAGTAGTACCTGGTGCTGTGCTCCGAAGATGCTGACTTTTCTGGGCTGTTTTTTGTTAATATGTGCTGATGCTGCATATCTATTTTGTCGTAGTAATCCCCTGCTACCAAGAAAAAAAAATTCTCCTTCAACAACTCTGTAGACTATGACACAGAACATTTTTGACTTAATACATACACAGAAGGTTTTGATACAAGTTGTTATCTGCTTGAAATGTGCTTCTCTTTAGGTCAAAGCATATAATTGTGTCCCATGACGATTACAACAGTATGGATTGTCTTCCTGTTGAAGACTATTGTGCTACAAAAAAAACCTTCTCCAAACGCAGGCTGACATATTGTTGACTCATTTCACCTACATACATAAATAAATAAATAAATAGTACGAGACAACCGTGATTATCAGGGATTAGTTGTTAGCCTTCGAGAGCTAACGATGATGAGCGGGGAAAGCTGTGATTGAAGTGGAGGAAGACACATAGTGGGTCCAATATTTCTGACATGTTCTTAGTAGTTTGTGATAAAAAAAAGTATGTGAGACAAAGTTCAGCCTTATGTTTGCCAGCATTACCCCTTTGGTATGGCTCAAGGTGCTGCTCACCTCCTAAATGATTACATTTTTCACGCTTACAGTGACTGAGGCCGGTTTTATTTATTTTAATAATCATGCATTAACCTTGATTTTTTTTTTTCTTGTGAAAATAGCAATTTTATGTTATAGAGAGAAGTAAAAAGAAAATGACCCTAATTAAACTCAGTGCTTCATTTTTAAATAGAATAATCGCTATCTACATAATGTCAAAGTTTAGCACCATAAAAAAAAGCTATACAAACACATTAAAAGTGCTAATTGCAAGTAATTACAACTGAAGCGAGTAAACACTACAGTATTTTTACGTTCACCATAATTAGTGCCAAATTGGATATAGATTTTTCAGGCTCTATTAGTTTACACATCACTTAAGACAAACGCCACCATGTGACTATTCTTAAATAAGATCTAACCAAGAAAAGACATGCACATAGTTTCCCCACTGATGTACTGTATTTATGTGTGTTTCACTCTAATTCCTCTTGTGTGTATCTGTGTCAGGTCAGTAAGACAGGTGCAGAGGGAGCAGTGCTGGATGAGGCCAAGAACATCAACAAGTCCCTGTCCGCCCTGGGGAACGTCATCTCGGCTTTAGCAGAAGGAACGGTACGCTCAAGATTATTTATTTTCCATCTTGACATACAGTTTATTTATTTAGTACAATGCATGTGTGCATGGGGTCTACTGACATGAACCGAATGCATACTACCAAGACATGTTTTTTTCAGCTTCTGCCTTTTAGGTTAAGTCAGCCTTTTTGTCATCATCAGGTTTCCAGTCTGACTTCATGTTACATACTGATGTAATAACGTAATATGAAGTGCTTCTGTTAGTTGAGATGGTCCAGTAAGAGAAGAGTATATTCAGTCTGTTATAGCTGCTGTAAGAACCATGATATCCATTGAGAAGTAGAGGGCTTAAGAATAGACAACACAATCCTTAAAAATCATATTAGGCTGGTCAAAAATGCACTGTATTTAACACTTTTTGGATTTCAAAAACATCTGGCCTTCTTCTTGTACACAGATTTAAAACTAAACATGGCGAAGCTGCGTTTAAGAACAGCCTCCCAGATGAAGTGAAACCCAGGAAGTACAATCACACCTTTTTTTTTGTTATCTCTGCACTTCCTGTCACTCAGAGAATAGTCTTTAACACAGCACTGCTGGTTTACAAGTCTGTTAATGGTTTAACACCAGAATATATATCTGACATTGTAGTTACATTTGAACCTAAACCTACATCAGCTTTGTGTGTATAGTGTATAGTGTATAGTCAGCCTACCAGTCATAGCTTCTTCAAAGACATTGCTTATTCGCAACAATTTCTCATTACTTCCCTGTGCTTTTTTGTGTTAAGTAGGTTAATGATAAAAGCAAAGTGTGTACAATTTCATCAACACTGCATTGCTCAACAGTTTTTTGAAATACTTTGTAAGCTTACCAGATTCTTTTGTCACTTACTGATGTAATACTGCAGAATAATGTAGTTTTATGCCATGAGCATGACCCACATGAGAGTAGAAAGATGGATATACCCAGTTTCTCTCTTTCTCCCTGACCACCTTATTAAACACGCACCACCATCTCATTTAAACTGAAGTGCTCATGTATTTCTTTATGAATCACATAGAAATGCTGATTGTAAAATTCTGTGAGACTGTTTATGAAGTGTGCTGGCTCTCGTTCTCTATTCAAGGCTCAAGGATGTACGCTGATTGAAGGAGTTTAAAAGGTTTAACATGTAACACTATGAACGATGCCTCAGACAGAGAAAACCTCTTGTGCCTTTGTTCCCCGCTGATGCTCACAACACTTCTCTTTTAGTGTTAAAGAAAATCCTGGCATTGCACCAAAGAGAATCCCCTTTAATCCTCTGCTGCTCTCTTTTTGGTTGTCTCCTTTGACTTCTCTCTCTGTAGAAAGCACACGTACCGTACCGAGACAGTAAAATGACACGCATCCTTCAGGACTCGCTGGGCGGAAACTGTCGCACCACCATGTTCATCTGTTGTTCTCCCTCGAGCTACAACGATGCAGAGACCAAGTCCACCTTGATGTTTGGCCAACGGTAAAATACTTTTATGCTAATTGGCCATGGACTGCTGCACTCACCGCCCAACACATCTGTCCCTCGGTTATTTGACTCATACTTGTACTGTTCTCATGCACTGGACCGCCAGCTAAATGTTTTTTTGCATGGGGTTGTGACTACAGCTTATGTTGGGCTGGCTTAAACAGGGTCTAGAGAGCTGATCTGAAAGCTAAGCTGTGTTCCTTTAAGAAGAGATTTGGCTTTCTTGGCACAGTACAATTGAGTAATAGTCCTTTATTTATGAGATTATATGTTATTAATTTATCAACTCCATAGCATACTAGAGCTAAAGACCAATTCCATTCAATGAATACAAATCATTTTTCTTTAATGACAATAATATTATATAATATTAAATGGTGAAATATATAATATAATAATGACAATTCATTCATAAATAATAAATCCTGAGGCAAAGAGTTAATGTTTGAGTCTAAGAAACTATTTAGTGGTAGAAAGTAAAATAAGTAATAAAAGGTCTCCCAGCACAGCACAATATAGCTTTTTTCTCTCGTTTGGATTTGCCTCCAGACTTTCTTATGACCTGTGCAATCATACATGCCAATTATTTTAGAAGGTGTCAGCAGGATTTTACATTCATACATGTCAGAGGACTGTCCAGGAGTTTTACTGAGTGGTGCCTAATTAGTGCGGCCATTTACAACACACAGCTGGCAGACAAATGAGCCGACTCCTGGGCACTGACAGTGGTTAATGTGCTAATAAAGACACTGTGCATGCAAGAAAGTAGGAAAAAGCTGCAGAGAGTGTAAGGGTTTGGCACAATTTCTTCTGACATTGTTCCTAAGTCTCTGCACTCTGGACTGCTCCTACAGGATAATGTCTGGGTGAATTTTGTTTGTGGATTGTGTTGAAAAAGCCAGGATAAAGTCAAAGGGATGGTCCATGTGTGAAAGGGATTTTTGAGTCAATTCAACCCAATTATACTGTATATAGAAACTGCCACTTCACTACAAATGTCAACTCAAGAAAACCAACAAAAGCTGTCCCTGAGAACATTGACATTCTTGCAAATAGTGAGGACTTTATTCATTAATGTTTTACTCTATTTCAAAATTAATTATCTTGCAAACCTTTTAAGAAACCACATGATACATGTCCCTGAACAACAGTCCCTGAATCGAGAATAGAGACTAAATGTTGGAGGAAATTAATTGCTGAAGAGAACAAAGGAGAAATTAACAGAAAATTAATGCTTTTATTGTTCCCTTTCAGCCACTGCAGCTGTGAAGCATTTTTAAATTATTTTTTAAATGTTGAAACAAACGTGTGTCACCCCTGTTTTCTGCTCTGACTGTCAGACGTCAGATCTCTCTCAGATCTTCCACCTGAGCCTCTGTCAGTGGGGACTGTATAGTTCCAAACTTTAGAACATCTTTTGGACTGTCTGGCTTTTCCTTTAAAGGGCCTGACTGTGAAACTCTCTTTCCACTGACCTAAAACTGCAGACGAACGTTAACATCTTTTATAGAGTCCTAAAGCAATGGCTTAAGTCTGGGCAGAGTTCACACAAGAATGTGAATATGTAAAAATATGTCTAGTTTACACTAGTGTAATTCCTATGTTCCCATTTTATCTCTTACACACAATTGTGTTGTTTTCATAAAAAGTCCTATAATTCTATAACACTAAAATAATACATCTGGTTTGGTCCAACGTAGTCTTTTCTATATAATATAACAACTAATGGATTTTTTTTCCAAATAAACATATATATCATATATATCATATATATATATATATATATATATATATATATATATATATATATATATATATATAAAACATTACACTTAAAAGTAATAGATAATGGAATAGCCACGTTTTTAAGGCTGTGTTCCTTGGGGTGCTTTTAGTTAAAATTTATAGATTTGGATTACCCCGAGGAGAAACATGACATGTACTCTCTTCTGTAAACTAATTTAACTGTAATTTACCATTCAATGAAAATATCCTGGAAATTTTTTTCTAAAAAGATTGGGACTCTGATTTTGGTATTCGTTCCTTCAGTAAACAGTGTTATTTCTCATTAGTTGGACCTAGAGAAACCCTGCTTGGATCTGTGGTGTGTGTATGACAGAAAATAAGCCAATACAGTAATGTTTCTGCCTCCTGACGTTTCATTACAATCATTTCATTGTCAAATTACCCAAAGTCTGTCGAGATGATACCGTTGTAGATAAAGCAGCTTGTCTCGTTAACATCAGGAAGTAAATGAGTCAGGAGTGTTTTGTTTCTGGAGTGTGAAATAAAAAGATAGCGAGTGATACGATATTATCAGCCAGATACTAGTGTAGTTTAATGAAGGTTTTATCAATGTAATGCTGCAGGATTTCTTGTAACTGAGCAGTGACTTCTACGACTGCTTGTAGTGTTTAAATGAGAGTACGTTTTAATAAGCTGTAGTTTTTTTATATTGTGCATTTGTGCCTCCTCATACCTTTGTCTCACTACACGCACCATCAAACAGCCGAAGCCTCATTTGCATACCAATTAATGAGATTCAAGCCTTTTCGTTGAGCAGCCAGGGCTGAAATACCCTTGTTGTCAGTTCTTCTGTTCTCCAGCTTTTTTTTTCTCTTCAAATTTTCACTTTGCTCTTAACACTCGCTGGTTTTGTTTTTAACTTTTATACCCGCTGTGTCTGTCTCTCTCGCTACATTCCTCTAATTAGAGCCAAGACCATTAGGAATACAGTGTCAGTGAACCTGGAGCTCACAGCCGAGCAGTGGAAGAAGAAGTATGAAAAGGAAAAGGAGAAGAACAGGTCGTTGAAGGAGACCATTCAGAGGCTGGAGGCCGAGCTGAACTGCTGGAGGAACGGTAATTGATGCACTCGTATCACACTGACAGCTCACGAAAACAGTGAATATCTGAAAAGCCTCTTTTTGGAAGGATAGTAAAATCAAGGACTTTTGACACCATTAGTGCAGCCAGTATATCTTTTGGGACTTCATTCGCATGAGAGGATATACATTATTATTACAGAAGCTTACATCTTTTACTTTAACAGAAAGAACACAGTGATATTCTCTTGATCTTGGCCCTTAAAGCAACGGGGTAGTTTTAATGTTACTGGTATTTTCAAGCTGGCCCACAGAACTATAGTAAAGAGATGTTAGTAAAGCAAACAAGCAACGTGACACAACACAATGACCCAAACGTTGAGATTTGAAGTTCAGCCAAACTAAAAAAATACAAGTCACAGAACAGGATTTGACCGTCTTCGAGATGAATAAGTCCAAGCAAAAACTTGACTTGTGACTTGAACCTCACTCCATGTTTCAGCGACTTCGGGGAGGAATGGCAACATAAAGCATTAACATCAGAGGGACTAACCTTTCTTTGTTCCTGAAAAACACTTCCAGCATCGTCTGTTCTATTGACACACGATGCTATTGTAGTCTAAACATAACAAAAAGAGGACCAGATGTTCCTGATATGTTGACAATGAATATTAAAACTGAACTAAACCGCCTGTCTTTTTAAACATATTTGATGCACAAGCTGCTTGCCCTAAAAACCTGACTTCAGGCTGAAAAAAATGTGTTTTTATTTGTCTGTATTTTTTTGACCAGAAATAACTTTACCAAAATTCCTTTATTCTCCAAACTAAAAGCAAACAGAACCCACAGGCTTTATGATTGGCAAGCCCACAATGACAGTCTGCCTAAAAAGCCTTTATCCTTCAGCTTGTCCCTGTCTCAGTCACTACTGCACCGACGAGAGACGGGGATAAAAATCTCACCAGTCGTCGTGCCTGCAGACATTATTTTTCAGACCGAGTAAGTGCCGACTTAACCTCATTTGATTTAATCTGAAATGATGCCAGTGGATAAGGAAAGAGAGCAGCCAAAATGACGGGCTGGACTTGTGCCCAAAACACTTAGTAATACCTTCCTGGCCATTTCTATCTATAACCCATTATTCTGAATTTTACACTGTGTATAATCACATTGAGCAACAAGCATAAAATGGTGGCTGCTTGTTTTATGTATCCTTATGTTTTAGTAAGTCGCTCAGCAGCAGCAGCAGCAGCAGCAGCAGCTAATAACCTCTAACCCAAAGCTGTTGTGAACACTATACTCTGCCATTCAAGTCTTTGTGGATCAGTGAGCACGCCACAACACACGCATACCAACACATCTCAGGACGCTCACGCTCTCACAGGACGGCAGGTCGATACACGGCGCATGTGCTCAGTGGCAGCAATAACTTGACATTCGAGTCATGTAAGGCCGTCTGGTGAAGAAGATCATTTCACACGCATCTTTATTGAAAATGTATCAGGCGAAAAGTATTCCGTTTATTGCTTCATCTGACTCTGCTGCTCTCATTCTCCTTCACAGAGTCCATCCCTCGTCTCTTCTTCACAATTTATTGCTTTTAATTCGCTAATGGATCATTTTGACAACATCTTTGCCCCCATTCTCCGTCCTCAATACTCCCTATAATGTTGCACCTCGGGCCGTAAGCTCCTACAGGCAGATGCTTTGACCTCCACTTTGTACCACATTACCCTGAGTCTTTAGTCAAAGATGGCCCAAAGACACGAGCACCTGCTTCACTTAAACTCTGCATTCATTCACTCGCTGGACGTCTGCTGTGCTGGGATCTCATCTCAGCGAGTGCCTTTTACATCTAACCTGGCAGCTTTTATTGATGAGCACGAAATCAAGTACTCGAGTAGACAGCCCATATGAGCAAAGTACACTACACTGTCTTAGGCATATGGCCTGACCTTGTCTTAAGGGAGGAAATAGTAGATGTTCAATTTAAAATACATTAAAATCTGTCGTATTACAGCTGTAAAAACTGAAAGTAGTGGCATGTGAATGTTTTATAAGAAGATATTAACATTCCCTCTAAGTATCTTTAAAACACCTTGAGTCTATCTATTTCAAGAAAAGGTTAAATATGGAAGAGATGAAGCCTCTAATCCTTTCTTCATAATCTATACAAGAGGATTTACTGAAAGTGTAATCTTTTTTTCTATCGGCACCAGGCGAAGATGTTAACTCAAAGCAGCTGACTTCAGAAAAAGATCTTTCTCTGGTGCCTCTTGAATCTGAGGAGCCGCTCCCCGACATTTGCAGCCCGTGTACCCCTTGCACCCCTTGCACCCCTTGCTCCATCGCCTCCTCCATTGTGGTTCACATTTCAGACGAGGAGCGGCACAAGTACGAGGAGGAGATCCGAAAGCTGTACAAACAACTGGATGATAAGGTGAGTAATCGCTGCCGCCCAAGGTCCATTTTTAATTCATACATGAAAACCGCTATCATATATGTAATATTCATGCAAATACATTCAGGTTCTGGCACAAAATAGTGACAAAAATCCCTCCAGAAATAGATGTCACAAGAGAAATGGTGATGTTATACATAGACAAGGCTTCATCTGTGAATCATTAACACATGTACAATCATGTGTGCATCAGAGCTTTTGCCACCTCTATTTAAAGACATTTAATGAATTGTTTAAAGTCAGATAAGGCTTCACTGGAATATAACACTCTCATGTGGTCTGCTCTTCAAAACAAGACATCAGTCTTAAAAGCTTTCTCTCACAGTTTCCATGTGGGTGGTTGGAAATATAGGGCCGTCCATAGGGTAATTTACATCTTTCTCTTTTATTTATGTGGGGTTCTCATTGTAAGTGCTAATACAGTTTCTTAATTACATGTGCATCTACTTTGATCTACTCATCATCATGTAGTCGATGAACAAGGCTGTATTTATTCCACTGTGTAAGATACAGACAGTTATTAAGAGGAAAATACAGTATGCTCTTTAGTGACAGTGTGTTGAGAAACCCTCAACAAGAGTTCCAAGAGTTCAAAAAGTAAACTTAGTTATTCTTTCTTCATTCTTAAGAGTTGTTGGAAAGCATATAATGACCAATTCCCCAAAGTACCTTGCTTATGTCCCATATATCTCTCTAAATAAGCCCATCTTTCTTCCCATTTAACTGTAGGATGACGAGATTAACCATCAGAGCCAGATGGTGGAGAAACTGAAGAAGCAGATGCTGGATCAGGAGGAGGTAAAACCCAGACCATAGTGACTCCAAATGTAGCAGCCCGAGACATACAAGTGTATTTTTAATGAAGTTTAGTCATGCGCAGTTTATGATGCTGCCCTTGAGGTGAATAAAAGAAAAACACACACACTATGGAGGTGTCAGAAAGCACTTAAAGCGTCATTGGTTAATCATAAGTGTAACAAATGCTAGGTGTCGGAGGCTTCTTTGACTCAAATGTCAGCGGGATAATCAATAACAAGAGTAATGAAGGGCTGCTGCATGGACAGAAATATACATACACATCAGTCATTTTGTTTTAAAAGCATGACGGAGGAAGGACTAAATGCATCGATGTCAGTTGATATGACTAATATATTTACACGGTAAGTAAAGAGTGATTGATCACATTTTAACACAGCCTTTGAAGAGTATTTTAAAAGGTGCTATTACAAACACTTCTCTTTCCTGATAGAATTAGAAAATGAGGTGGATGCCATTATTGTTGTCTTCCTTGTGTCAAACCACCATCAAGGATCAACATTAAAATGTTCTGTGTTAGAAATACACATGCATTTATATAAAAATAAATTAATCTGACATATATGCTTCCATACAAGGCAGCAAAGTAGTAGTTTTAGATGTTGTAACGTTATTATTCTGACTTTCCGAGATGAAAGCACAACAAAGTCAGAAAACAACTTACTACAATACTAAAATACTACAAAAAAAGTCACTCCTTCTACGACTAATGGCCAGTGTGGCAGAAATTAAACTGAGGACCTTCTGCTCATTTATATCCATATTTGGAAAATAAGTAAAAGCAACATTTTTCCTCCAAAATGTTGTCAAGTAAAATGAAAAGTTATGTTAATCATCTAACCATAAAGTGCATCTAGTTACTACAAAGTGCAACTCCGCATAATGCTTTTTTATTAAAAAGACAAATTATTTAAAGACACAATGTGGTCAAAGGCTGAGGCTGTGGGGGAAACAGTGGGGTGTGATTAAAAAAAAGATGACACAAAGTGAACCCTGTCTTAAATTCTAACTTGTTACGATTGCTTCAAAGTGCACTGGCCTTTCACTAAAGTACTTGGGATTATCATGACCCGGGTGACTCTCATTTGGGTTGCTTCCATCTGCAGCCCACTGTGTGTCACTTAACCGAGTGCATGCCATTAAATGTGGATATTGCTCTGCCCAGGGAGCCACACTGCTCTGTGGCACGCTGCTAGTGTTGCAACTAAATAGATCTAAATTCATGTGACAGTGCATAAGCTAAGGTTGGGCGGTTACCATCGTGTCGGTTTGGCCCGCGGCAGGACCACTTTTTGGATTATAAATGGACCAATTTTGCAAGTCATTTTCTTGGCAGTGTACTTCAGGCCTGAGCTTGTTTGCGGCTGCTTAGTGATTGGTGTCCATACATGCTGTAAACACACCGGGCTAATCAGAGTTTAACACAGCCTTTAAAGAGGATTTTAAAGGTGCTATAACAAACACTTCTCTTTCCTGATACAACTCAAAAATGAGCTAGATGGCATTGATTGTTACAGATTCATAAAGTAACGGGTATTTCTTCTTTGTGTCAAACCATCAATTACTCTTTACTTACTGTGTAAATCTATCAGCAATATCTTCTGACATGGATGCACTTTTTTCAGCATTAAAAAAATTAGTGTTAGAAATTCACATGCATTTATAATTCAATATCTGATAAAACATGTTTGCTTCTGTTCATAGGATGTTAGGTCAGGAATAGCACATGGCTTAGCTTTGTAGCATTGCTGCTATTACATTCTTCAATATTATTTTAAAGAAACAGCTCTTTAGTATTGTGTGCATATTTTGACTATATCTGCCTCTGGGTAAAATATTTGTTTTTCGTTGTAGGGTTGAACTAATATTGTGTGCTTAAAGTTAATGTTAATATCCCTAAAAACCTATGTCTTCAATGGTTTGTTGCTAGGTAACTGTAACTTTCCGTATTGTTTTTTGAGTGGAGAAAGAATAACCTTGTGGTGATTTTAGACATACATAATCATAGTTTTCCATCCTTTTAGCAAATAGCACAAAAATGACAGAATATGAAGTAAAGATGTCTTAGAAAAAACATCAATAAGCTGTAGATTTTTAATAAAAACAATGACCCATGGCTGTAGTGGTGTTAATGACAGACTGTCGAATCCCTTTGTTCCTCAGCTGTTGGCATCGTCGAGGGGTGACAGTGAGAAGGTGCAGTCGGAGCTCAGCAGACTTCAGACGGAGAACGAGAGCGCTAAAGCAGAGGTGAAGGAGGTGCTGCAGGCCCTGGAGGAGCTGGCGCTAAACTACGACCAGAAGAATCTGGAGGTCGAGGAGAAAACCACGAAGAACAAACTGCTGGCAGAGGAGCTGACAAAGAAAATGGTGGGACTGCTTTAATGAGACTGGGCTGTGTTAAAGGTTTTACAAGATAAGTGTGAGGAGGTCTAGAATGCTAATGTGTTCAATTTGCTTTGTGCAGAATTTTTCACAAGAGATTTTTGTCAACATTGTTGGTGTAAAGTGAGCGAGGTGTTGTGTGTTTTGTTTTCCAAGGTGTTGGTTTTGTGTGACAAGCCAGGTGTTAAAGGTTTGCTGAGGGTTTTCTGCCTACACTGTTTTTGTTTTAATGACATTAAGGCACGTTCAAACTGACTTTGATTTCACTTAAAAAAATTTTTAAAGCACAAACTACATGTCACTTACTCTTCACATTTCTATATTTTAATATCTTTCTTTGGTTAGCTCCACAGCAAGGTGGGCTGCTTTTCTGTGTGTCCTCTAAGACACACATTTATAAGTGACTGATGCCTCTAATATTGTCTTTAATGTGAAGGTTTGTTAGTGCCTGTTTTTAATAAACTGGCGATTGCCCAGAGGGTACTCACACCTGCCTCACGCCCAAAAGCAGTTCAGAAGTGCTCCAGCCTTCCAGGACCATTAAAAGATAAACAGAAGAAGATTAATGAACATTTTCTTCAAATGTTTAAATAAACTGATCTACATAAATCCATTGAGGCAATAAAGAATGTACTTGGCACTGACAGTTATAATAAAATGGTGAGTGCATCAGGTGGGAGGAGCAGGACAGCAGAGCGTTGCAGGAGGAAATATATTAATAAATTGATTTGTTTCCCCCTTAGTCCAGCGTCAAGCATGTAACAGCCGCAGATGCAGTAAAGCTTCAGTATAAAGTCTGTTTATTGAAGAGCAAAGCATAGTTCATTCAAATGTAACATTTTTCTAAATCGAGCATGGCTCAATGTTGCTAGAACTCTGGGATGTTTACTTATTCACTACATTGAGGAGGCGAAGCCTGTCCTCGAGCACATTCAAAGTCAGACATATTTATAGTAGCGTTTGAAGTGGTTTTGAATCATTGATGGACCAGATGCAGTCACCCTGACTTTAATATAAACGAGTTAAAAACTTCAGAAACTGAGCTCTACTTTTTGCAGAAGTTATGAGTCCTTAATGAAGTTTTCGGGGCTGACACAGTGTGGCTCATGATTCACCTTTTTAAATGAGGTTCCATATTTCATGCTCCGTTTTACAGTCTGTCCTGCGGTTGTCCTCTACCACTGCTTTGTCTTTCTTAGAAACTGATAAAAAGACCTGACAAGTTCACTAAAGCCAGTCATCTCACTTAAAGCTCTGTTTCCATCTGGTCTGCTCTGACCCCTTTGCTGACATGGCTCTTTTACCCGGGCCGCCACCTGGAAGTTTAACTCCTCACACAGCGATAAAAACATCACATTGCTCCACAAACTTTGGACCCTTTCCATTTTAAACCCCTTTTTTCTTTTAAGTTTAAATCTCCACTTGCTGCCTCATGCTGTTATGCTAATACAGCTTTTTAAATTCTGCGTATTTACACTAGGAATAGAAGAGCAGTGACCTAGTAAAAAACTGTCCAATGTGGTTCATTCATCACTGTCTCGTGAGCAGGAGTCATCTGTGCTCTGTGTTGAATTTGCTATGTTCTTCTGCAGGAACCCTCGCCATCGCTCACTGTCACTGCCACGCAACCGATCCTTTAACTGCTGTCTTTTATCCTTCTGTCCATTTAAGACCCTTTCTAGCATTTTGATTAACTCCATTAATCATTTTGTCTTTTCAGAATGCCTCGTTACTTTCTCCTTAAGCTAAACTCATTTACTTTTGTATCTAACTAGTCTGTTTCTGTTAATTTTTTACCACCACTTATGTTTTAAGTGAGTTTTATGACATGGGATTTCAACTGGAAAATGAATGAAGGTGCTTATGAAGATAGAGGAGTTGTATGACAGTATCTAAACGCCAGGTAATGGTGCTTTTAAATCATTGTCTAACTTGGCGATACAAGCAGCCAGTGTGGTAGAAGGTGTACAAAATGAACCTATTGCCAGTGTCTTAAGTACTTATTTAATGCTGGTTAAACACAGTCAGAAATCTCTTTACTTTTTCCCCTGACAACTCTTGGAGCTGCTTATGTAAAGGTGGTTAAATACCTGCAACAACAACAATAAATCAGCTCTACCTAGAGAATGGAGGTGCACAACAATAACAGTAAAACCAGTAAAAGTAGTTATTAAAAGACTAGTTGTACTAGTATGTTTGATTTATGCATCAAATATATCCAGCTAACCTCCAAACTCTAAGATCCCAGACAGGCTAGTCAAAATAAAAACTGAACTTCAAAAAACTGCTTACGTCCTGATTGATTTGTTTATGCTCATCCAAATATAAAACTATAAAACTAGCATGAAACAAGGTGTTAAGAACAAAAAAACACATGATGGTAATAAAAGTAATTAATTGCAAAATCAAAGTTATTTCTTTTTACAAATATAAAGCTCAAAAAGTAATTTAAAGGTAGTCAAAAAACTATATAGCTTCTTGGGGTAATATATCAGCTCTGTTTCTTAGATGAGACATTTCTGTTTGAATCATCTGATTTAAAGTCAATTTAAGAGGTATTTCTGCTTTAACCAGAATTGGACAAAGAAATAAGCATGGCCAGCCCCCTCCATTTGAACCTGACCTGCACCTACCTCGACCTGATAAATCATTATTGTTTATCTAGAACAGATCAGGCTGAATGTGAGGCTTGGTTTCTCTGATCAGTTGTTTTTCCAAATGCGTCTGTCCAGGGGCAGTTTATTCTGCGTCTGTTGCTACTGCCCCCTTAAGACTGATTGGATGTTTGTAGTTACACCCTCTAGAATATAAACTTAAATCATTAGGGGTCAGACTAAATCTTTGTTTAAAGAAGAAAACAAATTTTGAAATTCAAACAAAACATAACAAAAAAATGTAAACTCTGTTTCTATTTTCAACTATTTACTAATTGTAGAAGTGCATTTTTTTCTATAAATTTTAACATAAACTGCATACACCACAAGCCGAAACTAGTAGCAGTGCAATCATAGAAACGCCCTGTGTCTCTGATGCACAATGGGCACTCAATTGAAAGAATTACAGATTGTCTTTCTCTCACCAGCAACAGTGAGGTCAGGTTTGTAATCAAGTGAAACCAAATTGCTCCGCTGTGCTGTTGCTGCTGCAGTGCATTGTCTCAAACTTGTTCAAAGTGGGCTGCCTCAGGAAAGCCCCATTTTTCAGCCAAACATCCTTTCAGCCTGCTCTGATGCCATGTATCCAGCATCTCGCTTCTGTATTGATTTGTAATTTAGCCACCATTAGGCTTTCCTGCTTGTATTTCTTGGCTGGGAGAAAAGGTCAAGGGTTAATACACGTCTTACAGCTTTGTGACCTCTCAATCTTGTCTTCTTCCAGTTATGACTCCCATAGTCATTTCTCCTGTTACATGCATCGCACTCGTTTCAACCGGCCGTCCATCTCGTCTGTTCTCTGTGCGGACTGACCCTGTTCTGTCAACAGACTCATCTCGTGGCCATGGAGGCAGAGCTGTCCCGTATCCAGGAAGTGAGCGGCCACCAGAGAAAACGCATCGCTGAGATCCTCAACGCGCTGATGAGGGACTTGAGCGAATTCAGCACCATCGTCGGGAACAGGGACATCAAGCTGGTGAGTGGGGAGATGTTGAATTTAATTAGCGCCAAAGGAAACAGTCTGTGAAAAATATGCCACACAACACTGTCAATAACAAGCAAGTGGTGAACAGAGCATCCTTTTACATTATGTTAGGAAGACACTCTAGCTATCTGTCTACTCACTTTATTCTGTCAAATAATGGAGGAATGAACCAAACCTTCTTCCACGCTGCAATGCCCATCTCTTATTTCTCAATTCAATAAATCTCCAAATATAGCGAGGTAAATCATCAATCATATTTGACTGTTTTCAAGGCAGCGTTACACTTCCCTCACTCAAAGCATAATGTTTCGACAACAATAGAACACTACAAATAGATTCAATTTACCATCAACATACGTCCAATGTCACTTAAAACGTAAAACTTATTTTTAGCTCTATAATACATGTTTAGTCAAAGGCTTGCTTTTTCATAACCCATAAGATACATGTTTTGTTTTGACCTGGTGATGTAAAAAGTAACAGACGAGAGAAAGAGACCGTACAAAATCCAGAATGAATCTATTTATTTGTAACTAAAAGTAAACAATCGAAATTACAACAGGGGTGTCAAATTCATTTAAGTTCAGGGGCCACATAAAGCCTTATCTGATCTCTGATAGGGCCAGACCAGTGAAATAATAGCATAACAACCTACAAAAAACAACTTCAATTTTTACAATTACATTTAAATCAATTGCAACCAAAAAAGTCGTCCCTTGGGGGAAAAAGCACTATATAAATGGAATCCCTTAATATTAATAAGGCTAATAATAACGTTTACCATGTTTTTATGTACTCACCCTCACTATATGGCTCTGATGCTAATGCTATTTTGCGTGTTGTGTCATAAAAAAGTGAGGTGCTACCTGGTTGTGAGGTGGCAGTCTTTGATTTGACGAGAGGTCATTGGGTCCAGGTCTCCTTCATCAGGAATAACACAGAGACAGTCTTTTTACTCCACATGTTTACCTCTTGTAGCAATAGACATAGTTTTGAAAATCCTTCATTTATATTATGAATGAAATAAAAAATAAAGTTTATTAATACTTTTTGTTAAACCTTGTGTGATGACCTGGATAACTGAGAATTGCGAGAGACATTTTGTAGATGTATAACTTTCACCTAAATGAAAGTTTCTACTGGATTCAGAATTCAGAATTCAGTGCATTTCCAGCAGCTGAACACTTTGTGATAATCTGAATGCCCTGTTGGTGGCAAAAAGAAAACCTTACTCTTGCACTACCAAGACAAGTAGCTAGTTACAAAATTATTTATACCACTACTACTAATTCTACTAATGCAATACAAAAATTTAAATAAAAAATGAAAGGACTAAGAGAGGCATAAAAGACTGACAACAATAAATGTAATGATTGTAGCGGGACATTTCCTGCTTTGGGGTTTATTTTCAGTCCCTAGTTCATTCAGACTGTAATTTATGTAGCTGCAGATTCATGTTTGTCCTCCTCTGCTGTTTACCTTGAAGATATTGGTCTGCAGTGACACCGCAGTTATCAATATCATGATGCTGGGAATTTAGGACAAATAAAAAGTGTAGCTCATAAAGACTGGCAATAAACAGAACAATATCCCACGGTCATTATGGAAGTTTTTGTTGCCCTGTCAGCAGTTTTACTCATACAAACGTAGAGCTTTGTTGATACAAGCAGATACACATGTAGACATAAATTCAACTTGACATTTGGTTATATGTCTCGTAACAACACACAATGGGGTTCTCCAAGTGAAAAATGATTGTTTCAAAAGGTCATACATACCATTAAACCAAAAGTAAGTCAGCAGCAGTAGTTGCTGAAACTTCCTGAGAATAGTTTACTCCCAAACCCTGTCCTAGCTGTCATGTTTAGATTGATTGTAAAGTCTTTTCACTCGTCCACTGTTTAATTTGTAAGCACCCGAGCTGGAGCATCTGCTAAATAGCGCTGTTACCTGAACGGCTACGAATATAAAACACACACCTCACTTCTTAACAGCACAGCTGTCTTTAAATTATCCCTCAACTCGATCTTTAACTCCATTTATCCGCAGCCCTCCGAGATCACTGGTGCCATCGAAGAAGAGTTTACCGTGGCGCGCCTCTACATCAGCAAGATCAAATCAGAGGTGAAGTCTATGGTGAAACGATGTCGTTACCTGGACAACCTTCAGCTCGAGTGTCAGCGCAAGATGGAGGAGACGGGCAAAGAGCTGTCCTCGTGTCACCTCCTCGTTGCACAGGTTCAACGTCCAACTGTGAAAAAATATAGAGGAGTAGATTATAATAACATGTGTCACAAGTGGATTATGCAATGTCTGTAATTATATCTCTAATTATCTTGTGCATTGAAGTGTGCGAATAAAGGTTTTAGTGTTAGCAGATCTGGAGAATAGACGCTGACGATCATTAAAATAATTAGCTGTTGAGACAATGAGAAAGCTTTCTGCTCATCAAGTATAAAGTAAGCAGAATGTATACTTAGATAGGCTTTTATGTGAGATGAGAAAGTCTGAAGTCTAAATGCCACTCTGGTGTTTGTGGAAGAAAACATGTTTTTAATATGAGCTGTAGAATATTTGTAGAATGCTGTTTTCAGCTTTGTGCAAGATTTTCAGGCACACTTTAAGTCATCATTAGTGAGTAAAATGTTTACTGTTAGCAACATATAGTCATATAGTTATTTTGTGTTGTCTGTCTTTCAACTATACGCTGTGATTGGCTGAGATTTACTAATTTAAACAAAGGAATACAATTTAACACATATGGAAGCTGGTTTACAGATACAATCAATCAGTCTCACAATGTTAAATTACATTTGATTAATGTCTTCCTGCTTTAAGTTTGATCCATGAGAGATATGCAGTATTTAGACTTCTAAAGCATAAATGCCTGCCTCTGTTGGTTTGAATATAAATCATGGCATTTTAGGGTTAATCATTTGAATTGCAGTGATGAAAGATTTATTTTGTAGCCCATTCTGTAACAAAGACAAAGCGCTGCAGGTCCTTGGCTCATCAGTATACTCTGTGCATCTGTGTTGTGACTTCCAGCACGAGGCGAAGATCCGCTCTTTGACTGAGTGCATGCAGAACGTAGAGCAGAAGAAGAGACAGCTGGAGGACAGCTATGACTCTCTGAAAGAGGAACTGGCCAAACTCCAAGCTCAAGGTACTGCCATGAATACCATTTTTGTAAATCAATGCAGTAACCTCTTGAACATACTAAGTCAAATCAAAAATGTTCATGTACAAATGACACCAGGCACACTGTATACCTCTCAAATTCTGACCTTAAAAAGGGAATTTGAATCAAACAAGACTTTAAAAAAATCTATACTGTGTAAAGTTGCTGCAGTGCACGAAACTATGAAAAACACAGGAAAAGTTCTGTGAAATAAATGAGTCTTAGCGTCTGGCCCAAATTGAAATATTATATTTATGTGAAATAAATTCATAAAAAGAGACAAGAGTTAAAGTTGTATTCAGGTGGAAATGTAAAATCTAAACATGATCAGTCTGAAACAAATCCCCCAAACAGTCAAAGTATTATAACAAGTACCAGGTTGACTGCAGACAACAAACTGAATGCAGAAACGTAATGCTGACTGAAAATGTACGTTAAATACTGTCGCTAAGGGAAATGTTCAGACACAGTTCTGAATGAACATAGTACAAAGAGGTAAGATAACAACTGTCAGTGGTTGTCAGCTGTAACCGTGGGGGAAGTGCGTCTTCACTTAAAATGATTTGACTGAGTTTAGTGGCGAGGCCTGTCCCTGCCAGAGGCCTATCTGTCATGTCAAGAAAAAGAAAAACAAGGCTAAACATTATTAGGCAAGCATTTCACATTTCACTAATTTATAATGTGTACAAGGTCATGTCATGTGCAAGCTACACAGCATGTTCTATCTGCAAAAAGTCCCAGGACACAGTTCCAATTCACAAATCAGGCCAAAGGCAATGTGAGTCACTCTTTCAAGGGAGTCCCACTGAACTCCTTTTAAATAACAGGCAGATTTAAAGGCAGGTAAATGAATTCCCTCTTTATCCCTGGTGCCACACAGTCCTTGAGTGCTCTCAGGAGAAAATAAATACTAGGCAGTGTAGGTTGTCTGGGAAAGAGCTTCACAATTTCATCATGGACCAGCACTAAGCCAACATCATTCCGGATCAGCGGCATGATGGCTGTAACTGAAAACATTACATATTATTACACCAGAGGCATGACTTGTCCCGTGCTGACCCGACTGTCAGCTGCAATCGATGTGCCGCGGTGCTGTCAAAGTCAGGTCACTGTCACCCCTTTCATCTCCATCAGGGTGCCACTCTTCGCTCTGTCTGCTGCCCTCTGTGCTGATTCGCAGCTCACTGTCTACATCACGTCTGTCTTGGTGTTTTTTTTTAGAGATGGTGTCGCGGTTGGCCATGCGGGAGACTCACGCATCTGTCCAGAAATCAGCTAGGATAAAGGTAACCATGACTACAAGAGAGCATCAGAGAGCATCACCATGTAACGACTTTTATCACCCTGCGGCAGTCCTCCAGCAGCTGCAGGTGTGAGGCTGTGTGGGTGGAGCTAATGGCCTGGCTGTACGTCTGTGAACATTAATTACCCTGGGTCTGTGTTGTCCATGTGTTTCTATAAGCACCAGGTCTAGGGCCTCAACAATGCAGCCATTAATCAATCAGCGCTTTATGATAAAGTGAAGTCTTGAAGACTTTTCAGAGTTTGTGCTGGTTGCTTGGTAACGTCACAGCAAGACTCAATTTGGTAACACTTCTGAAAGCACATTAATTGAAATAACAAACTTCTCTCTCATTCTTATTGATGTAGAAAGTAAGTAGGTAAGAATAAAAGAACATCTTGTCATTGTTGTGAAATGGCAGGTGTTTCCAGAGCAACTAAACGATAAATTAAAGTTTTAACTTCTGTTCTATATAAAAGGAGTTTATAGTATAAGTAACCAGTATAAAGTTAAGATGTTATATAAAGATTAATTACAAATGAGCATATTCACATTTGCCAGGTAAACAGTAATAATGTGCACAACCTTAACTTTGTAAAGTTCAGTGTTCCTATTATCATACTCACAGCCGACTAATGAAGAAGCTTTACAATGTTGTCCAACCCTGAAGCCACTTTTCAAATAAACTGAAGTGGTACAAATGCAACCCTTTTAAGTTAATATCCTTGTAATTAGGCATGTTTATTTGGTTGGATGCTCCATGTGAGCGCAGCGCAAAAAAAGTGTTTGAACTAGGCACAACACAGAACAGACCTCCTCTTGAGACACGCAATTATATAATAAAGCCGTCTCCAGCTGTTACTCTACTTCAGGGGTAAAAATGTGCATGTAATCAAATCACTAATAAAGCAGCACACAATGGGACTGGAGAACTTGGGCCCTTGGGCTGCAGACCTTCTTTCAACAGTAAAATTTGTTCATTTGTTAACTCACTTCAGTCACATTGGCAGTGAGAAATACAATCTGGGCAGTTTCCAGTGTCTGCTTGGCCTTGCTTGTCAACATATTTGCTGGTGTGTGTAATGCTTCGTTATTATTTTTGTGATTTGGATTTCCTCCTGTCTCTGCTCCCTCTTGACACATGTCTGTCCCGTCGCGGGGCCCGCTCCTCAGAGGGCCGTGGAGCAGCAGATGGCGTTGCACCGTGAGGCTCACAGCAAACAGCTCAGCCTCCTGAGAGATGAACTCAGCGAGAAGCAGAAGACCATCGACGAACTAACCGAGTTAGTGCCTCATTGTAATTCTCCTCTGGCATACAGTCCCAGGAAGATCTTACAATGTACCCAATTATACTTATTATACAACCCATCAGAACACGTTATAGTGGTATGTTTTTGCAATTTCACATCCAGATCAGCTGAGACAGGCTTAAAGAGAGACCCTAAGAAAAAGCAGTAGGTGAATGATACCAAATTATCTGAATATATGACCTAATACCATTTTCATTTTAATTCAATATTTTAACATTTACGCACAATTATCACCTATCCTTGCATCCGTAAAAGAAATGAAAGAAATCACTGTAAATGTAATTTACATAAAGTGCTTAGTTGTATCAGAAAACTATAGGCTCTGATACAAGTTACACTATGTCCACTTAAAACAGCATCCACTGTAGTAGCACGGGCTCTTGGGGTTTGCATTATGATGAAACTGCAACGCTGGGTTTATTTTAAAGTGGAGCTGGTATAGGTTCCCCTTGGGCAGTGTTTTCTGAAGCTGCTGAATCAGACAAGACTCCAAAGACACGTCTGGGGAGACCACTTGAGGGAGACCACTTGAGAGACGGAGGTAGATGTCCCAGATGTCCTGGAGGGTTTGGTAACACCCACCAAGCAGCTGTTTGTGAATGAACACACATTTGGACACTTCTGCTTGTCCTTCTGGCACAGTTTGAATTGGATAATCAGATAAGATTGGGGGAAATAGATGGTTACATGTCAGTGGAGGACAGAGGCACAATGGCACAGGTGTTAGAGCTGTCGTCCTGTAACTCAAAGGTTGGCGGTTTGATTCCGGCTCTCCCCAGTTCATACTGTGGTTTATGTCCTTGGGCAAGACACTTAACCCACCTTTCCTCCAGTGCCACAGCTCTGGTGTTGCAGAAGGTGTGAGCTCCTTGTGTATGGCAGCCCTACCCCCAGCCAGGTACAAAAAAGTGCTATATTAATGCACACCAAACTGAAATACAAGCTTTTTTGTGCCCAATAAATTCCTCTCATCACACATTATAGGAACTGGTCATTCATTTGAAACTGAATAAAAGTAATATCTTTGTAAAGACATGCATAATGTTCACTTAATCTCAAAGAGAGGGCTTAATTTCAAAGTAAAATTGCTTTATACTGGCAAGGTTGAGTGTAAGTTCTGTTTTGTGGTTTTGACCTCCATTTAAAGGACACAGTCCACTGACTGCATTACAGATTCAGTTTTTTGGCATTTGATGTTCCTGCTTTGTGACATTTGCTTGTAATGACTAAATTATGACACTGAAGGAGAAACCTTTAGCTTTTAGTTCAAATAAAACAAAGTAAAATGATTAAGTTAATCTTTGTCTGAATTAAGCTTCTTGCTTTAGTTGTAACCAGAAACAGCAGCTGGAGTTGGTGCAACTGCGTGAGGACTTTGAATGTCTCAGGAGCCAGGAACATCACAAGAGTCGGCAGCTGGAGGAACTGACGTGAGTCTGTGCTTTACCGTTCTGCTCTGTGGCCCTGGCCAGCGTTCAAACACATCCCATATGGATGCCCGGAGGCCACTGCCTCATTCACTTCACATCCTCCATCTCTCTCTGTCATTTAACATCCTTTTGGTGCATTTATTTTAGTCTTCTATTGTTTCTTTGACACACTATACACTATGTTCTTTTTACCAAAGTGTAATCCATCCAAACAGACTGTAGCTATAATTAGTAAGAAGCTAACCCTGTTAACCCTTCAGTTATCAGGTTTGCTGTCTGACTCTCTTTGCATCTCCATTATGAAGTTTTAGTATAAAGAGACAGCTGGATGCTAATAGGCCTCAGCACTGACCTTTGCAGTGTGTTGCATCATAAGGCAGATGGCTAACAGGCGTTTAATAGGCAGACGGTCCATGCTGCATATGTTCTTTATTCATGAATGCAATATAAATTTGAATGTCTGTTCTTTTACCTGTCTGTTCATTTCTGCCATTTGTTTGTCTGCAGGTTTCTCAATGAGCGACATGAGCAGTCCAAGCAGGACCTCAAAGGACTGGAGGAGACTGTGGTAAGTTATTATTTTGTCATGATACGTTGTCCCCTCAGAGGCAGCTCATCCTCTGGATCTGGATTTGCTGCTTTAACTGCTCTATTTGCTCTGTGTCTGGTCATTCTGAAGGCTCGTGAGCTCTATACCCTCCACAACCTCCGCAAACTGTTTGTTCAAGACCTCACGACTAGGGTTAGAAAAGTAAGTCACAGTTATTGTATCTATTGTAGTTGAGGCTCAATGTTTGTTTAGATGGTACTTTACAATACAACAGCTGTGATTTGATGATGTAAATAGAATAAATACTGTACATTGTACACTGTCTTGCTGTAATACACAGTAATGCATCTTTGTCTGTGACAGAGTACAGACTTGCAGCTTTATGACAGTGGGGGATATGTCACCCAGAAACAGAAGATCTCCTTTCTTGAGAACAACCTGGAACAGCTGACAAAAGTTCACAAACAGGTAACAAGGAAAAGAAGAAAACTTTAAAGAGAGTCAATAACATGTTCCTTTGAGGGTTTCTTTAAACTCATGACAACTCATCCTTCATTGTGATCCTTTGTGCCTGGGTATGCAGTGGTGTAGGAAGCTCAGCTGGATTTAATGTGAGTAAGGACAAAAAGAGCAGTCCAAATAAAAATACAGAACAGTATGTGCTGTTTGTCTGTGCTCTGTGGGCAAAACAACACTGTCACCATCAATCATCTTACTACAGGATTTTCACTTGAAAGTCTCCTTGAAACAGAGCAGTGAGAGGTGTAAGCCATGCCTTCAGGGAAAGGAAGCGATGCTGCATAAAGCAGTTACTCATATTTGATAAACAAATGAATGCATCCTCAACAACATACACCGCCTTTGTCGTCAAAAGGCTTAAAGACTTTCCCACACATGTCACTTTTTTTATCCTCTTAAATGGACCTCGACTAGACTAAGTGTTGATGTGCTAAATGTTTGGGAGCCTGGCACATCTACTCACGCTGGCAGGACAGTGAGAGCTGCACTGCAGCAGTTTTTCAAGCAGAAAACCAATCCTAAAGTGGCTGCTGGGAGAGTCCATCCTATCCACCACCTGCTGATACTGTGGGAATGAAAGTCTAAAGTCATGGTCATTAATCTGCAAACTCTCAGTGGAGAGTGATAAGGCTTCCAAACACAGGCAAAGGAAATGTATGCTGGCCGTTTGCATTGGCTTTCCCTGCACAGATGTAATGTGTGCCCACATACACACCTGCAGTACATCCACATACACAAATCATGTGTATGAGATTTCTCCTGTCACACTGCACTAAGCTCCGGTGAATATCCTATCCCCATTTCATTTTCTTCATATATTACTTTCTACCAAAGAAGATCACAGATCTGCTGGTTCTACATACATCCTCACATTTACAGGTTGATAAACTATTGAGGCACAGTCTAAATAAGTTCCTCTCCTGGGCCTGGCCACATTTGCATAATCATGGTGCAGCAGACTTTCTCCATCTAAGGTGCTCAATCATGCATTTTTATGTTCACCCTCTATCTCTGCTCATATATGAGCTGTACTTGAATGACTGCTTCATGATCAGTAATGAAGTGGAAGCCATTAAATCAAACAGCCATGAGACCAGTGTTGATTCTTTGCATGAATTTATTTTCATTACATGTTTTCTCTGGTGCTTTGGTGATATTCAGACTGACTGACAGACTGAACTTAAAAAGATAATTGTTGTATTTCTAAGCAGAACATCCACTTGTAATTTCTCTGTTTATGAAAGACGGGTTATTCTCACCTTTTCATAATTTAAATACACAAAAGATTATCTCATAGAGAGTCTTAGCAGCTATGACTTTAGGTTTGTAATTTAAAATCAGAGCGTAAATGGCTGCTCTGTCTTTCAGCATGGTTGAGTTTTCTCTCATTTTTTCTCAAACTCAAGGTGAGTATAAACAGGTTTGCACAGTTTAAATCAAGCAGCTCTCCTCACTCCTCTTTTACTCTCAGCTGTACCTGTCTACAAACTCCCAGCTTCACCTGACGAGATGCTACACTTTAAAAACATATACAGAGGCTAAGAAAATTAACTTCATTATGAACATTTAACAGCTGATGGCATAATCGGATACTAAAGCTGTATATGATGTTTTTCTCTCAACAGCTGGTACGTGACAATGCAGATCTGCGCTGCGAGCTTCCCAAGCTTGAGAAGCGTCTTCGGTCTACGGCTGAGCGAGTCAAGGCTTTGGAGGGTGCACTGAAGGAGGCCAAGGAGGGGGCCATGAAGGACAGGCACCGATACCAGCAGGAAGTGGAGCGCATCAAAGACGTGATGATGAGGACTCGCAATCCTTTCCGTCGCCCACACGCCGCTCAGATCGGTCAGCCGCACACCTCACCACCATCTACAGAACCTCCATATTATTCTGAATATGTCATCTCGATAAGAGCTGTGTAAGCAGATAACATGAAGGAAATATAACAACAAAACGCTATCCAATAATCTGTGTGGCAGCACTGATCCATTAAATCTCATCTGCCAGGATCAACACTAGGGCACATATAAATTCTGCAGGAGTTCTTTACGTCTACAAGCATTTTAATTCATTCTACTACTTTAAATATCTGCTCTCCACAAGTACATTTACCAAAATAACATTTGAGAAGAAACTCAAATTTATGCTTTTGTCATAGAATTACTGTAAAAAAAAAAGTAAAAAAAAAAAAGTCTCACTCTCACTAATTTAAAGTGCATTGTGTAAAATGTTGGAGCATGCAGTTGAAGTGATGTATTTCTAAAGTAATTTATAAATGCCCCAGCGCAACACTCTTTGCGTTTGCCAGTTTAGAAAAACATACATTTCTAGCTCCATGGAACCTAGTTAAGGGAACCCCTAGTTCTACAGTATTACTTCTTGTTTCTACACCTGTCCAGAGCAGAAAAACTGAGCACAGAGCAGACAAACTGAGCTCTGAGCAAACAAACTGAGTCCTGAGCAGACAAACTGAGCACAGAGCAGACAAACTGAGCTCTGAGCAAACAAGCTGAGTCCTGAGCAGACAAACTGAGTCCTGAGCAGACAAACTGAGTCCTGAGCAGACAAATTGAGCCCTGAGCAGACAAACTGAGTCCTGAGCAGACAAACTAAGCCCTGAGCAGACAAACTAAGCACTGCTCCCTTTCTGAACACTCTATCTTGCTTTTGGATTGGGACATGTATGACATGTAAGTGCCATCCATCCATCCATCTTCTACCGCTTATCCGGGGCCGGGTCGCGGGGGCAGCAGTCTAAGCAGAGAAGCCCAGACTTCCCTCTCCCCCGCCACTTCCTCCAGCTCTTCCGGGGGGATACCGAGGCGTTCCCAGGCCAGCCGAGAGACATAGTCCCTCCAGCGTGTCCTAGGTCTTCCCCGAGGTCTCCTCCCGGTGGGACATGCCCGGAACACCTCCCTAGGGAGGCGTCCAGGAGGCATCCGAAACAGATGCCCGAGCCACCTCAGCTGGCTCCTCTCGATGTGAAGGAGCAGCGGCTCTACTTTGAGCTCCTCCCGAGTGACGGAGCTCCTCACCCTATCTCTAAGGGAGCGCCCCGCCACTCTGCAGAGAAAGCTCATTTCGGCCGCCTGTATCCGGGATCTTGTTCTTTCGGTCATGACCCAAAGCTCATGACCATAGACATGTAAGTGACATGTAAGTGTTTTCGTTTTTATACTTTCAAAGGGAACTCATCATGTCACCAATTTTCTCTGCGTTTGCTTTGGTGCATTTGCAATGCAAGGTGAACACAGGTGTTCATTGAGAGAAGAGGAGTGAGATGCAATGTCATTACCAGATGCCACCAAAAACTACACACTGACCCTCTGTCTGTGAAGGTTCTCAGTCATCCAGGTCATCTTGAAAAAAAAAGGTTAACGCAAAAGCATCTGGACTGGTCTCTGATTCCAAGAGACTTTATCAATTCTGAGTTCAAATGGTAAAAGAACTGAGCTTATATCTCTAAAGGGATGAGTTTCCCCTGAAACCAAACCCGATGGGACCAGGCTGTTCTGGTCTCACAGTCGTTGGCCATGAAAGGACAGTCTGACTCCAGATGTGGGCAAGTCTGGTGACTTTGATATTCTTGTTAAAGGAGTTCGGCAGGAGACCCTAACACTCAAGTCACTCACATAATTTATAATTAAAATACACCAACATAAATGAAAAATGTACTAAAAAGAGAAAGAATTCAAAAGAAGACAAATTGTTCATGGAAAAGTAATTAAAGTTGACTGAGAGGACAGGAGTTGTGGGTATGTGGGAAATTTGATACATTACATGCCAGCTTATTGTTTATGCAGACGTACGTTTGTGATAAGGCTCTAGACAAGACAACAACTATTTAGATTAGGTAAGAGCTAGTCAACTGTCAACCTCTTTAAGTGTATATACAGTATATCTATATGGATCAAAAAAACATTTTTATTTAATCAACTCAAAATTACATTTGTCTATCTGGGGAAAAATAGAGATTTAAATCTGTGAGACCCAAACTCCAATGTCTCACCAGAATTTACTATTTACACCTGAAATATATATCGCTACTTTAGATTGTATAAAAAACGTGTTTGGCGGTTCAGCCGGGCTGTTTTCACCCCCACAGTGAATGCCTCCAGTTTCACACAACTCTTAATGTTTACCAAGTTTTCATATACATTTATACTCCTTCCCCTGCATGAGCAAACAGCTGCTGGAGTTTATTTATGAATTTAGTCCAGCAATGAGAAAATAGTCAAGCACCACTGGCCCATGTCTGGCACCAAACTAAAAATAACAGCCCGAAATGATAAAAAGCATGCACCAGTAATAAGGCAGTTGCTGAGAAAAAGTTTTTATCCTTCCTCTTAAACTTGTTCGGATCACCAGACTTGCCCTAACTTTGATGAGATGCATATCCTCTGAGAAAATGAGCTATTGATTTTGTGTCTTCACTGTTTTTAAATGTGTTTCAAATGTCTCAGAATAACAATTGATTTTAGGAATGTCTCAAGGCGGCTGCAGATTAATTTTTGTACTAGTCGATTCTAATATTGTATTGTTTTAAACCATAGAAGATGCAGACTAGACTAAAGATGTTCTAGGGATGAATAGCTCAGCCAATATATCTTCTCTTTTTGTTCCCCGCAGCTAAACCAGTGCGTCCCGGCCATTACCCACTGTGCACTCCCACCAATCCCTTCTTCATCCGAGGCTACAGCGAACACCCCATTGCCTTCTGCAACGCCGGCTTCTACAACAAAAACAAACAAGAAGCATCCGACCCCGCTGAGCCGCTTTCACCAGACAGCGAGCCTGAGTCCGAGCCAAGCAGCCCCGTGAAGAAGCCCCACTCCCAGGACAAAGATGAGCGTGATAATGATGTACAGAGCAACATGTGGGTATCCTCTAATACAGTGTTTCTCAAACTTATTTTTTTAGGGGACCCATATTTCAAAAGACAAAATGATTCGTGACCCACCTTTGGATCCCGACCCAATGTTTGGGAACCACAGCTCTAATAGACCAGAAAAACTACCAATACAAGACAGCAGCATTGACAAACATCTGACCGATCTGAGCAACATGTGGGCATCCATTATCTGACTGTTTTTGCAGTATGTTATTTAAACCGTAACTGATACTGAAAGTGTGACATTATTTAGCTGAAAGATAGTCATCATCACAGGATTCCACAAAGATAAAACATTAAACAAGGCAGACAGGACCTCTTCTCTTGAATCTCTGACCTTGTGACAGTAACAGCTGTGCATCTTTAGGTCATATAGGTTAGAAAATTAAATGAATGATCAGGATATATTTAGACTATAAATATCTTCAGAACTATGCACTTTCACAAGTTTCTCTCTGTGTCAGTGTCAATGCCGAGGCCACACCAATATAACCCTTAGAACAATTTTAATTGTTACAAAAGAATCCAAGTTTTGTTTGTTTTCAGTCAATTTATCAGTCAGTTAATTAATTGTTTAAAATAGGCAATATGCAAAATGTCCTAAAAAAGCCAAGGGTCTGGAATAAAGAAGCCAGAGAGACAGAAATGTGGCAGATACATTATGTTATGGATTAATGTACATTATTTTTACTGCCAGCTCATTGTTTCTGCAGATGATAGTTTTATAGTAGTATTGTGTTCAAGTACATACACATTATATTTCTGAATATAATGGATTTTTTTTTTTTATGTTCTAAGAAAGAGTGTAGAATTACAATCTGCATTTCCAAGTACACACTCTTCCTTTTTACAGTGAAATAATTAAAAATCACCAGTTTGGCCTCAATTTTGACACTGCTACTCCATCAAAATTAATTTTGCTGAATGAATTCACACTCCCTGCGTTTCTTGGTTCCTTCAGCCTCTCACGTCCCTAAGCTTGAATATGTGGCTTTGATTGAAAAGTTAAAATTAGACACCACCTTATTACCTTCTTTTGCTACTTTTTCAATACTTCACTCACTCAGCAGCCGAAACTCTTTCTACACTGCTTAATCAGTTTACTCTTGTTGTTTTATCTGTTCGCAGGCTCCCAGTCGAACCGGAGAGCACAGCAGCCAACAGCACTGCAGAGATGCTCGACTCAGAAAATGGTGAGCCCTGTTCGGATTATTAAAATAATGAGAAATATGACCAAATGTAATGAGTGGGGAGTTTATTTCATATTATGCACATTTTGGGGGAGATTTCCAATAGGCTCAATGGACTGTGGCTCATTCTGTGGAATGTAGTTAATTGTGTGTAATAAGGATAAGGCAAGAAAAAACTTTATGTAGATGAAGTTTCTTTGTGTGGCTGGATGAATTATTGTATAGACAACACTGAAAAGTGGAGCAACGACACATTTGTTTAACTGTTTCCCCGCGCACTGTGGTTAAAGTGGGATTATGTTGGATTCATTGTGTTTTTGTCAAATGACAATTTCCATGACAATTTTGTCAATTTCCATCTCAGTGGCAACCGTCACATGAGAATTGTTACTATTATATTTTGTTCTATGACTCATTTTAAGGCCATTCTGCCCCTTGTAGTGTGTACTTTAAACTTTATTTTGAAAGGTATTTTTTGTACTAGTTTTATTTATGCGTTGCTTAATGTTTATTTTAGAAGCTTAATCTTACGTCACACAACACACAGGTTATTGATGAGGTAAATTTACTTTGCCCACTAATGAAATGCAGCTTAACAAACACCTCTAGGCAGGAATAAACTGTGAACATATGACCATCTCTTTGTTAGAACCTACTCAATTTTGGGGTGTGCCCCTAGCTCAGTCGGGAGACCTGGGTTTGAATCTCGCTCAGACATTTGCCCAATATCATTCCCCTCTCTCTCTCAAACAAATAAAGACATAAAAGACAAAATAAAAACCATCTAAAAAATATATTTGAATTTGTTTTACGCTCTTATTTTGAAGTGCAGCCAAAACCGTGCTTAAGTTTAAGAAGCAAGGACTTCCAGATAATGCTGCCTTCAACAGAAAAGGCTGTTAATTTCTGCCTCCCGTTCCCTCAGGACGGTCTTCATGTGAACTCTCAGCTCTGTGTGCAAACTGAAGACCACTGGGGACTGAGGGGGGCAGATTTTGATAGCACCAAATGTTCATCTCCTTCGGAAACAATATTGTGAAACAGGCTGTGCCAAAGCATAAGCTCATATAGCTATATTTTGTGCTTATATTACTAATGGCCGTTGTGCATCTATAGCAGTCATTATGGTGCAATGTTGGGTTTATCTACTTTTATAGAGTACAGGCTGTTAATCCAATTTACCACTGCTGTGAAAACTATTCTGCTTCCCCTCCTCTGGCTTTCATCCTTGTGTAATGGCTTTGTTTTCTCAGCGCAGTTAACTTTTTTCAGGGCTATTGTTCACTTTATTGTTGTAGGACTTTAACACTTCTAGACTCTTCACATTAAAGGAAAGAAGCTTATCATTTATTTTATCAAGAAGATTATGTAAATATATGAGAGTTTGTTTACTGTGACGCGTCTCTAGAGGAAGACTTTGTGAGAATGTGTTTGCAGACTATTAGAGGGGATGGATTGTGCTTGCAGAGTCATTACTCAGGCAGACAGATGCCCACCTCAGCCTGTGTCCCACTGATGACAGCTGCACGGACATGTGTAACAACACCCCACCTCTTTGACTCTCAGGAAATGTCAATAATGATCAAAATGTTTTTTTAAACCGGGATTTTGATATACAGTGACAGCGCATGTCATTTTTATCCAATAGAGAACGGAAAGTGAAAGAAAATAGACCCGTCTTATTTAAGCAGACAGGTTTCAACTTTGGAAAAGGGCATCTGTCTAGTTACAATGAATTATTGTAGCAAGAATGTTACAATGTTACATGTGCATAATTCCTAATGGATTCAGGAATATTTAGTTTCAATTAAGATTAGTTTATTTCTTTAGGACAGTGTACAATGTACTTTAAGCCGGAGTAGAGATGCTTGTACCAGATTTTATCTTAACAGCTAATTTCTATCTGTAGTCCTATATTGTACATGTTTTTGGTGGTGGGGGAAACCAGAGTACCTGGAGGAAACCTATGCAGACACTCGGATAACATGCAAACTCCACACAGAAAAGTCCTGTCTTGGATGGGAATTGAACCCAGGACCTTCTTGCTGTGAGGCCGGAGTGCTTTAACCACCGTGCCGCCACCTTTCCTTTCAAAGGAGATATCAATATACTAACATCTATTACAACTTTATTTTCAACTATAAAATAATTTTCAATACGTCTCATTAATTATAGAAATAGGTAGAAGGAATTTGGCTTTTTATTTCTTTGGGACAAACCAAAATTACCAGAGATTCCACACTTTTGGCAAAATAAAGTGAGCTGTTTGAGAGGCTAATTTATTTAAATAGAAAGCATTAAATCAATTGTCCTTATAGTTATAGAGCTGATATAAAACCTTTAAAACCTTACAGTCAAGCTACAGGGATCTGCCACTGGCGTTAATGAAGTTATGAATTAAATATCATTGTTCTGACAGTAGACCTTGCTTCTGAATGCAATGATAGATGGATGTATAGATAAATTGATAAATGTATGGATGGAGAAGAAATGGAGGCTGCAGAACAAAGACATTTCCTGGTTGTTAAAATGCTTTGGCACATTTCTGGTAGGAGGTTGCGTAAATGTTCACTGAGCTGTTTTAATTACTCGCTGCAGGTTCAGTCTTGAGCAGTGCTGCTTGGACACTTCACTGTACAGCATTATGCCAGGGAGGTTTCAATTGTGCATGACCATTTCATCAGGAGGATGATTGGGCAGTACATTGCACCTCAGAGTCCTTTTAAAGAACACTCTGACCAGATGCCGATAGTGTTCAGTCAGTCATGTGACTCCTGCTAAAGCTACATTATGTGACCATAAAAGTATTATGTTTGTAACCAATACTAAAGCTGCTGCTACATCCTTTTAACATTCAATCTCACCCTGGGATTATTTTTACTCCATCACTGTGTTGTCATGGAAACCGCTAACCGGATAATATTGTCACTAATTGCTTTATTATCTTTTTATGCTGTAGAGATAATCCCATCAAACCTGAAAAAGCTATAGGAGCTGCGGTAAAGGTTTTGACACAGCTGGATCTAGCTGGGCTTAGGATATTAATCTGCTAAAATTGGCTTTTCCAAATGGGACCCCGATCCTGTTTTAAAGCTGTTCTTACCACGTACCTGTCAAGAAAAACCACAGCTGATATTTAGTAGTGATAAACATGAGTACTTCTGTGTGTTTGATGAGCTGGCCTAAAAGCACATGATTTAGCAGCTGCTTGTTACAAGTGTCTCTGAATTAAACCCATACTGTACCTGTCCGTGACAAACCCTCTTTTTGCCTTGATTTATGCTCCACCACTGTTCACCCTGTCACTGTGCACCTGCCTGCCTCCTCATGCACCTCTCTCTGTCCACAGGAAACACCACAGACATCAATGACAACAGGTAAGAGCCTCTTTGATCGCTGCCGAACACTGGCGGGCTCTGTGCTTTTATACTCAACAATTCAGCTTGAAGATGTGTCAAGGGAAATGTTTTAGATAATGTAATCAACAATAAGGCATACTTAAATGTGCAGTAGTTATAAATGCTGATGTTTGTTTAAAAAAAATAATATGTATCATCAATTTGCAACCACAACAAACTGCATTAAACTAGTTTGGAGCTTATTTTAAAATTGTAGCTCAGAGTTTAGACCGCTGAGATCCATCTCGTTAATCTTCTTTTGAATAATTTCCAATATTTTTGAATGTTTCATTTTGCTTTCCTTTTCTCTCCTTGTGCATTTTTCTGTTTAGCAATGTTTCTTAGTGTAAACAGAAGTGGCTAGCTCTGGGAATCACAGTTTCTCAGTAGGATTTAATTAATGAGAAACCACAAAGACCAACAGCCAATGGGAACGTCTCTTTCCTTAAATCAAAGTAGACCTTCTTGAATGCAAGCATGTGATTGGCCAAAGCTTGCTGTCATGGGCTAAACATTTTCTTCTATTCCTTAATAACAAAGCCCATGGAATGTATTACGGTCTTGTTTTCTTCACAGATCATTACAAAATGCTATTCAGAATATAAAAAAGCACTGCATGTTTAAGACTACTAATAATAATTCACCTGTAAAATGTATTTAAATGTAGGTCATGAGGTGTATTTGACACAGTCGATGTAGTGGTCACTGTACAAACAAGAGTTTCAAAATAAAAGCAGCACATGCACAATACTTCCAGGAACAATACAGTATTTTTCACGTAATAAAGAAAATTGTGTCTTTCTGCTCTGGGTTGGCTTCATGTTATAGGTCGTAAACATTTAGACTAACAGGTGAAAGGTTGACAGATATAATACCAACACTACAGCAGTTAAAGCAGTCCTTTTCTTGTCATTACAGTGTTGTTCATATTGACAGTGCAGCGCGAGGAGAAGCCACTATGGCACTGTTACATTTTCTGTGCATGCACTGATCCCCCTTGGGTCTTACACCAATTAACTTCACTGACTTGTTTTTCTTGCCCATGTCTCTGCTCTGTGGCTGCCCCCTTGATGCTGCCTCTGCCACTGCCTCTGCTGCTGAAACGGCCTGCTTCGGCCTGCTGTGTCGAGTGTAGCATGTGTCTCAATGTGAATTCTGTCTCCACAAGTGTCATCTGCAACAATCAGGACCAAATCAAGCTGTTCGGTCGGCAGTCAGAGGCCTCGGCCAGCTAATACTCTGAAGCAGGTAAGAATACAAATAGACCAGTTAATGTTACTGACTCTGAACTTTCCGTTCATTCAAAAGTCATACATTAGCTACAAAATCACCATCATCCACCATTTTGTAAATGTCCTTTTGTAAAGTTATGGCCAAGAAATCATCACTAAAAATAACTGTGGAAAAACACTGCACAAAAAAATTCCCAAAACTGTGTCTGTGTCTCAGATCTTTTAATAAAATTGCTTCATAACTCTCATCTGAGAGTTGAAGACTCTATAAGCAAACATTGCCAGGGGAAATATACTTACAGTATGGGGAAATTAAATTGTCACCACTTTAACAGATTTACCATATCCTATACTTCCGGTAACAGGGGCTTGTTGAGTCAACTTAAAAGCATTTACTAACATTTGCTACAGAGCAGTGTGACCCTAGAATAATGTGGAAAATCTAACATCAACTACAAACCCTTCCATTGAATATTCAAATTCTACTGCAGTGGTGAAAAACTCATTAAGTATCATCTATACTGGTTAAACCTGGCCTTGTGCTTATAATTTGCTGTTTATGCCTTTAAACACAGTTTGAATTTGAGTTATTTCATGTAAAATTTAAGGGATTAGACAAGCTATACATAAACGCTGGTAAAAACTGGAGCTGTCATCATCAAAAAAAAAAAAAGAGTTCTGAATTGTAAACATAAAGTCCCAGAAAATAACTTAAAAGTAACCCATATAAAGTCCTTTATAAAACAACTTTCCCTTTGAGTCTTTCAATCTTTTAGGCACTGTAACCTGTTCATTAAATATTGCAGTAAAAATATAAATAGTACAGTATGTATAGTATTTTCAAACCAGATGTGTATGCACTATTTTATTATACAGTTCAGGCTCTATAACAATAGAAGACTTTCTGCAGAGTAGATTTTAACAGGTTTGGCACAGAGCAGGTGAGTAGCTTTGTAACAAGTCTAAATTTGGCCCCGGGGTTTGCAAGCTAACTCTATCACTGACTTTCAGGCTCCAGAAATAAAATGCCCCTGATGTGTTGCCTCTAGCTATAACTCAGTTACCGCTGCTGTCTCTTCTTCTTCCACAGCCTTCATTCTCCCTGTTTTCAGACTTAATTGACTCTCACTTATTGTCTCTGCCTTTCTCTTCTTCCTCCAGGTCTTTTTTCTGGAGCCTCTTCTGTAAATCTGCATGCAGCTGATCACTATCCTTCCCCTCCTTCTCCGCTCACCACCTGCTATAAACAGACCACCACCTCCCTCGTCTGTTTGCCTCCTGTCCCTTTTGCTCACTCCTTTTCAATACCCTCTTCTCTCATGTAATGATGTTGGATGAGTTTGGATATCAGTGGCACCCGTGGCAAGCACTGCATCTTCGGTGCATGAGCTGGCAGCTTACCCACAGAGCTGCTCCCACTCCCAGTCGGCTTACCATACCATGGGGCCGCCAGTAGAAAGTTGCAGTGCTGTAGGTGACCAGAAGGGGCTGCTGTTTCCCTGTTTTAAATTACACTGAGCATTACAACCAGTTCCAACAGGAACCCTCAGTTCCAAGTAAATGTGAAGCTGTCTTAAATGTAAAATGGCTTAACTTTTACTGGTAGCAATGAGAATGTTGTCCCATGTGACTGAATATTGTATCCATAAAATGAGTGATTAAAGACTCTGTAATAATTGTAATAGGGAAACACATAATGCATTGCAAGCTACAACTCTGCCCCAACCAAAGCAAAAGTGCAGTAACTACACAATAAAATCTTGATGGAAACAAAAGAAGAAAGGGGTTGATTCCCTTGGATGTCTCTACAAAGAATTAGTCAGGTTCCTCTTTGAGTTTTCAGGGGGCGGAACAAATGGACAAATTGACACATTAAAGTACCTTTGAGGATAACTGAGTAGACATACAGTAAGAATTAAGGGGGAAGTTCCAACATACACAGAATAAACTGCCTCTGGATCCAAGGTATTTGAAAAACATAAAACAATCAGAGAAAAAAAAAGGTTGTACCATGTCCGCCCCCTTTTTTGGTCAATGGGAGGGGCTCCAGGCCTACTTTACTGCACTGAGTAAGGTCTGGAATCTCGACCAACAGTCCAACGCCCGAAAAGCAGAAGTATATCTACAATTGTCCATTGGGAATGAAAACTCTCTGTGTTAGACCAAAAGGAGTTCCCTATGACCTATATAAAGTATTAGAGGGAAAAAAATAAATGAAGGGATGAATGAAATAAATTATAGCAACAATATGGAAAATAAAGAAGGAAATAACTCTAGATAGTCGTTACTGTACTGGCTTTGTTGGGCAGCACTGTCAAATATGAACCAACACAAACCTAGCTTTGACTTGGCCTTAATGATTTTTAATACATAAAAATAAATCTCTGTGACAAAGAAGAATTGGTTTACAGCCAGACGATTACAGTCTTGCGAGAGTCACATGGGTTTTCTATTTTGGTTTCCTTCGGTAATAATTCACACACTAATATGTCATGCTAGAATAGTTTAGTGCTCAACCAAACGTCCTTATGTACCCTACTCTTGGTCATGTTTTATACTTTTCTCAGTGATGTCAGTAAGCACAGGGTGAACCTCAGATCTAAACAAGGGAGTCAGTAAAAAGCAAAAAGATCTTTCACTACTGTATTTTGTGGTTATGTTTGTCTCGGCATGTTTGACTTTTTTATACCCAACACTGGCTGTAACTGCGTGAAAAGCAACGTAACTGCAGTTAACTCGCAGAATACACTGACTGTGGACTCTGACTGTGTGGTGAACGTTCATGACGATCCCTAAAAACTGCTCGTCGGGGGTCGTGTGTGTGGGATGTTGTCAATGAAGCATGGCACAGTAAAAAAAATTAAATAAAATGTGTAGCAACTATTTTTATACTTATAGTAATATAAAAAATAAACAGATATAAATTATAAATTGCTTATATAAATGTTTTTTATTTGCTATTTTTTTTTTATTTATTTATTGCAGTTGTTAAATGTGAAGGTTTTGCTCAGATGTGTTAATGATGACTTGTTACGTCAAAAAATTGTCGTGCTTGCAAAATGAACTGAGGAGATGTTTTACAGCCTTTTTGGTGACGGCACGGAATATAAAACAAAAAGTCCGGATCACGTTTAGTCATTAAATCCTTAAATGACGTTCTGAGCGCTGATGTGGACTTGGGTTACTATAGGTTATCTGCACTCAGATACCGATATAGATACTCGTTTAGAGCGCCTCATCAGCCCGTGAGGTTTCTGACCTTTGGCCCACACAAACTGTTGTATTGTAATAACCTACTACACTGTGCTACCTGCGTTCATTTTTTACGTTATCTGTTCTGATAAGTGAACAGAGACTGAGAATGAGTCGCTCGATGACGCTCTGTTGACCTCCTGATCAGACAGTCAGGACCAGAGCACTACGAGTGACACATGTCTCTAGTCGAGTTTTCCTCATTTCATTTACATTTTATTTATTTATTCTATTATTAAAAAGTACACAAAGTCAATGGGGACAAATAATGTATGTAGGTCTACAATGTATTAAATATCTCATTATTGAAATCAGATTTTTAAATACATTTTCTCTTATAACGATAAAATTATTTTACTTCTATCAAATAAATGGATTGCTTCCAAACAATAATTGCTCAATCAACAGCTGCTTCCACCTTTAGTAAGAACAGTCACCTTCTGGATTAAAACCTCTGCACATACAGTAGTTGTCCTACAGGTAGGGCATTAAATTCAGTGCACTGCAGTGACAGTAAGGAAAAAGCTACTTGAAACACAGCAGAATCTCACTAACAGCTTATTTGACTGATTTGTGAGACTTCTGTTGGAAATGCTGCTATCTTCAAAGGTTTCCTTTAAACACACTTCAATATTAAATTAAAAATACAACTGTGCAAGAATTAAATCTCTTATTATTTTACTTAGTAGCGTTAATAATCTATTTCTTTTACGGTCATTTTAAAGTTTTTTTAGTCTCTTCTTTCTAAACCTTATCTGACAATTTAAACTTGAATAGCCCTTTAACTTTCTTTGAACCGCTGTGTATTTGAATAACCTTCAAAAACCACAGGTGGAACCTTGTGTACACGTAAAGACAGAGCTCCACACTGAAAACATCTTCTTATATGCACCGAGAGCTGTTTGAACCTGGATGAATGCGTCCGATGTGTTTTCTGTCTTATTGCTGTTTGTTTCAATGTAATCAAACTGCTCTAAATATTCTGTACTAATATTGTGAATGATATAAACCTATGACATGAATGGAGAAAAAAGACGTCTGTGTTGTACATGTGTGCGCCGCTCGGACTGTTTGGTAGCGTGAGATGGTAGTGCATGCCCTCTTTTCTTCTGTAGACGCTGAGAAATCCTTTCAATAAAGATGATCCCATGTGTAACCCATCACTCCAATGTCTTTATTTTAATAAGACATATAAAAGTGGCTATCGACATTAATAATTCAAGCTGATATTTCATTTTGTGGTTTTGTAAATGTGCTCAGGATGATGGAGATTCAGCTGAATACTATGAATATTGATTTAGTCTTTAGACTTATTGTTGCAGAGGAGGATAGAGGAGTTAAATTATGTATTCAGACTTCAGATACCAGCTGCAGCAGAGCCGCTTGTACTCATTTGACCTTTTCAAATAGTCCCATACGAGTAGTGTTAGTATCTTTTCTTACTTATTTCTAGATGGCGCTGTTTGGAAATGTTTTACACATGAAATATTCAAAATTAAGTAACCTGACTCAGATAGAATTGCTACACAGTACCATCTGGGAAGGCTCCTGTGGAAAGTTTTTGCAAAAGGGCAGGGTAACTGGTTGGTGATTGGATTTCAAACTCATCTCATTGGACACACCGACCAAGTCTGGCCATGGTTTAGGCCGCGAATACTTTGCAGGGAGCAGTAATCAGTTTATAAAACTCACAAATCCAGCAGCAGCGCAGGGTTACTGCTGAAGAGGCTCAAACACTGTCTCCTCTAGAGTCTAATAAAACAACAGAAAAATCAAGATGGCTCTGAAATCAATCTGTTGGTACTTGTACTCAGTGTTGGTGAGTACTCTTTATTTGCATGTATTCATTGCAGAAAAGGGGTTTTTGGACGTTTTGGGAATAAACAGTAGTCTTCTAAATTAGTGAGAGATATACGTTTACTAAAATAATGAATATACTAGTCAGTTACTATTGATGTATTGCACAGAAAGTAGCGCAAATTCAAGTAAAGATTATTGTATAAACTTCCTGAAATAAAAGTTGTGCTTTAAACTATGTTACAGGGAATCTACTCTTACAAGTTCAAAACAATTTCTGTGACTCATGTTACCAGATGTGACCCACATTTACTAGATAACATGTCACCAAAATAAAGTGGGACTAAGGTTATTCAACCCAAACCTAACACGGGATCGGGGCATTTGGTCCATTTTGAGCGCTGTGTTTACTTTAAGTTTAGACATTTGTCCCAAAATGCTGTCCAAGTACAGCCCTGATCAACGCAACATAATTGATTTTTAGCAGCACACAATGTTCTTCACATTACATAAGACTTAAGAGCCAGTATTATAACATACTTAAATAATATTAGACATTTTGTTTCCTTGTAGTGTTTGCTCTTGCTTTGTTTATAGATGGATTTGTGATGTAATTTATTCAAGTACACTGTATACATGTTGAAAAATACAAGATGGGATTAAGAAGTGAAATGCAGAGAGTCTCTATTGTAGTAAATGGTCTACATATGGTCGGTCAGTCTGGATAAAATGGGACAGTAAAACCTAATATTGCAAGCCTAAAATTTGATTTAACATGCATATACTTTAATGGTTAAAAACAAGTCACAAAGCACTAAAATCCCAATGAAATAAACATGTAATGTGTTAAAGCCATAAACCAAAATACAAACAAAGAGTACATTTAAAATCCTATTTTCTGGAGTAATTTTGGAGAGAATTAAAGCAAAACAGCCATTTAAATCATGAGAAACCATAAAAAAGACAGTTTAGCAAGAATTAACAATTGTTTTTAAATATAAATTCACTTTTCCTTTGCAGGGTTCAACACTTTTGGTCTTGTTAAAGACTGTGAGACATTAACATCACATGGTGGTGTTAAAAGTGATTAAACCTAACCTAACTGTAAAAGTTATTTCTGCTTTTTTGTGATATATGTTATATGTCATATATGTCAGTCCTACCTCAGTCCCACCTCAGATTGTGCAACACACATCCCACTGACCTTCTCTTTGTTACATAGGGAGCCTCTGTGGTTTACCTGTTGGACCAAATATCCAAACTGTGACATGTATTTTCTCTTTATTATTCCTGTGTATCTCCCTCAACAATAAAACAAAATGATTAACAAACTTAAATCTTTCACCTTTGAACAACACATATCAAACTACCGGTTTTAGTGTTGTGCACGTTTCCAGGTCAGACTTTGAGTCCAAACTCCATGTCCCTGTCCTGTGACATGTATAACCTCACCCCTTTAGCAGAGGGTTGGATACAACACCACTTTGTTTGCCAAGTCCAGGAGGTAGAGGGGTCAAAGTGCAAAGAGAACCTAAGAAAAAGCTGAGGACACAGATTGTGGGCACTGTGTTGCTTAAATACACTGACTGGGACCTGGGGGACAACATCTATTCAAACAGAGGACACTGTGACCGGGAGACTGTGAGTATGAATCTGATGCAATCACTCAACATCACCCTCAGGAATATAATCTACTCAAATATCTATAACGCAAATGTTTTATTTTGAAATGAAAGTAGAGGCTGTACACTGGAGGATCAAACTTCAGTATCATTATGTCTGTGTAGTGACCTTTCTCACTGTCACTGCAGCAATTAATCTCACAAATACCAAACCAGAAACTATCATATCTGTTCACTCTTATGTCTGTCATAAACTGTATTGTAATGCATGACCTGCTAATTTAGATGTGCAACCTTCTATTTTAAACCAGTGTTTCACAAACTAATTTTAAATTCATCTCTAAAATCAATTCTGTAACACAAATACATAAGTAATAAGAACATTCAAATGCAATTACAGACCACAAATGGCTGATTAAGGTCTGTGTTAACAAAACATAACATTATGAGACCAAACTGTGAGGTATATAAATGAAAAGCAAACAAACGTATTCCCAAACCTGAATGAAAACACAGTCGCTGACCTGTATTAGCCTTAAACTCCATAAACAATCATTGCCCAAGAGTTGATCTGCTTTCCGCTCATGGTTCTCCTGTGTCAGTGCATAACCGTAATGTATAATCTGTATCTGTGTATAGACTTATCTGGCATTTCTTCTGAATACTAGCATGTGGATTACAAATGGAGGTCACTCTGTGTCTTTAACCCTTCATCAAAACATTCCCTCGGTTGAATCTTATCTACTATAGTGTGTGAACAGCCTGTGCGTTTATCATTTGTTTACATTGCTCAGCTTGAGCTGCATTAAGACTCATGTTATGGACTAGCTTTGCAGGTAACCAGCGTTCATTGGCTTGACCTACATGTCCTGGACTAAACTTTTTTGAGTTTTGATACAAAGACTTGGCTTTTTATCACTGGAGCCTATCAGGAATATTAATTTGTTCTGGTATGAGGCAACCTGCCAGCAATCGGCCTGCAACCCAATTGAATACGTCGATTTATGGTTGAAGAGCCCCTGCTTTACGTCATCCACCCGAAGCATAAATCCACAGAGTATTACGTAAGAGATAAAAAACCTGCAATGTGACGCTGCTGGTTACTATTTTGAAGTGTGTCATATCTCACCATTGGCCCAGTAATAGTGACTTTTCACACTGTAGAAAGCACAGAAGCTGCACAGTGTGAGCTTTGATCTAATATTTGACACTGATACAAAGCTACAGACTGCGTGAGACTAACCTGCTCCTTTAACATGCACAGGCTCAACCATCCGAGCTGCAGACGGTAGAGCTCAGACTGGTGGACAAATCTAGTGGTAACCATGACAACGGCAGAGACACCCAATGGAGTGACGCACCGAAATATCAACGGCCGCGTCTCAGATGAGAGCTCCAGTCAGGGTACAGCAAAGTGATTAAGAGGGATGGGCTTGGACCGAGGACTAGTTTAGACCTGATTTAGTCTTGGAGTAGACCTTTTGAAGTCCTGTCTTCAGACCTGGGCTTAGTGCTGGTTGGTCCTGGGTTAATACTGCATTAGTCCTGGTTGTTGTCTTGGGTTTAGTGTAATAGGTTTAGTCTGTTGTAGTCCTCATATAGGTTTAGTCTTGAGAAGTCTTGACTTCACAAGTTTAGTTTGAATTATTCCAGACATTCATTGCACATCAAATCTGAATTTAGCCCAAAGTTTGTTGTTTAAATTTGTGTATTTCCGGTTTATCCCTGAGTTAAGTCCCGTCGTTAGATCTAGTTTGGTCTTGGGTACTATTCATATAGATTTGATAATACTCATGGGGTTTACTTCTAGGTTAGTTGAAGACTAGGTCAAGACTTGGGTTTAGCCTAAATAATCCACAATAAAATCAATAATTTAGCTCTGGGTTGGTTCTGGGTTGAGTCTGTTAAGTCATTTTCATTCCTGGTTTTAGATCTGTCTTAGTTTAGGTTTACTCCTGGATTTAGTCCTGAGTAATCCAGCATTTAGTCCAATGTTTAGTTTCATATATATAGTAGTATAATAGTTTAACCCTGAGTTCACACCTGTGTTATATCCTGGTTTGATGGAGCTGTTTAATATTTGAAATCGAATTAACCACACATTTGTTTACACAGAGGTGAGACACAGCCAGGATGAGGCTGTGAGGCTGTGGCACAAACATGTTCAGGTAATTCATAATCAGCATTTTAACACTGCCCTCACGTTAACCCCACTACACAGAGCAGATACCATCACTCATTTTCTCTGTGTCTTTCTGTAGAAACTCAAAGGAAGAATCCTGGCACAGCTCCAGGACCAGCTTAGTGAGACTGTAGACAACGCTCTGACTGAGATTGCTCAACCCTTAACCCAAATCCAGCCAGACCACAACAGAAAGACAGCACAGGTACCTCTCTCCAGGTAAGAAGTGTAAGGACTCAACATGTTTTTCAGCCTGATAACATAAAGTCTAATCTTCTTTTGTGGTTGCTTTCAGCCCACAGAGGAAAGATGACAGCAAAGTGTTTGTGCACAGAGTGTCCCTCTTGGAGTGAGTATTATAGAGAGTTTATGGCATTTGACACAAAGTACTGTACTGTGAGCTTGAATATAGTATATAGATAGATAGATGCAGTGTATAGTTGTCAGGGCATGTCCTGTTTTGGGGAATGTCATATAAAACACATACACATCCATTTAAATGTGCAATAGTCCACTAAGCCCTTGTGACTAAATTATAACTATCTACGACAGACATTAATTAAAACTAAATTAGATCCAAATAAAATAAGCAGTATTCCTTAAATGGGATTAGGATAGAATTTCATGCAACATTAAAATGAAGACGGGCACTAAAAGTATGCCTCTGAAGCTCTGAAGCGGACTGAACGTGAGCTGTCAGTCATCAGTCTAATGTCTCATCCCCTGTGCTGTAATGGGACAGTTCATTTGCCTTTTATTGGCTCGGTATCTTGTGCAATGAAGTAATAATGTGAAGATGGCCCTTTGGAAAATTTTTGTTAATGACAAAGGGACCAGAATTATAGCTGCAAGAAATACTGACTTTGTGTTTTTTGGAGACAAGCACCATATGTGCACAAGATACTGGTTCCTCTGTATTTTCTAGCATTGGTGTTTGAATTGTTGAACTTTGTCTCACAGGGTTTTAGCTTTTTAATGGGATCTCTTCCAATGTACAGTATCAATCACTGGTTTTGGTCTTTGCTCAGTCTCTGTCTCGACCCGATTAGTGTGATCTTATCTATGACACTCTGTAATCTCTTTGAGCACATGTAATTGTTAACATATGAATGTGTCATACTAAAATCTCACTTCCTGTTTTTTCTTTAGTGAACTGTTTGAGATCAGCCACATCAGGTCAATCTACCACATGTTTCTGGCCATCTTCATACTCTTCGGTCTGAGCACTCTGATTGTGGACTACCTCGAGCACGGCAGGTCTGTGACACTAATATCTCTACATGGGTTTGTATCGAGGCAGGTTTTGTAACTTCCCCACACTGACAAACTTTATGACCCCAAACCTAACCTCGAGAGCTCACTTCCTTACCCCAGAGTGTTGTAAAAACTTCCCTTCTTATCTTTTTTTTGGTCCAACTAAACCTTATTATGCCCCTCGTCTCCCTCCTCTCTGCTCGTCTGGTGAATGAAAGATAGAGCAATCGGTCCCTGGGAGTATTCCCGCTGTTGCTTTGGGCAGCGGTGTAATAATGTGCAGGCTGTTTCGCAGATTTAGGGTTGTGGGTTTAATTCTTCTGCCGCTCCTGGTTTCTCAAGTGCCAGCGGGAAAATCTTCTATGAAACAAACTATTCAATGCATTTGCCCGAAGTAAAAATTGACTGTAATACGACAGACATTGGTGAATAGACTCATACTTTATACTAAAACTCCCTTTGGATACGCTGCAATAAGTCTGGGATCTGCAACTGGGGGCTATTTTACAGAATATATATAAAATATTGCATTTGTTTCCCTCTAACTCTTCTAAAATGTATATGTATTGTTTCAGTTAACAGTTATTGTCCCATTACTCTGCTTTGTTCACTTATTATTTTCTCTTTGCAGGTTGGTTTTGGAGTTTGACTTGCTGTTCTGTGCCTTTGGGAAACTGGGGACAGTCACTTGGGCGTGGACGGTCATGTTCGTCTACTCGTTACTCGTTCCCTATCAGTTCCTGGTCTTTTGGGGGTCATTGTACCATAATTTCCCCTCGAAGCTGGCTCTGTCTTTAGGCACGGGTTTGGTGCTGTTTGTTCTACAGAGCTGCGTCCTGGGACTGTTCCCTGTCTATGTGGTCATACACAACCAGCTGCCACCGGCCTCACGCTTCATTGTGATATTGGAGCAGGTTTGTGAACACTGACACACATTTTACTGACAAAAGTTGATGATCCAAAAGGGTAGACTGGATTAGCTACAGTGAAGGCCCTGTCTACTCATGTACGTAATAGACAATAATGCCAGACAAGTTTCTTATTTATTTATAATTACACACTGCCTCTAGTGTCTCACCTGGTAAACTACATAAAGAAAAAACTGCACTGTTTCTGGTATACGTAGTCCCATAGGATAAATTGGGGAGGCTGCTATAATTACTGGAGTTCAGCTGAGCTTCTGTTAATAAAAAACTATAATCTGTGCACTGCAGAAAGGTCTTTGGTTTGTGATAAAGTCAGACACAGAGTTACGTTTTAAAGCATGTGTAAAATTTGAACTTTGAATAAATGCACACATAAAAAGAACTTGAACTAAAGTAAACCCTATCTGTTTTTCTAATTGGTTTATATTGGAACAGCAATAGAGAACTGAAAGAAATAGGAGCTTCCAAAGTTCCATCTGGACAAGGATTAAAGAGACACAAATCTAAGTGTAGCCAGTGTTTCAACATCCTCTGTCTAAAATATGCTCATCCTCTTTATGACAGCAGCTCAGGTCTCTCCAAACGGCCTCAGACCATTTTAGCCCCATTTGTTGGCGTGAGATAATCCCGGTGCTTAGACGCCGCGGGGCGCATATGTTAAAGTCAAGGCCATCGGGTCAAATAAGCGCCATAGCAAAGTTGTATATAATAGATTATCATAAAAGTTGGTTAAAAAAAAGCAAATATAAGATATGTTGTCACAGCCATAAAAATCAAAATTGATGCAGGAACAGTTGAACAGTTTAAAAAGACAAAATGCTATACAAATATAATAAGCCCCCATTCATTTGCATCATGTTTCACTAAAAGCCTTTTATTTTCAGATTAAATATAAGAAAGTCAAACATATCTACCAACCTCAGTGAATTTGTGAAGGTGGCAATAGGCTGACCTCCCACAGTACTTACAGTATTTTCAATGGTTGTCTTGTAGGAGTTGAAAAGGGCCTTTATTTGGATACATAACTGTATTATCTCACAGTCATAACAAATTGCTAAACAGCCTTGCTTTGTCTTGGAAAAGATGTAGGAAGAAAGCGAGAAGGGGTTCCCATAAATACTCCATAAGACCATAAATACTCATATATATATATATATAGCTGTACACTGAATGGCCTGTTTGTCAATTCACAAAAAAAAAAAATGAACACAATGTAAATCTTGTTAATATCGACGCTTGTGTCTCGGTTCACGTCACGACTCTATTAATCTTATTCCAGATTCGATTCCTGATGAAGACCTACTCGTTCATAAGAGAGGCGGCTCCAGTTATTATCAAGAATCCACCGAAAGAAGGTACTGGGTTCTGTTGTGTTGTGTTGAAACAAGGTGATTTTCCTTTTTTTCTTACCTTGAGCAGTGTCATTACTCATTGTGACACAAGAAAAATGACTAAAACAGAGCTCAGCGGGGCAGCCTCATAATGATTCATGTTAGCTTTAGAATCACAATGAACACACCTACATGATCTATATTGCTTCAAATCCCATTATTCCTACGAGGCTGGATCGATGAAAGTCTGACAGAAAGAGAAAGACAAACTCTACAGTGTTTTTATGTAAAATTGTAATATCTTGATAAAACATTTTTTATGGAGGTATGGTGTAAATGTGAACATTTTCCATTGGTTTTATCTGTAACAAGCTATAGTTAAAATACAGCAAGAGATTTAGCAAAATACATTAGCCGTAAATTGGCTTAACGATTTAGTGATAAAGCTCTTGCAGTTTCATTTAAGCACAGCCATTTGTTGGATGAATGCCGCGTTAAGGGACCGTAAAGCACCACGTTTACAAACTATAGAAATATAAGGCTGCAGAATGAGCATTAAAAACAAGGACTACTGACATTAATCCTGCTACTTTTCAACCAAGTCTCTGTCTAAGCACTGATAAAACATCTGGCCCATTAGATTCTCATTAGTTATCACTTAAAACGTCCTTTTTTCAGGAGAAAGTCCCAGGTTTCCCACTTTTTCCAGCTACCTTTACTTCCTCTTCTGTCCGACGCTCATCTACAAAGAGTCATACCCCAGGTAATTATCCCTCCCACGAGTCATGTTTTATAATTAATCAAACTGATCATCACAAAAAAATAAATCTTTTAACACAGACGTGACATTTTGTTTTCAGAAATAGCCACATTCGGTGGAATTACGTCGGTGTTACTCTCGGGATGGTAAGATGACACATATTTGGATTTTTCTCTTGCAGTCTTAAAGTTAAACATGTGACAAAGTAGAGTGTTTTTATTTTATTATGTTCTATATTTTGGGATGTTTGATGGAGCTTGGTCTAGTAGACTGAATATGTAAGTTATAGTGTTATAGTCAACATCTAAGTCCAGTGCCAGAGACTGAGAAAAGATCAAGAGTTTTAGGAAATGACACTTAAGCCCCTTGTCTCTCCTCACCCGGAAAGATGCAGATAAAGTCATCTTGTCTTTAGTAGTAATAGAGGCAGATAGAGACAGCCCGATCATAAAGCATTAGCTCAGTGTTGTGAGAAATCAATGACACATTAGAATAAAACAAGACCAAGGTCAGTTCCCATGCAAAGATCATGATACAATTGAAATATCAGGTACAGTCTTGCGGCAGTCACATGTTCATGGACAGTGTTGTTGCCCGCTTTGATGAAGGGCAAACTATTGCCTAAAAATACTGTAAACAAATCTGCTGTGGTCTTGGGCACTTTTGGTTTAAAGGTGCAGTGTGTGTAGTCCTTTAGCAGCAGACTGCTTCATCCACATCTCACTTCCTGCCTGTGAGTAACTACAGTGGCCCTGAAGGGACATGCTGTTGTGTGTTATAACTCTCACAGAATTAGATCAATTTGCTTTAGACATTAGGACGTTAAATTTAGATGTGTCTGATACTGAGTCAAAAGATCTGAAGAGAACCTGGAATCTCGCAAAAAAACTGTCAAAACTGACATCTAATTGTCTTTGCTAGATTTTGGGCTGCTTGTTCTACGGCTACTTCATCATAGTCCGCCTTTGTGTGCCAGTCTTCAAACCCGACAACAACCAGACTTTCAACAAACAATCAATGGTTCTGGCTGTGTTTCATTCAATATTACCAGGTAAAAGCATCCACTACATTCAAGAGTCAAGAGACATCTGTACAATCATTTATTGTAATAACATACATATTTATTACTGTTAAGTGAATAGCTGTCAGAGTGAGTGCAGATATCAATGTCTGTTAAAGAGATGTTTAGTTACGTCTCATAAGAAGGTCTGGGATTGATGCCCACAGTTTAAGTGTCTGTGTGTGTGTGTCTCAGGTATAATGCTGCTGCTGCTCTGCTTCTTTGCCTTCCTCCACTGTTGGCTCAACCTCTTTGCGGAGCTGATGCGTTTTGCTGACAGGATGTTTTATAAGGTGAGAGTTGCACTAAGACTGATTGCCTTCTGTCCTCTCATTACATACCCTCGTTTCCAAAAGGGAAAAATTAGCTTAAATACTTTGGGGCAGACTGATGGTCCCTGAACAAAGTCAGCATTTACTCCATTTAACTCGTATATTAGAGAAGAGTGATTTCTTCATTTGCAGCTGTTATGGAACAGAAGAAGATGGGCTCTGTTTCATTTTTTTTATTATTTATAAAGCACTTTTCCACCTAGTAGACACTCAAAGCGCTTTACCAGCCTTACAGCTGACACCACTGGATGTTATGATGTTTTGGGATGTTTCGAGCAGGGATCAGACTGAGCTACTGCCGCCCTTCACTGACACTTTATTAAAGTATCTGTGAAGACTGAAGGCAAAATTATACTTTATAATCATAGCAACTTTATGTACATCTAGGTATAAAACTGCAGCAATATTTTTTTTTACTCTGCACATTTAGTATTTATTCACTCCTGTCAATGTAAACTCTGAAACCAAAATGAAATCCAGCGGTATCTTAAATAGTGTTATACAGTAATTCACAAAAAACAAGTTCCATTGGATTCCACAGTGCTCACATAAAATACTACAGTTTACTAATATTGATGACAGTCTTAGCATATGGGTTAGATATCACCAAGGTCACTGTCACACAGGTAATGTTCTGGTAACGAGGTGCGTTTGTGAATGTGCACCAGGTCATTTACTGAGAACCATGTGTGAACGGGGCTTAAGACATGAGGATAATACAGTTATATACGTTATTTAAAAGGTTGTAACACATTAATAGCAGAATAATAATTGAGTTTGCACAATGACTGCAGGAAGAGTTTTCATCCTACAAAAGTCTTTGCTCTAATTAGATGACATTTATGGGTTTTAAAATAAGTTTCATTTCATGTTTTGCTGCTGGGCAACCAGTGGTGACTGCAGCAGTTTCTATTTGAAGCGACACGTTAATAAATCATACTTTACTTTTTAATCTGAAACTTCCGACCCTCTTAAAAAGACCTTCTCAGTGAAGGTTCTCAGTCATCCGGGTCATCTTGAAGAAAAGGTTAAAACAATGACATCTGGACTCAGTTTTCAAGCTGAAGACTAGACCTTTTATAAACAAGTTTGAAAGCCTCAGGAGTTTAGCAACCAGCAGTGTGTCTTGAGTGAACTGTTATTGCTCCAAAGCTGTATTTCCTCTCTGAAAACAAGCTCTGAATACTGATCAACAGCAGCTGCACCAATGTCTCTAAAGCTTCAGTTTCAGTTAAATGTAAAATTTTGCTTATATACAGTAATTATTTGTATCCATGCATGTGTATTGAATTATCTGTCATTACTTTTGCAGGACTGGTGGAACTCCACGTCTTTTGCAAACTATTATCGAACCTGGAACGTGGTGGTCCATGACTGGTTATATTACTACGGATACAAGGACTTCCTCTGGGTGAGTTTTAGATGAAAGTGCACACCAGTTCACACAGACAGGAGCAGAAAAGTGTGTAAATCTATTCACTTCACTGCACTGTGACCCTTGAACTTGTGGCTGATCCTCTCTGTGACTGTGATCCCTGCAGCTGTCCAACAGGAAATTCAGAACAGCTGCGATGCTGTCCGTCTTCATCTTTTCAGCCTTTGTTCATGAATACGCCTTGACAATAGGCTTTGGGTTCTTCTATCCCGTCATGTTTTTCCTTTTTGGCATCTTCGGAGGTAAATAACACAACATCCAAGCAGTCTAGAAAACACAAGATCAAATAAGGTACTTTTACTGACACTCTCAAACTGACAATGTGCCAGTGCAAATAAATGCTGTTACTGAGGTGCGTAAAAGCTATATATGAGAATTATTTTGTGTCCGCTTTATTATCAGGCCAAAACTACAATTAATCTGTGTCATATTAACCCCATTTGAAAGTCCTTTTACATCCTGAGGTGTGTTTTCAGGCAATCACTCACTAAAGCAAGAGTGCTTTAATAAATCTTCAAAAGCACATTTATCTTTTCATTTAATCTGGGATACAATCAGCAGCCATCTGATATTAAAGGAAGCTCATTTGTCTTTGTAACACGCTTGCTTCACACAGACTTAATGGTTCAGTGTGTCATTTTTAGCAGCATCTAGTGGCAAAGAAAAGCAAACATAGTCAACAAGTGAACTTAACTACACGGACCTTTAAAATACAGACGTAAAAATCATTTTGTCCTGATGTTGTCCTTTTCTTAGTGATCTTCAATTTTACCATGAACGACAAATGTCAGCGTCCTGTGTTCAACGTGATCATGTGGGCGTCTCTGTTCCTCGGTCAGGGCGTCCAGGTGTGTCTCTACTGCCAGGAGTGGTACGCCCAGATATACTGTCCTCGGACAGGGGTAGGTACCTGTTTACACATTGTACTAAAGACAGATTATATATTTACTCAAAACTAATTATTATTGTTGTGTGACTGAAGTTTTTTTGACTCTTAAATAAATCCCAGAAGAGGAAATTGGGGTATTGACTTTCTAATAACAGAAAACAGTAAACAGCAGACACACACTACAATAACTTCAAACACTGCAAACTAACTTCCCAATGTTTTCAGACTCAGTCAGCCTTTTCTCATAGAAGCTCTAAAAATATCATGTTTTTGTTTGTGCCATTTGTCAGTTTATCAGCTTTTAAGGGCAAAGATAAAGTGTTGCATTTGATTTTCTTGGAACAATTGTCAGATCTGTTTAAATGGTTTTAATTTGATAAAAAATGGGAGACATTTGCCTGGATTCACCTGGATAATCCGATATAATTGAACAGTAGCAAAAAGTTGAATTAATAAGATCCCAAGCCTTCATCTAAGAATTTGTGAAGCTAATGGTTCCTTACATTGGGTATGTTTTAAATGTTTATTCAGTGCTTCTACAAAATATGCTGATGTTTATTACAGAGTCCTTTTAAATGTTGGTTAATGGCACACGTTTACTGGCATTTCACTGACAGGCTTGCACCCAATTAGAAACCAGCACAGTAGGGCAAACGTCAGTGGACCCTGACAGAAGTAGGTCAGAAAATTCCTCTGTGTCGGGTTGAAATAAACAACCATCAAAGGCAGAGGAAACAAAATCAATAACACCTGACAGAAAAGCAATCTCTCACATTATTCCTGACAGAAAACTATAATAGAGACATACAGGCAATTTATGGGTCTGAGCAGTGTCTAATGGAGTTTATATAATGAGATAACTATTTGAGTGCAGGTTAAGTTGATTTGACCTTGAAAATGATAAAACGTGACTTGTTTTTTCACAGAAAGTACTCGGAACAGCGGAAAAATAAACAGTGAATTGATAATGGCATTGAGACTAGATCATTTTTAGTTTTGGGCTCAAATAGTGTAAAATGTGCCAGACATTTAGATTTTAAATGTTATATAGTACTATATTTGCCCGAACTGATGGAGCCTTCCAAAATGAAGAAGAAAGAAAGGCATTGACATGCACGTTTTTCTTTTCATTTTAATGTTATCAATCACCAAAAGGAAATTCAATTGTGAGGTCTCTTTGAATTTGTTAATTCAGACTTCATTTGCCTGAGGTGTGGTGTGCACGAGGTTAGCGCTCCTGCCTCACAGCAAGAAGGTTGTGAGTTCAAACCTCGGCCCACTGTGAGGAGTCTATTAATCTATAGGTTAATTGGCTCTAAAGCGTTCCCAGTGAATGAATGTGAGAGTGAACCGTTATCTGTTTATGTCTAAATGTCAGCCCTACGACTAACTGGCCAGTCCCGGGTGAACCCCTCCTCAGGCCTAAAGCTGCTGGGATAGGCTCCAGGCACCTACATTTATTCATTTAGCTGACGCTTTTATCCAAAGAGACTTACATTGTTCTACAGTAATTACCAGTGTTACAGCCACTGGAGGCAAGGTGGGTTAAGTGTCTTGCCCAAGGACACAACGACAGTGTGGGGAGAGTGATAATTGAACCGCCTACCTTCTGGTTGAAGGTGCCCGAGCACCTGCGTCCCCTAATTGGACTAAGCGATCAAGAATGAATGAGACTTCATTTTCCATAGACTGACCCCATCCCCAAAACAAACTGAATGTTTCCGTTAACTGTCTTGTCATTACAATTCCTCAATAACGACACTGCGTATTTTAACTGGGCCTATGGCACCTTTGTGACAGAGCTAGACCCTGATAAGAATCTGACCCATAAGAAGCAAAGGTTTGAGTAAAAGCATCTGGACTTAGTTTTCAAGGTGAAGACGTTTCGTCTCTATTCCAAGAGACTTTGTCATTTCCAACTGAGAACCTTCACAGACAAATCTGACCCATATTTAACTCTTGAAAAACCCAAGCCTCTGACGTCCCAGATGTGAAGGATTTGTGCCAGATGGGACCGCTGTATCTCTGCGTAACTGAGGCTTCCTTTAATGCCACTGTCGTCACCCACTCGCAGTGGCTTAGCGGTCTAAAAATAGACCTCACATCCATAAAATAAGATTATACAATAATAAATAATACAGCTAAATGCATAAAGGGATTACAGATAATGTTGTTAGCAGAACGAGCAGAGTTGTGTGAACATGTTAATAGGCTACAGCCTGTGTGTATTTTCCCTGCAGGACAGTTTCTGGGAGCTGGTGACGCCTCGCTCTTGGTCCTGTAGTTACCACAAGTGAACGCACCGTGGCAGATGTCAGTCTCCTGGATAAACAAGACAGCATCAAAGAACAAACAGAAAACAGCTTCTGGAGGACTAAGCAAGTCCAAATAAATCTTTAAAGATGTGTAAATATGTACTTTTAGTGTATGTGTTGCTGTGACGGCTTTTTGTAGCAATGTTGGGTTTGATGTGTCAGGTTTACTTCATTTGCATTGATAGTTTTTAGGAATGACTGTGTAAAAGCCTTAAAAATGAATGATGTTTTTTGTTTGAATGTTCTTTTGAGTACTATTATCCAAATCATGGTCCACAGGGAACATACTGTATCCATTTCTTAAACTTGAAGAGCTCTCTAAATGTTTTTTTTTTTTTTTTAAAGGGGAACAAAGGCAAACCAAAGAACCATGAGGATTTTGTTAATAAAATGTTCCATTGCAGTGTTTCTGTTCATTTCACAAATGCCATGTTGTAACCCTAAGGTTTCCCACAGACTTTGAGCTAATGTGACTCATCGAAGAGTTTCAGCTTTTTATGGGAAACCTACATGGCAGCGTGTGTTTACAGGTGTAATCCCGCCCCGTTGGCATTCCAGCAGCAGGGATTGGTGCAGAGCTCAGGTTAACACAGGCTCTTATCAGTCTGGTACAAAGCCTCTGTCTGTCCTTCTGAAGTCATACAGGAAGAAGAGGATTACTGTATTTGCATTAGTGATGTAATGCTCCATAAACTGATACAAGATTATAGCAGAGCAGCTCAGACCTGAACAGCAAAAGCAAAGGCAGTGGAGAAAAGTAAAGCTAGTGGAACAGTGATAAGACATGATTAGAAACTGGGGCTTCTGTCGAGAACCAATGGACTGCTCTTGGTAAACCTGATTTCTTTACAGAAAAGTTGATGCAAAAGGTTACATCAAGCGTTATAAAAACAAAAAATAATAATTCATCCCTTTGGCTCAAACATTAGTGAAGCTGCACACAAACACAGAAATGACATATACAGTCACCTGTGCCCAAGTAGACTATACCATGTTCATACTTCATATACAGAATGTGTTTAGTGACAGACGAGGCAGAGAGGCTGTAGAGGCTGTACTTCCTCCCTGAACTATAGTGTCTCCAGGTCCAGCTTCCTCCCACCGTCCAAAGACATGTACAGGTTAATCACCAGCTCTAAATGGCCCATAGTGAATGAATGTGAGTGAGAATGTCTGGCCTGTGTCGGTCTTCAAGCCTAAGGCCTGTATTGAACTGGCAATTGTCCAGGATGTGCCCTTCTCACTCCGAAAGCAGCTGGGATAGGCTCCAGCCACCCATGACCTGTTAAGTATGAGCTGTAGGAAATGAATGACTGAATGTACATTCACAAATATATACTTTCCCAGGGTGTAAGCATGAGCATGAACTGAAGCCCCTTTTCTCAGACTAGACCCAATTCTGTTGAAAGGTCTGCTTGAAATTAAAGTGCAGCATATAGTTCCAGTTAATCAAGTTTCAGAAAATGACTGTTGAAAGTTGCTGCGTCGAGTTAATTTCTATTGCTTTATCACCTCTTGCTCAAGGCAAACATGAGCGGAAATTCTTATGTGGTTGATTGCATTTACAAACTGCAGCAACTGCAAGAAATATGTTGGTTTGGTTTGAAAACTATAGATGGAAACTATTCTCAGCATTCGCTTTTCTTTCCCACAAAATGTACTGCAATACCCCAACTGTCTCCAGTGGCTTCTATTATCAACTACTCCAGCGTTTCTTCTGCAGACCCACCACAGCAGCTTTGAGGAAGGAATAAAAACAAATCCAGAGTGGTTTATCGGTTTATCAGTTGGCAGGTTTACCAAAGCACCGTGAACAAAAAAGTGAGCCATTATGAAAAACTCAATTGCAACATGTACATTCAGGAACAGTACGAAAGAATGAGTGAGGAGTGAGCAACTCAAAAAGGGTCGAATAATTTTCAAAATAAGATATTTCATCAGTTTTCATTGGGTGCATATAGTTCTACAGCTGGCTGTAATTCCCAGGAAGCACAGATTGAAATGAATTGAGTCACACAGAGAGAGGGGGAGGGGCAGTACAGCACACCACAGCCATGAACAGGGATTAAAGACAGACACACACAGATCTTTCCATCAGAAATATGAGCCAGCACTGTGCAGTGGCTGTGTGCACGTGTATCCAGGGTCCTCCTGTGTGTGACCATGTTGTGGGTGAGTATGTCGCAACAGCAAATCAGCTTTGACTTGTTGATCTGGAACAAAGTGGCTCAGAAGCGAGCAGAGCTGTGATTTTATTCCCTAATGTTTGTGGATATTTATAATCAGGGTTTAGAGAGCACAGGTTGGACAGCACAGGCTGATTTAGGATCTTCACATTAAAAAGCAGCCCCAGGAGAGAAAGAGCTAAATGTATCTACAACAGAAATAAAACATAGTTTAGTGCAAACAAATGAAAAAAAAAGAAATTACACAGAACGTGTATGTTAAGAACTGCTTCTTTTCGGTCCTGTACATGTATCTCAATGATACATGACAGAAAGAAGGTGGAGAGTGGATTTCACATATGTTAAGTGCTCAGAGTAAATCTGTCCACCAGATTTCCTGAGGCTAACCACAGTGGCTGTAGTCATGCTTTTTTAACCATGTGAGAACTAGTGACGATAGCAGGACTTCACATAAGTGTCTACTCTTATGACTGCAGCGCTCGGGGAGTGTTCACCTCAGGGATAAATCTCCAGCAAGAAACGGCAACACATATTCAGTTGCTCTTAGTGACAAGGGGAGGGATCTTTTCACAGTTCAGGTTGTGTATCACTCACTTAATGACAGCAAAGAAACCGTCAAACACATAAATACAGCAAAGTAAATGTTCAGCTGTAAGGAAACAAAGTGAAAGAGTGACTCAGAGGGGCTTTGGTCCCAGTCCCACTTCTGTCCAAGTGCTTCACATCGGACTGCAGCAGAATGTTAAACTCACAAACATGGCTCTATAGAACAGTCCATAGAATATTTACATATTTTAGCTCAGTGCATAATGGATATCACATCCACTTCTGTCAAGTCTACATAACAAAATACATATAGAAAACACACTGTAGCGTGGACAAGCACAAGGCAAAGAATGACTTTTACAACAGGGTACTCAATGGGCTCTTGGAGCAGAAAGTCCCGGGACAGTGCCTTCCTTATTAAGTCACAGACAGACTTTGTTTACATGCAGAGTGATGCGGGACAGGCAGCAGTAAGGGACCTGTGTTCATGTGACTGTCTGGCAGTGCTAGAGGTTAACGTGTGCACATTTAGACACTGTTGTATCAGACAGAAAAACCTGGGGCAGTAACTACACCATAACCATGTTAACTATAACATCCTTTGTGTAAAAACTAGTCAATGTAACAGTCGTCAATGAGAGGTTTTCAATGTATTTAACAAAAATAAAACACTTCACTGTTGTAATGGATATTTTCATTGAGCAACAGTTTGGCCCATTCAATCTCTAATTGAAGAGACTGAAAACTTTTTTGTCACATAAACTCCTAAGGAAGCATCTTGCCACCTTTTTCAAGTTGTCAAAGGTACCCTAGGTGGGAACATCAAGTGGTTTTTGACCCAAAATGGGAGTTGTCTGCTTGAGGACTTCTGGATGATGAATTATATGTTGGTGTTTGAATATAAAAAATACAATATAAAACAGATTTTTGGCATTGACTGTGAAAGAAGTTGGTCAGAACACAGAAAATTAGCAATTAGCTTAGTCAACTCATGGACATTTCATCCAATTGTTTTCAAGCATCACATCTTTTGCTTCATTTTAAACATTCAGATTTCAGGATGCAACAAGACACAGCTATTTGTGAGGTCTCTGTCTCGCCAGGCGCCTCATGAAGCAGCAGGTCACTGCCGCAATGATGACGATGCCAACAAACAACGCCGAGGAGACTCCAATAGCCAGAGGAATGAGCAGCAGATCAACAGCTGGGAACAGAAAATAACAATTACTTATTACATTATTATTACAGATTTGACCAGGTTGTACTGGTGAGAGGCAGGTAATTGGCTGAGGGCAGAAAGTGCAAAGTGCTCTTGTGCTTTAATCGTTCGTCAGTAAAACTGTCTCTAAAGTGAAGTATTTAAAGTGTTATAAAAAGTATTAAAGTAAACAAATCATTTTTACTTTTAACATGCATTATTTCAGAAGTAACCTTACATTTAGTTTTCTGCTTTTTTAGATTTGACTTTGTTGTTCTTCAAATAATTGGCAGAGCAACTACTATATAACTATACAACACATATCTTAATACATAATGCAGCCAATGCAAGTTCAAGCAGAGTTAAGTGGAGCTACCACCAGATGTGGTCAAGTAAATTAAACATTTGTCTAGCCTCCAGTGGCACGTCAAGATTTCTATTTGTGCCCAAATGCACTTCCCACTTTTTTTAAGTAAACAAAAAACCGACAATAATATGACTGCTGTTACTCTTCAAACTAAAGAGACAGAAACTATTCAGCAGCCGACTAAGCGCTCACTACAAGTAATACTGTAGAAGTAAATAAGAGTGCACTTGGCCATAAAGATTAAAGAGCTACACTCAGATTTACCCAACCCGAAAAAGCTCAAGTAAAAGCTTGACATTTACACATCTGTGTTCGATTTGGTGGATCGATTTTGGAGCGAGAGGCATCAATTGGGCTGTGGTGGGAGGGCATTACTTGAACTATAACCTCAGAGCTGCTCAGTAGCCAATAAATCAGGTTATACAGGGAGCCTCCACCTTCATCTGAGTAACTGTGTGTCTGTTAAAGCAGACAGAGCCCTGCTTTTTAGACTGCACATTTATTCTAAAACGTCTTAAGACCTCTAACCCATGTTACATTGCCCATGATTATTATTTTGATTACCAATTTGTGTGTGTCTTGAAGTCACAAAGATATATTATACCTACAAAATATAAAAGATTCTAGTCTGGAAGTATTTTCATCTGACAGTAAGCAGGCACACTTACCTCGAGCGTACAGGTAAACCGTCACAACATTTGACTCGGCTTTGACTCCTGTGTCGTACCAAGCGCCATGTGGGTCCTGGGCCCAAGCCTCTGTGTGACAAGCGTACAGGCCCTGGTCCTCCTCCCTGGCCATGTGGACCCTCAGTCTGTAGCGGTTTGCTGACAGACGGTCGACGCTAGCTTCACTTCCGTTTGAGTAGATGTGCGCCACACCGTCGTACATGAGAGCAGCTACTAATTCGGGTTTCCCGGGAACTGTCGGGTCGGGTATAGACATCCCTGATGTTGGGCTTTGGCCTTTCTTCGTGACCAGTTTGGGGATGGGCCAGCGCACCCACAGCACCTGTGCCTGGGCGGGGCCTGTGGTTGTAACAGTGGCATTGCAAATGAGGGTAATGGTACTGCCTCTTCTCAACAGAGGGCCTCGAGGGAGCTGAACCACGGCAGTAACACCAACATCTAGGGAAATATGATAATATTAGTAGGATGTTGTTGAGCTTTACGTACAATTCATAACAAATTTGAAATACATTGCAGAAACAAGATATGATTGTATTTTGAATCTTTACATAGTGCCCTTATTATTTATGAATATCATTAAAAAAAATATATATTCTGTAAAAGATGACACTTACAACCACAATATGAAATTCTTTCCTAAAATAATTGAATTGACCAAAAGTGTGACAGGAAAACTGAGAACACATTGTTATCCCAGGTCTAAACAGAGCCCTACACAGTCTCACCTTTGGCCCTGAGGCTGACAGTGACTCCCTCAGATCTTTGGGTGAATGTGGCTGGAGTGGATGGACTGGGGTTGCTGCGTCCTGCATAAGCGCTGACCACACATCGATAAACCCCAGTGTCCGAGGGCCGCACCGAGAACAGCTTCAGAGAGTATACGCCCTCTGACACTTTCTCCATGGAGCCGCCTGTGCCTCGACTCGGGTCGTCTCCCCAGGTCACGACGCCGCTGGGAGTCATCTGGGCCACCAGCACCTACACAGAGTAAAGGTCCTGTTAGAGACTGGAAGGACTCTAACACGCTGAAATGGTTAAAATAGCAAGTAAAAAAACGAATACAAGCCTTTTTTATTTCATGTATCATTGATTGTTTGTTAATATTTTCATTCATTTATATATTTTACATTTATCTGCCCTATTGTATTTAGGGTATGTATATGTTAAGGTATATCTGGGTGATACATTTCCAATTTAAACATTTTACTTTATTTACGACTTAGTAATACTTCTCTGACTAAGTGTAGTGTAGTGTTTGTGTAATATGTATGTAATAATTTATGTAATAACTAATAAAGGCGGGGCATTTTGTCTAATAAATGTTTCATCTGTAAATTTATGTTTGCAATATTAACTTTAATAATTGTCCTGCTCTACCCTCTGGTAAATATATTCATCCAGTTGGACAAGTTTGTAATTTAAACTCACAGTTGATCACAAAATTATGTAAATACACTTCACAAACTGCATTTTGTTCCCTCTAAATATTATCCTGTGAAATGGAAACTAAGATAAATCTAATTTGCAAATATTTTCTGGCTACAATAAAATGCTTAGAATAAATTACATACAAGTATCAACTCAGATACAAATTCCATATAGGTCCTGATCTAAATTCCAAATCTGGCAAGCTATAATTTTTTAAATGAGAGATCACAATCCAGCAGCAATCTACGTAAAACAGCTCAGACAAATACCACGTTCTTCCTCTCTGCCTGGTTTCTGCCTCAGTGTGAGTTTAAACACGGTTGTTCCTAGGCTGAAATATTTATTGCAGAAGTCAGCAGAATAAAAATAACAATACCTCAACTCCCGCAGACCTGACGGCGTCACTGCTCACAGCGCCTCGTTTCATCCACTGAACCAAAAACCCAGTGTTCACTTCAGGCGGCAGTCCCCGGACCTCACAGGTCAGGAGCAGAGGGGACCCGATCTGCAGGTTCACCTTTCCTCTGGGGAAGGATTCTACACCCATAGACTCACCTGGGGAAAAAAAAAAGGACAGGTTCGGAATAAAATACACATATCAGATACTTGCCTGTGAAACAAAGTGAAAGAAAGTCGATTAAATCTCTGAATACACAATAGCTACTCATAGAGTTTTTAAAACTTTTGTGGGTTTGATGCTTTTTTACTATAAAAACAATGCTCATATAACAATATTCCCGTGAGCAGCACTATCAACAATAGACACATTATCTACAAAGACAAAAGCAAACATGAAAGACCATTGTTTTACAAAGACGACTGTATTCAGCCGGTCAGTCTATAAACAATGAGCACTTTGGCATTTTTAGTTCTGCTATGTAGATGTCATATTATTACTGTTTATGAAAAGACCTTTTATAAAATCATAGCTTTTACTGTTAATGCAGCCATAAAATACAAAAAGTAGACATTATTATGTTTTTGAATCAACATCTAAATCCTTTAATACATCACTAGCAACCTAAGGTAAAAGGTTTCTTATAGCATATAACGTGTTTTCAGGGTAAAACAAACTGGATCAACTTCATATTTCCTTTCTAAGAAAAACCTGTTGAACACAGTGGTGTTGCTTTTTACAAAATTAACACATCACACATCAATCTGCCAGAGAGAAAGGCCTCCCATCTAAAACAAAAGAGCTACATAAGCTTGTTGAATATAAATTGGCTGTGTAGAAAGGCAACAGGCAGCTATCCAACTGCTTAGCCAAACAGACACAGACCAAATCCAGCTGCATAATCAACAAGACGTGACAGCAGAACATGTCTTAATATATTTATCGAGAAAGGGGGAGTTAGCTATGTAGGTATTACACATAAAACTTTAGAGACAAAGATACAAACCACATATTTTAACGGCTGCCAACCCTTCATTGAACCAGTCAGCACACTATATGTTGAACTAAGACATAGTAACAAAGACATCAGGACTTGAATCTAAACTTGGGCAAGAATTTACTGGAGTCAACTCGTCGAGGAGACTGAGGCCTCTCTCCTGGCACCAGCGTAAAGTATATATAAAAAAAAAAAGAAAAGCTTGAACAAACAAGGGCAAAGTCTTCTTAAGACATTTCACAGCCCTGCTTTAGATGCAGTATGTTTTATGACACATTTGTCTGTGGCATATGGTTCATTAATCAAAATGATTTGAGTCCATTTCAAAAGATATGCTATGGATTCTTTCAGGTTGTATATCCACTAAAGCCCTATGAAGACCTGCACTGTTACATCCTTATAAATAAAATGTCATGAGGCTGGACCCCATCTTTCAGGCTTTGAGTGTGCTATAATGTTATGAGAACATGAACAAACACTGGCACAGTTTGGAGTAACACTGACCTATTTGATTGACAGTCAAGTTGCCAATATCCAGCGTCCTCTGTGCAATCTTCTGCCAGGATCGATCCGGGTCCAGAATCCATTGCGTGGCCTCACAGAAATACAACCCGCTGTCATCCGGCTGCACCCCTCTCATCTTCATCACGTACAAATCCTGCCCGCCCTCGACGTTCCTCTTCTCCAGTGTGATCTCTCCATCGTCGTAGCGTTTCTTGTACAGACTTCCGGGGACAACCCCCAGCAGCTTGTCAATGGAGATAATCTCTCTTACGGCGCCGACCTCCCCGGCTGCTCCGCTTCCCGGGTTTTCTGTCCCGCTGCGCTTCCCGAACATGATGGACAGATGGGTGAGCTGCTCCGATTGGATGCTGGCCGAGCAAGTCAGCATTAAATCTGCCCCCTCTGGCATGGGCTGCCCCGAGAGCGAGCGTATGTAGCTGATCTGCAGTGTGTCAGGGATCACTGTGGGGCCACAAAGACAGACAATTACATTATGTCGAGCCACTGCAGAAGACAGATGGAGGAAAATTTGTTATCATTTAAGTTGCTCTGGTTTTCTGTGTCCATCAAGGTCCTTATTTATCCAGGTGATGACAGAGTAAAGCAGTCTTGTTTTCAAGCTTAAAACTACATTAAACTTATTCATAGACCACATTGCTGTTAATATTTCTCTAGTACTATAAAATACTGTCGTTGTGTCCTTGGGCAAGACACTTAACCCACCTTGCCTTGTATGAATGTGTAAGAATGTGCAGTGAATGTATGTGTTGGTCGGAGAGTCCGTAGGCGCAGAATGGCTGCCACGTCTCTGTCAGTCTGTCCCAGGGCAGCTGTGGCTACAGTTGTAGCTTACCATCACCAGTGTGACTGTGTATGAATGAATAATGGACGACCTGTAAAGCGCTTTGGGTCCCTTGGGAGAAAGGCGCTATATAAATCCAAACCATTATTATTATTATTAGTAGTAGTAAAGCATAAAATGGCAAAAATGCATTTACTATGCAGAACATTTTCTTAGATTACAGGGATACTGTGACAAAACAGATCCATTATCCTATAAATTTACAAACATTTGGTGTAAATTACCAGAATCTTTTGAAAGGCTTAGTAAAAGGGATAATAGTGAATGAGTGTGAATAAAATGAGGATGTTGTCTTAAACTATAATTAATCCTCAAAAAAAAAGGAAAATAGACCCACAGCAGCTGATAAAATAGTTCACATTTCTCACGTAGTAACCACAATGAACAGAACAGGTTTAAGTCAGTGTTAAAACCTGGGGCCTCCCACTGTAAGAATAAGATATTGGTCAGACATTAAGGCATCCAAAAGTTCAGCTTGTAATTTAAAAGACTCCTTGAACTTCATAAAAAAAATGTTTCCTGCAGTTGTTGACATTTTGCTAATATATCTGTTCCATGAATCAGAGCACAACCTTATATTTTTATTCATTATTTTATTTTCTACCCATATCCTGTTATGGGTTTCTGGGAGCTGTAGTTGGTTTAGAGCTCATGAATACTGATAAATGTAAATCAAAGTCATATAAGGACATATACCTTTGACAGTGACTGAGGCGCTGTAGTTCCCCATGTAGGTGTGGTCTGTGCTAGGCGTGTAGCACTCGTACTTCCCCTGGTCTTCAGCTCGTAGTCTGTGGATCAAAAGACGGACCTTGTCCCCCGAGTCCCTCTCCACCCTCACCTCCCCGCTCCTCACCCGGGGCTGAAACGGGGCGTATGGGAAGCCCTGATCCCTGGTGGACACCACGCCCATCTGTCTCCCACCAGCATCATCTCTGTGCAAGAACCACTCAAACTCCTGCGTCCTTGGGCCTTCGTATCCCGACACGACACAAGGCAGGGAGACAGGGAACCCTGCGACGCGGTAGAGCGGTCCAGCGGGTACAGTCACATCACGACATAGGCCGAATTGGAGCACTGTGAAAGAAGAGGATGTGTTAAATATGATCATGGCCAAGCAGGGAAGTATGGCAACATCAGCAATGTCACTTGTGTGGGTCACAGTGTTGCCTTGCAGCGTGTTTGGTACATAAACTCATTAATCAATAACCTGAGCTGATGACAGGAAGTCAATACTTTAAATAGCAGAGTAAAAATCTCTGTCTGGGACTGGGCCAGCTCTCCATCACTTCTTTAGTAAACAAATAGTAGTTATGTCAGTGGGATAATGCACTCACTATCTAAATAGATTCGGTGATTGTGGGATTTATGTTAATATTTCTACAGAATACACCTTTCCCAGCACTTACACAGTTTTATTTTGAGATTGAGACCAATGCAAAACTAATGTGAGACTGCTGACATGATCAAGTCAGGAAAAAGTAGTCATAGATTTACAATTCTTCAAACTGTGTTTAGCACTTTAGATGAATCTGTTTTCTGTCAGTAATCAGTTATTATCATTTAAAAACACAAGATTTGATTTTAAATCTGGACCAACACAAGACGTGTACTATTAGCCACTGACAGACACTTGTCCCTAAGTCTAATTTTTTATATTTAACAACACAGATCTTATTGCAGTGGTGTTAAGAGGAAAGATCTCTGTGTGGTCTGCATTTAAATATTTTGTGAAACATAAACTCTCTTATTTATGCTTAGAGTAGCACAAACCCAAAGGTCACTGAGAGCAAAGCTGAACTTGATACTGTTTCTAAACCAAAGCAAAACAAACAGAAACAGGCAAAAGAATTTATGCAAGAAAATAAAAAGGGAAATGTATTGAATGTCTCTGTCCAGTTACTGGTAGAAGAGAAATATTCAGTGTCGGAGCCTGAGGGGGGACAGCAGTGAGGGGCCGGTCCTGTCGTTTTGTGTGACAGCGTACACCACTTCTACCTGAAAGTCTCTGAAATAGCTCCCGAGAAAAAACCTGAACAATTTTCAAAGTGAAACCCTCTTTTAGAGCCACAGGCGCCAAAACGCATTTCCTTCTTCTGCTTTATGAGAATGTAGGGTACTTCACCCAAATTATTCAGCGGCTCTTTCTGAAGTGTGTCAAAAGCACAGGCCACATCCAAGATTGATGAGACATCGCAGAGAACTTTTCACCACACTCTTCAGCTTTGATAGAGATGTGGAAAATAATGGACAGAAATAGTTCAAAATCTTCAAAAAAGGCATGGGTGTAATCGGAGACCAGACGCTGGGCTGGACACAACGCTGGCTCGACAGAATTGATTTAAGATCCCAGGTTCTTATATAAACAAGGATTCTGGTTTCATTTCAAGTCCGCGTCTATTAAACTTTCAAATATATTATATAACCCTGACACATTTAGATAATGCATAAACATTAGGGGAGAAATCCAACATTTTGAAAGTTTGAGTAGGGCATTTTCTCATTAACAGTTATATTATTTACAACAGACAGTTTTATTTCTGAATTTTACATTAAGCAGTGTTTAAGTTTAGCCAGGAATTAGTCAGACTAGTCCTGCTCCTTTACTTTAACTCTACTCACAAACCACAGCAGCCTCAGAGGTTCAAAAACTATTTCACCAAACAACAAACACGTCTAGGACAATCTTCATTATCTTCTTAGAAATCCTACACACTGTCTGTTTTTTAACAGTGAGATTTCAGTCAAATCTAAGAAAAATTGCACTCAGATCTTCATCAGATGGTTGTATTTCTCTGAGAAGCATACTTTAAAAAGACAGTGGCCAGTTTACAGAACATTGACACCAAATATCAACAATAATATAATAATGACACTCACTGTTTGTGTCCAACAACCTTAAAAAAAGGTAAATGTGAACACACATAGCTTCAACATGATGAGGCGGATGAATTAATACAGGGTTCCCACTCCTTAATGAAAATCTGATTTAAGGACTTTCAAGGACTTTTGAAGCACCATTTATTTTATATTGAGCACATATTCACACCACAGCATCACTTTTTTTGCGGTGTTTGGAAGCTCATTTTTCCAAATAGCACCTAAATTACTAAACCAAATTTATTTCAGATTTTATTCAAGCAAATTTAATTAATATTTTATTCAAGCAAATTTAAGGACCTATTTTTTTTTCAAGTTCTTTCCAGTCCTTGAATCTACATGTCTGAAATTCAAGTACTAGCATGGGAACTAAAATTACAACACCCACTAAAACTGAAGGAAAGCTCTGACACACCCTTCACCTTTCCTAAAACTGATAACTACTCCTCGAACAGCTCGAAATACCAGATGGGTGTGTTTTGTCTCTGTTTGTGTCAGACCTAAAGACAAGTGCAGCTCTGTCACAGCCTGAGCCGAGGCCCACTAACAACACGCCCATAACGACAGGGGAGACTAGTGGGAGGCTTAAGCAGATCAAGCCCTAATTAACATTGGGCTGGGACTGATAGGGACGGGGGACACCACAGCTCAGGACAATGCTCAATGCATTCTGGATTAGACGCTGTGCAGCAACTCAGTTATTAGGAAGAGAGAGAAAACAAAGACAAAATCAGAGACTGTCAAAGCATTAATATCAGCAGCATATCTTTCTTTCACCCACATGACATTGTGACTGTTACAGGTCTAAATGTAGGCCTTGTGGGATCTGAAACCTACTTCTGTTTCATTTTTCACATATAGTCAGTTTAAATCAGCATGTGCCCTCATGAGCGGGAACATTATTAGTTTCAACGTTTGTTCTAATTTAAGGAAGGGGAACTGGGCCGCTCAAACCAGCAGACGTGATGGAAGACTTAAAGCAACACTATGTAACTCGTTATGCCACATATGAAGCCTGCAAATCATTACAACAATACCAATTCATTCACTTTCTTTCAATTTCTTGATGTAAAAACAAACTAACCCCCTTTAAAGTCGTGTGTGGCACGTTATCATCTCTAAAAAAAAACATTGATTTGTATCCAGAACCATCAAATCCACTCAAATCTGCATTACAGCCAGGACAGCCACGGGATATTTGTGCAAATTGAAGAGTTTTGTATGAGTTTTGCTGCAGCATTCAGTCTTTTTAGTTCATTAATGGGTATACAACCTGAAAAGTCACATAGACACAGACACATTACACTTGTCTTTCTCGTTATTCATTATATCTTTGGGTTTTAACATTGGTTTCAGCATCAACTAGTAAATTAAGTTTAGGTGACTGTAGTCAAAACATACAACTTACCACAGTAAGACTAACTAAATGAAATGTCCTTGCTGTGCAACCTGTCAAAACTATTTACTATTTAACCGTTTACCATTTAAATAAATCCCACAGATAAGAACACTTCAGTTTGAGAGTTACAACTCACTTTGTTGACGAAAAACACCTGTTCACTCACAGAGCTGTCAAATACAGGTTATGTGTTGGCACAATGGCAAAAAGACACGTTCCTTTTTCCAACTGTACCATCAAACTATATGGCATATGTTTCCTTCTTATTAATATTATGAACAACAGACTATTACATGGCAGGCTTGGTCGAACAGTAAAATGCAGATGTAATGTTGGAGATGTATGTGGCAGACGATACAAAGTGAAGACTCACCGCCCTGTAGTAACACGAATAATGTCGTTTTTATTGAAGCCATAGTGGTCCTGTCTCCTCTGTCGCTGATGTCCAGATGGATTACTCGGATTTCTCTCTTCGCGCTTTTCTATCGCCGTTCATTTTACAATAGACTCACACTGTCGGGACAAAAAAACACCGCTCAACACAAGGGAATTAATTACAATCTGTTTCAAAGCATGGATATACTCATATTAAATGGTAGTCATCAACATTAGCTGTCCATATGTGCGTATTAGTTGAGCTTTACGCGTGCAAACCTGTAAAATAAATGACCTCTTTCGTGCACTGTCGCATTTTGTCAGCAGCACGACGCCTCCATTGTATCCCAGTGTAGCTGCAGATTATACCGCTTCGTCCAACACGCCGAGCAGCCCCAGTCACGGAGAGGTTGGCTCCATCACAGGCGGGCTAGGGCTGGGAGGGTAGGAGGACGAGAAGGAGTGGCTGGTTTAACAAAAGGGCGGAGCGTGAATAAACAAAAAGTCCGTGCGTAAAACAAGTCAATGCGCCATTGGTTCAAAAAAGTGACGATGGGTATTTTGCACCAATAGAAAAAGAGAGTGTGGGACAACAGAGGAGATTTAAAAAATAAGTTATAATAACCACAAGGGGGAGCCAGAGCTCATTATGTTATATGTTGTGTTTATCGCTTTTATTGAAGTGACATCAAAAATGATAATAAACATAGCAGGTTAATTTGTGTTTTGTTTACCTTGCTTATAATTGATCAGGATTTTTAATACAATTCTTGTTAAAATACAATCATACAAAGAATCCTTCAATGTAAATGAATATCACTAATATTAACTATTAACTTAAATAATGAACAAACCTATAATGAAAACATTATATTTTTCATGCCTCCTTTATTGTTGGATATTTATAAAAAGCGTGTGTGTTAATTCAGAGAGTACTTATTTAGCTCCTTTAGGTCCTAGAGTGTGGAACAAACACCACTGGTCCAAAAAAGGCCCAAGATGATTTTGTTTAAGTCAACCTTATGTTATTGCAAATGTTTCATTGACCTTTACAGATCACAATAATTAGACTTGAGATAAATGATTTGTTTAACCACAAGATGGCGACAACCAAATAACAATCAGAAAGCTCACCCAACATGGTCCCAGGACTGGTTTGAAATGACAAATAATTTATGAGTAATGCACGTGACAGAAGATAAATAACCTCTATTTGGTGCTGGCTGTTCTCGGCAGAGACACTCATTGTATATTTAATAAAAGTCTTCGTGAGGTTTTTGCATTAATTCTGTTGACGAGCTGAAAATTTGATGTAAAACAGTGACAAAGCCAGCAACATATCTGTGGCTTTAAAATGGCACCACTTCTACATTTACAGTTCCTTATTCCCTTCTTCATATCCCCTTTCAGAGAAGAGCAATACATTTGTGTAATCAGTTTAACTTACAGTGGATTCAAGCGGAATACTAAGTTTCAAAGGAAGGCTGATATATGGTCTTGTACAGGGGTACAGTGTGTGTATGGGATGCTCATTATTGGCCACTTGATGGTTCACTCCAGGAAAAGAGTATGGCATCATTCCTTTATCCCTCCTTTCCTTCCCTCCTTGTCTCCTCTCTCCTCACTTAGCGCTACATGGAAACATGGATGACTTCAGTGTGGCTCGGCACAGAGAGGGGAAGTCATTAGGACGTCCTGGGTTAGCAAGGCGGCAGAGGGATGTGCAGACTTCAGCAGGAGCCTACAGCAGCTCTGAGGGATGGCAGTGACGCAGAGTAAACTTCCTCAGTCATGCAGCTGCCAATGCATCACAGCTTTTAACCAAGTTGGACAAATCAGAGTGTGATGTAGTCTGAACTACCTCCAGGAAATAACCCTCAAAAAGCTGCAGTGATCCGACTGTTTGTGGTGCATCTGGTAATAATTTATGACATCCCAGCTAAAAGTTTAGTAATTAATAAATATCCAACCTTATGCTTACAAGCTGTGCTCTTTATGTTTATTTATACTCTTTTCAATTTATTCTGTATTTATTTTGATTGCTTGCTTTCCCCTACATTTAGTTATTTTCCCTACACATGATTTACTGTAAATAATAATAACATTGTGCAGGTTTAGCCACTTGGGGGCAGCAAAATGAGACAAAGACACAGGTTGAAGTTACTGCAGGCAATGGCATTATCCCTGTTTGAAGTTCAGGGACATAATTATGCCTCAGATTAAATGTGAATGACTTCATGAATTAAAGAACAAAAAAAAGTTTATTGTTCAGTGTCGATTTGATTTGTTAGCCTGGTCCACTGGTGCTTTTATCTTGGCCAATTTAAAACCACTTGGTCATGAATGCGTCTGGAGCTGCAGATCTGACAAAAACACTACATAAGAAATAAAAGCTGTGTTTAGAAGACAAAATTAGGTTTATTTCTGAATGATTAATTTATGTATTTCTCAGTTGTGCAAAATGTAAACTGTTTCCTCAAGTTTAAACCTCACATCACATTGTTGCATTAAAACCTTCAGACTAAAAGGCTACAAATGTTATTTCAAGTTGTATTTTGAGAATTGAATGTTTCTTTCACACTCGTGCGTCTTCTCACCTTGCTCCTCGTGCCCTCACTCCCACTCTGTCTCTGCGAAGGCTTCGACAGACTAAACTGTGACTGCCTCTAATTACTTTTACTCCGGTGACTACACTCAGGACGAACAGGCCTGTCATCACTGGGCCCTTTCACTGTGTGTGGCATCTGTTACGCACCCATTGCCACCTTTTGTTCATTTATCTTTCTATAACATTATTTTCATTGCTAACACCTTCTTTTTGGTTTGTTTGTTTTATTTCCTCATGTGTCCGACTTTTCTCCGTGTAACCATTGAGTAAGACTTCCTCGTCTGGACACATATAGATATGGATATGTACATTGGCTCATCTTTCCAAACACATATAGGCTCCATTTGTTCCCATGTTCCTGTCAGCAGTTCAATCACCGTGTCCCTCTGCTCCAGGACACCCCACTCACATCCAGCAGTGACCGTGGGCAATGAATGGGCCACAGCTAGACAAAACAACAGGAGGGACATGTCCGTCCGTGTACAGCTAATTTACTGCCGACAGGATATTACAAACTTTCTCTCAAATGACTTCTGTTTATATAAGTTTCCAGCCTTTATTACACAATGCAACAACAATGTTTAGTTAAGCATTTGACCACATCGTTTGACTTCTTTCGGTCACTGTCTGAGACTGGAACAGTGTAGGGTTTATCTGTCAGTTTTTCTTGGAAGAGATATGGGTTAAAATTTCCCAAAAAACAGTGAAAATATATTACTTTTATGTGAGATGCCATAAGAGTAAAAGCAGATGTCATGTTATATTCATCTTGAATGATTTTACAGTACACCTATGTTCTGCTCCACAATATCAACAGTGGAGAAAAAAACTGTTCAATCCTATACAGTTGAAGGCATATTAAACACATTTTCCTCAAACGGGGCTTAATATAACGTACTGCACATGCCTTGTTATTTCAATACATTTCTGTTCACGTCTGTGTGTATGTGAGAGGACCTAAGTAGTTTCTGGCAGCCCAGTACCATAAAATGTTAGAAGTGGTCTCCCATGGTGCAATTGCTGCGGACTGGAGGATAGTTTTAGCTGGCTGCCACGCCACAGAAAAGACGTCCGACTGATATAACGTCTAATGGGCAATTTGGTGGACATGGAGAGAGACAGAGCAGCACCGAGCAGAGACGGGGGCCAGAGGGCCAGAAGAAGAGAGAAAAGGTCTGCAGTGGGAATTGGAAACACATGCGGTGGTCTGACTGCTGGTCTTCCCCCTCTCCTCATGCAGACAACCACACACAACAAAGACGGGACATGGGCCAGAAATGGTGTGAGGCTGAGTGCTAAGGTGATGATACATGGGCTGCTGTTTGGAGTAAACCGTCTGTGTTTCATGGATGAAAGATGCCAAATGGGTATTAAACAAACACAGATGATACAATGTGTAATACTATCCACAGACAAGTGACAACTATTCAGTCATCCAGAAGGACCGAGGGATCACTGAACGCGTACGTTGTTTATTCAGTCACTTTTCTTATCCTCACTGGGTCGCAGTTGGCTGAAGTCTGTCCCAGCTGCTTTGGGTGAGAGATGGGGTCACAGGAGAGTGTCAGTGACTATTCATATTTATATGTTTTGGATGATGACAAATATAAAGTTACCAGTTCATCTAAACAGGCTTGTCTTTGGACAGTAGGAGGAAGCTGAGGAGTCTGCAGAAAACCCCTGGTAGCAGAGTAAATGCAAACTCTCACTGCTACCATGCGTCCCGTGCAGTCTAAGGTACAGGAGAAGTGGCTGCATGGGGTAGCTCAAGGCCTTACTTTACATTTGGCAAAAGATTGAACCAATGGATTAACCCAAAGAGTTACTTCAGTGTGGCACAGAATTACAATTGACATGTCATGTTACTTTCAGACTAATGTCCAGTTACCTTTTATATTTCAGTGACTTGGAAAAATCACTGTAGTTGTTTGTGACTAAATCACCTAAAAAAGCTGTCATCTCAGTTTAAACAAAAGGATGTCCTGGGCGTAGAGTAAGGCTGTCTAAAGCACTTCTTAAAGTTTAGGTTAGATAAGTTATTTCAGAATATATCTTGCAAACAGTAAAAATACTTTCTTTAAGATGTAGGAGTGACCGTGTTTTAAAGACCCTAGTAACATCTGGAAAGGCAGCTTGTCCGTACAATGTACTGAAACCACTTTCTTTAGATTAGCGTGGTGTCTGTCTTACTTGACTCAACTTAAAAAGCAGTGAAACAATAAATAATTCATACATTAAAATGACTCTGCGCCTGTATTTACAAGCACATGTGGCTAAATCCCACTGATCACAAGCGGCCCACCTGTGTACAGCCGTCCCTTATGCGTCTGCACACAGCTCTGTTGCACAAGTGTGCGGCTGCAGTGCGCCTGTGTGCGTGCAGTGATTAAAGTCAAGCGAGTGTATGTATCATCAGCGCTGTGATGGTGGTAGTGGTTAGAAGAGAGGGGCAGGGAGGGGGTCCGACACAAAGAGACAGACGCCAGCTTTTGGTTTGGAGCTGAGCCGACGGAGGGACTGTGGCTGATGGATACCGGAGGAACAGAGAGGGGAAATAGAGGAACAGTGATCGATGATATTTGACTATAGCATTTAAAATTCAAAACACTTGTATATTACTGAGAAAGGGCCAACGTTTGGGTCACATTGGTGCTTGTTTTGGAAACGACTGTCAGATTGTATGAATGAAGAACAGAAGAACCAGTCATAAAATGAAAATGTAAATACCTTCTATACAAAACACACAATCACTGATAGGTTGCTGTTAAAAATGAATTGAATTGTATTGAATTTACCCTCAGAATTGAAAAGTGTGTTTTCACCGATTAGCAACCATGCTTCTCCAAATGTGAGTGTTCTGAATGATCTATACTGTAAAGAATAAGTTACCTATTCAAAACCCTTTTTGCAAAATACTGGACCTCTTCAAGGAAATAGTCTGTGTTAAATTTATTAAATGAAATAAATTCCTTAATGCTTCTGTTCAAATTGGTGAGGTGCAAGCTATAGGAAAATAAAGTTGTACACATTTTTAGCTTATTTTAACTTAGTATAATCACGTTTGAATTTAAGTATGTGAAATACTGTATTTTATTAATTTTTGCTATAAGTCATTGGTTGTTATTCAACCAATCCTTCCTGCTTTCCAACTGAAAATCTAGTCACAAGAAAGAACTAAATTAGGTGTTCAATTAGGCAACACAAAAAAATAGAGACACAGTGACTGGTAAAGTGGCCGACCAGTAACCAGAAGGTTGGCGGGTTGATCACCGCTCTCCCCGGTTCATACTGTCGTTGTGTCTTTGGGCAAGACACGTAATTGACCTTGCCTCCAATGTCTGAGGCTCTGTTGGGAGTATGTTTGGAGGTCAGAGCATTTGTAGAAGCAAAATGGCGACCACGTCTCCACCTCCAGTGTGTGACTGTGAAGTGAATGAATAATGGACTAAAGTGCTTTTAGAGCCTTGAAAGTGAAAATAGAAGGGTGCTCATGCTTGTATAGGTTATTTGGCAACTCTGATGTATTCCTGGTGAATAAATGTGAGAGTGAATGGTTGTCTGTCACTGTCTGCCTCTATGTGTTAACCCTGCAACTAACTGGCCATTGTCCAGTTAAGGCCCAAAGTTACTGGGATAAGCTCCAGTCACCCGCGACCCCTGACGGGACTACATGGAAGAAAATGAATGATGAATAGGCAAAGGTTCATGGTAGTTTGTTAACTGAGGCTGTTATTAGTGGTTGTATTTGTTGTACATACTTGTTTGAGGTAAATGCGCTCTCCGTTAATAATTCTAAGTAACTAAGCTGAGTCACTTATGTTGTGTATCTTAAATGAAGAAAAGCCCAACCAGTGACAAGACTGCAAGGCCCCTGCCAAATAAAAACAAATAAAAAGTAAAGCAGAAGGTTGACATGTTTGGGGGGTAAGGAAGAAGACTAGGAGAAGGGGGAGTGGGGGCTCATTAAGCAGCGCGAGTTTGGAGCCTCAGTGGCTTGCTCGCATTCAACCACACTTTGCCTTTGATGAGGGCTGGATGCTCGAGCTCAATCAGTCCCACATGAGTCCAGCTGAGACAGAGGCCAGATCGACTGGGATAGACAGAGGAGGTGGTGGGACGGTACCGAGAGAGGAATAGAAGACAGGAAAGGGGTAGCGAGACAGGAAAATGTTGATGGTATGAGACCAGGAGGAGTGGATGAGGAGTGACAGCCCACAGGCAACGAAAAGAGCAATAAACGAAGCTGACGTCAGGATTCAGTGGCACTGAACAAGGAGCCACTGAAAAGCTGTTTTGGGGACTTAATGCTGTGGAAAACAAACTACTGTGGTGAAAGTGTTTTTATAATTCAAATATGTTTGGGTGAATACATAAGTTATTCTGAAGGAGGACATATGAAAAAAACATGTTTGTGACTGTGCATATATTTGCATCACACAGAAAGTCATTACTGTGGCCTGGATGCTTGCACACCTCCTTCTGAGGTTACCCTTGTGTTGGGTATTCTTTCTGTTGCTTATTTATCGGGAAACACTAAAAGCAATAGTTTTGTTCCAGAGCAATTTTAGCCAACACTGTACTGATCAGATACAGTCTCACAAAAGAAAGACACCAAGATTAATTTCAATTCAATTTAACTTTAATAATCCACAAGGGGAATTTCAGTTGTTAGGTCTCTTCAACTGAGATTATTCAGATTGATGATTGTAGATTGTTGACAGACTGATTGATTGAACAGTCTGATTGCAGTTGGAAAGAAGGAGTTCTTGAGTTGTTCCTTGCAGCTCCACTGCTCTCTGTTGTTTAAGGAAAGATGAACTGATTTATGAGCGGTATAATAGCCCTACAATACAAAAATAAATTGAAAACTTTATGTTTGTCTGCAGCCCTGCGACTAACTGGCCACTGTCCAGGTTGTACTCCACCCAAGGCCCGAAGCTGCTGAGGTATGCTCCAGTCACCTGTGACCCCTAACGAGACTAAGCGGTAGGAAATAATAAATGAATGTCTGCCAAAGTAAATCTGCAATCGTTATAATATTATCTGGGCCTGAAATAAAAATGTAGTAAATTATATACAATATTCTACTGTCAGTGTTTTGATCAAGAGAGTTTGAGAGAAGAGTCAGAAAGTGCTGCTTGGTGCTTGATTTACCATTATGCACCACCCGATGGGCTGAACTACCTTGGACTGACTAAAACACAAGCTTACTTTTACTTTTACGTTGGTGATTAGTTGGTGAACATACATATTTAAAAAAAAATATATAAAGTTGACCGAAAGGGTGTAGGCCAAAGTTGAGAATTATTTATGCCTACCCCTTTTAACATTTAAAACAAAACACAATATGATACAACAAAACAAGACAATAAAAAACACAAAACCACCACAACAATTAATAAAACAGAAGAAATTACAGATTTTATTCCTGTCTTTTTTAATATTAATAAAATATCATTGTTTAAATCATCTTTAAAAATGTTTTATTAATATTAATTTTTACATATTCATTATTTCACTTCAACACATTTCTTAAATATACAAATCTTATATTGTTTTTTAAAGTGTAACAATGTTGTTGCTCCTTTTAATTTGTCGTCTAGTCTGTTCCATAAAGTCACACGACTTCTGGTGATACACTGCCTTTTTTGGGTTGTACAAACACACTGTACTTTGATTATATTGCACTTCCCTTCTTGATAGGCAAACATTTTTGGGATTTTTAGGGTGTATGATTTTAAGGACAGTGTATTTGAATGATCGCTAAATCCCACATTGTGTACAATTTTGATGGCTTTTTTCTGGAGTCTGTATAATGTCTCTAAATAGCTCTTGAAGGTAGAGTAGTTAATAAACAGTAGGATGAGTGACCAATAAGATGGAGAGAGCTTTTTGATTTAGTACATGTCTACATGTCGTCCATTATGGCGAAGATTTTAGACAAATATTAGCTATCTGTGGTTGCAAACTAGGATCACACCCAGAAATCTATGCTTATGCATTAATTTGAATCAACAAAACAATCCCTTTATATTATGAATTTGTATTATTCATTGTCATGTAGCGTATTTTCAAATGTATATGTTTTATATATTCAATTGTTAAATTAAATAAAGCGACTTGTAAATTAGCTCTTCCTGGCGTGTGGCACAGCGTCACTGCTGAGGACAAATGTGGCAGTGTTTAGTGGTTCTCTGGGAAAGCACAGGTCTCACTGCCTTTCTCTGTTTCATCCGTCTTTGCTCCTTCAACAACACATCAGCAGCAGAGGGCCACACAATCATTATCATATTTCACTGTCTCTCTAGAGGTTCGACCTGCTGCTCTGTCTGCCCGTTTCCTTTCCTTTTTCCTTTTAAACATGTCAACAGGAACCAATTAATCACAGCAGCCATGAGGGTCACAATTAGTAAGTGTTTAACTAAATCAAAACATGCCCCGTACCACTGATCCACTGAAGCTGAGCTCACTGGCCACAAATGCAAACAATGGCTCACATAATGAATGCCTATTAAGCTGGAACAATTAGCTTGCTTTATCAAGAACCAAACTTTGAAAGGAGGAGTATTAGTCAAGGCAAGTCAACTTTAAAGTCTATGTCTATGTTACAGACACATACACAGACTTAAAAAAGAATAAAACAATGTGTTAACTGTCAGTGTAAGCAAGAGTCAACCTGTGACGAAAAGCCACAATATCAAGACAAAAAATGTGTTTCCAGAATGGTCTAAATCCTCAGAGAAATGACATGTGCAACTATTTGTCTTTTTTTAAACTCAAACAAATCAATATATTTGAAAAATATTTACTTGTCTGCATATAATGTGACCAAATTATATAATGTTTTATCAACAGTAAGTTCTTTACACATTGAACCTGACTGTATCCTGATGATGACTTTTACTACGTCCCACAAAGTACTGTATGTCTCTTTTGCACAAACTGTTTAAGATTTTTTTAAAACTGGTTAGCTTAGACCAGGTAATATTTTGTTACTCAGCTTTGACTACTTTATTTACTAATTGCTTTACTCTGTAACTGAAGGACAGTGCTACCCACCTCACACCAGTATCGTTAGCCTTACTTGAGTAAAAGTAAAATGTGTGTCTTATAAAATGTACTCCGACACTCTTTTTCTGTTCAAAACATTACTCACAATTAAATGAAATGTAAATACACATGTTGACTCCCACTTCTGTTTGGGACCAATGAAGTTTTCTTTTCCTGGGCAGCTCTAACTTGAGGAGGCATAGGCAGTTCCACAATTTGAGCCACTACTGTTAAAAGCCCTTGACCCTTTCACTGCAATAGAAGGACATAAGACGAGATTAAAGGACACTGTTGTCTAATGCAACGAAAGAGGAGAAAATTAACTCCTCTGAGCAGAACAGCGCTGTCGTTTATTACTGAATGATGTTATCTGGCTGATAACCTAAAAGCTGGCTGTAACTCTAGACTCTCCAGTTGAATCCCCTTTACCACTTGGCAGGCACCGAGGACTGAGGTTTCTTTATTGGTTTCCTAATTGATGCCAGTTTCCATTTTCATTTCCAAAAATTGCAGCGGTTCTGCTCATTCGGCGCATGCATCTCTGATATGTATGTGTGTGTGTGTGTATTTGAAGGAGACATTAGAGCGGGACACGGGAGGGGTGGGGGGGGTAGAGCTAGGGGTTCACCAAACACAGATATGGCTCTGCTGCATGTGTAAACGTCTGCACTAAGACTATGATGACTGTTTGTGCTTTGTTCTGTTGTATAATGACTCATCAGTGATTGGCCAAGTTGATGTGGTCAGCAATGAAGGAACACTTTACAGTAAGTGCATCAATGGAAAAGAGGCGTCCCGGGAGAGAGCAAGGGGGGTGGGGGCCGGGGCGCAGCATAGGAGCACATCATTCCTTCAATTGTAGGAGTAAATTACACTAAAATACACAAAACTCACCACAGTTGAGCACAAAAGCCACCATGACGGAGGAGCAGGAGAAAAAAAAAGAATAGTTCAGTTTTGGATAAACACACGTGCAGGGGCTGCAGGAAAAGTAAACAAGGCAAAGAAATTTTTGGCTGGGACAAATGCATCACTTCATAAAGTAAACTCGGGAAGGGGAAAGGTATAAGTAATATATTTATTTTAGCACGTAAAAGGAAGAGCGACAAAAGCCAAACCATTAAAAGCCAGCTCAGTACATGACCAAATACATAAATTCATATTTGGTTTACTAAAAATAAACAAAGGCCACTCAACTAACTAGTGTTGTAGTATTCTTGGACAGTAAGGCCTCAAGATTTTAAAATGACAAGACCATAACCTGTTCAGTTGTTCCCAGTTTTCTTGTGAATGGATTGTCTTAACTAAAAAAAAAATCCATCTAACTCTGCCTCCTTCATCAAACCCGATTGTGGAGTAAACTAATCTTGGTCTCGGTTGTGTGTCAGTCACTAAAAATCTTGGTCTTGTCTTGGTCATGCATGTTCCCTGTTAGTGGTCTTTTTTATAACACTACGTTAGAATAATATCAAGACCCAAAAGACACTTGTGATTGAGTATAGCCATTACAATGTGCTCAAATATTGTGTTTCAATTCCTGTAGAGCCTTATATTCATTCAGTTTTCTTAAGTTTTAGTGGCATTTTGTTTATTCTAAGCACTCCTTTCTTCCTTTTCTACATGCTGCCTTCTGGTAATTGGCTGGATAAAATACCAAAGGGACAGATCTTGCCCCAGGGCCTTGGGTTTGACATGTGCTGTAAAGTTTTTTTTTCCAGGTAGCTCATTACAGGCGTGGCTGCGTAACAGAGGATACACTCCCCACTCGACAGCACCCACAATGACCTATTATAGCCGCTCTTCCCCGTAAATGTGATAATTATACGCTTGCCTATTCAGAGAGCAGCACAAATACACAAACCATGCTGCTTCTGTTTATTCGCCCATAATCTCCCTTTTATTTCCTCCAACACTTAGTAAGTCCATTATAAACCAACACCATTAGGCAGTTTCCTTTGTGTTACATGGTGGCTTCTGAGCGGGAACATGTTTTAACAAAGAGTTTTAGTGATGTGAGGGAAAAGCAGGTCAAAACTCACATAGTAACGACTTTTATGCAAAAATATGTGTTTCCTTATGTCAAAATATGCATAGCATGTTGTGTGTAGGTGCATCCATGTGTGTCCCAATATGTGTGTCAGAGCTGGCAGGCCGACGCGCCATTGTGCAGCAGCAACCACAGGGCCTCCTTCCCCCCAAACCCGCCACAACAAAGGACAATTAAACGCCGCTGCCTTGCCAGCTGAGGAGCCAACCGCCAGCCACACTTCCACAAACAGGCAGATCTGTTTAAAACCAAAGGGGAGAAGCAATAAAAGCCAACCTACCGAGAGCAACCCCCTCCGACTCTCTTCCGCTGATTCAAACCAGAAGGTAACAGGCTCGCTGCATCACTCACTATTAGCTCTCAGTCAGGATCAGTTTCAGGAGTTCAGTGTAACATCGAAACTTGAAAAAAGTGATGAGCTATTACCAGAGGAGGGTAGTGACTGGTTACATTCACTAACATTAACTTTCTGAAGCATTGTTTTACTGCCCTTCTGATTGTTTTTGAAAGTAGAGGCAGATTGGTCTTGCAGTGTTTATGGTGGCTTTAAGTATAAAATTAGGGTTTACAGTCCTACTTCGGACTACTGGTCTAGCTGAAATAAATACTGCAGCTTGTATAAAAACTGGGCTCACTCTAATGCTGGCCAGCCTGGCAATACGGGTCCACTTATTTATGTAATAAAACAGAAGCTGAAACAGAGCTTCAGTCCTCTTTTTACAAATGACTTTGTCTTACTTGTCTTGTATTCATTTTTATTCAAAGTAGTAGTACTTTTACCACAAATATTGAAAACACTAAGCATGTTTGCTAATTACACTTGAGTACTGCCTGTCACTTTAGGCAGTTGTTGGAAAAGGCATAGGAAGCATAGGAGTGGCATGAAACACACCTTTGTATTACAGAGATCTGAGAATACAAGATGGCAGTGTTTGTCAGGGTTTGTTGTTGTATATTCTTCTCAATGACAGACTGCTCTTTTACAGGATGCGTACATGAAATTGTGCTTTTGTTTGTTTGACCTGCCAAGGATCTTTTTAAGGATTAAAGCCTTCTCTTCACCACATTAAAACACTGAAAATACCAGCACAAAATGCACAAGTTTATTTGTTATTCGGCGTCAGTCTCCACCAGTCACACGGATTCAAGTTTGGTTCCGGATCATTTTGGTATTTTTCAGATAATCATTTCAGTTTCATTGGCACTGGAATTTACTCATGAGTTTGATTCTCAAAGTGAAACGTTTCTGTTTTTAGCTCGATTTGTTTTCTCTGTTGTCTCATGTGACCCCAGCAGAGGGCAGAGTGCAGAGACCTGTGGTGGAGAAGGAGCAGCGGTCCCGGCCCAGCCCAGTCCGGATCGGCCCAGGTTCAGCGTGGGCCGCATCGCGGTGTCTCTGGTCAGGCAGCCTGGAGCCCTTGGGCGCTGGCAAGGGGCGCGGGCGTCCGGGAGGGGCCCCCTCAAAAGCCATCTACGAGGGGCCACACCCACACGGCCATTACGGTGGAGGCTGTTCTGGGCTTCTCCCGAGGCCTTCCATTTTTAGAGCAGCAACAGAGTAGACCACATGCTGTGGCTTCAGGCTTGTGGGGGAAGGAAGGTTTGTTCTTTATTTTAAGTCAAAGCGCCATGGACTTTGGGAGAATTTCTACAGTTGCAGCCCAGTCAGTGTAGAAAATAGTTTGGCACTTCCTCAGTGCTTTGTGATTAAACTTTGGTCCTGGTTTTGTTCAACAAAACTTCACTTCTTTTGTATATTTGAAAGAAATTCAATTTCATATTGAGGCATGCTTCTGTTTTAGTTGTGTGGTTTGGTGTTTCTCCAGATCATAGAGGAAGAAATGATCTGGAAGTATTAGACTTGGGTCCAAGAAATTGTGAAACATGAAGTTTGGTTGCTTCAGCGCTGCTCAGTCTCACTGTTTTTCAGGAGACTGTGTGGGTGAAGCTTTGGGTGGTCTAAAGCAGAAAAGACTTGAACTTCCTCTTGCACACATATGGTGCGGCTTGGCCTTTTTGTTTTGATTTTAGGGGTTTAAGGTTATAAGTAATAAAGTCTCTTTAGGTACGAAATGCTTATTTTACCTATAATGTCCTTCTATTTCTGTTGTTGAGCCCTGCCCTCTCTCACCACACTACTGCCTTTTTCCAGGTTTCTTCCTGCTGCACATTCAGACTTTGAACTTTTTTGCTTCACATCCGTTAATACTTTTTATTCTAGCTTTTGAACCCCGCGCTCCTCTCGTTTCTTGTCGTGGGTCCCTTCTCCTTGATCATCAGGAAGTCTCCACATCAGTCTCTTCTCCAAAAGAGGAAACACAAGTCAAGCACACTTCACTTATGTTCCACACAATCACTCCGTGGACAAGGACATCTGATACTGTTGGTCACTGGTCTTTAATGCAAAGACATGCAGACTCTCTTGACCCACTTAAAGATATTATCTCCCACTGTGCAATATGTCATATGTCTCTCATAAATAACCACATTTCCAGTTTTCAGACCACATCGTTTTGACACTAAGACTAGAGATGTAAAGCTTTAAATGATCCTCTGAGTGGAGGACTTATGGGGCTTTGTCTTGTAAGTGGCAGACCACGAAAGTGAAGTAGAGCTCATGAAGAAGACAGAAAACAGGGTCAGTTTTAGAAATACCACTTCGGACCTGCCTATAATGTTAGGCCAATTACAGTAGATGGGTTTACAGGAATATAAGCCTGTCTCTCATTTTATGTGAATTGAGTGCTTTCTTACTATTGTAATTTTCTAAATTCATCAAGTGTTTTTTCAGGAAGTATCTATCCATCAGATGTGAGCACTGATGAGACAAGAGCAGGAAGTGCAGAAGCATGCAGGCTACATGTGTTGCAGTGACTCTGGGTAACATTTGGGAGAAAACTGAGTGGGGTTACTCAGATTATTTATGCGCTGCCGCTGTACTGTGGGTTTATAGTTTCTGTCTCAAAGTCCTTTCTCTCAAACCCCTTGTGTCAGACAGAATAGACCAGTAACATCAATGCAACCAGAGAAAAAGTTTGTTTTAAGTCCTGCCCTAAGATACAGGAATCATTATTTAGACGATTTCAATGAATCTACATTCATCATCTGAATATCTAGAGCTGAATCTGCAACAGTGTGATAATGTCTAGTACAAACTTATTTAAACCTTCATTAAGGCAGGTACATTAGTATTTATTAGTCTTGTCAAGACCACACTGACCAAGACAAAGTCATGTCCGAGACCAGAACGTTTCGAGACCAAGACCATGGCAGATCAAGTCCAAGTCTAAACCAGACACGGTGAACAATACATGGTGATAGATACAAGGGAACTAATGCAAACAGTCCAAGTCAAGTTACCATTTGTGGTTGGTTTTGATGATTTCAAGACCTTGACAAGACCAAGACTTGACAAACTCTTTACAATATAGTCTTAAGACTGTCTCAACCAGACATTTACATTTATTCATTTCTCTTTTATCCAAAGCGACTTACATTGTTCTACAGTAATTACCAGTGTTACAGCCACTGGAGGCAAGGTGGGTTAAGTGTTTTGTAAATTGTAGACTACAATATAATAATATAATTATATTTGTTGTAGAAACATTTATAGATTGTCCTCATTTTCTAACGTTATCAGATATTTGTCGCCTGTTGATCCACTCTTTTCACGATTTCTATCTGTCTTTGTTGAAAATGAACACAATTGCAGAAGAAGGTCAAAGTCTGCATAGTTGATATATGAGTGAAATATGGAAGCAGGGAGTTCATCAGACCAATTCGAGAATGATAGTGTGACCAAAGACGACGGCTGGTGAAACACACGACACATGGAACACATCACACGACGCCTGGTGTTGGATAAAATAAAGTAACCCAAAGAAGAAAACCTCAATTTACTTCCTTTAAAAAACCCTCCACTCCTTTTGGCAAAGCTCCACCAGAGAGTAATGAGCTCCCACTCAAACCTCAGCCCCAGCTGCTGTCAGGGTCTGGGGGCACTGGCTAAATATGTAAAAACCAACGGGACTACGCAGGGCCTCTGACATGACCATCCTGGAAAACCTAGCATTAAAGAGATAACACAGAACCTCACTGTGATCAAGGAAAGCTAATTGACAAAATAAACAGCCAATAATTCTCTCCATTTGTTAATCCATAATTTTTGAACGTCTTTTCGTGAGTATAATTGTCGAGTACATTTTCCGTTTCACTCTTCAGCCGCTTCATATTTTTTTCCACATTACAAACTTATTTCCCCAAATACTTCAACTCATTCAAGTGTGAACGTTTATAGCCTTTTGCAAAGCAGTACATTTAAAATATTGAGTTTCCAATTTGTAAAGCAGCATTCACTTTTGGACAGTGTCTCCTTGCAACCATTCACGCCTCAGCCTTTGATCAAACACAAGACGCTCTCAGACCGAGAGGAACAGAAAATATAAATCCACATGTAGTTTTTTTTTTTGTGGAAGATACACATGCCACCCTCAGCACTGCTCACAGGAACATGTCGAGGCTCGTTTAAAGCATTGTACTCTTCAAAGTCTCTTTCATTTTCCGATGTATAAGGAGATATTGAAAGACACTGTCATTGCGCCATCCTGAGCAATTGCACACATGACGCCTGTTGGGGTCATTAGATGGCCACAGGTCTCCTCGACAGACGGACAGATTACAGGCCAGATGTCGGCTTGTATACAGCAAGAAGGCGGTGGACTGGGTTTTGTTTGGGACTACAAGGACCTCTGGATTTCTAGGGTTGATAGTTGGATGTTGTTCCCAGTGTAATGAACTGTAATGAACTGCTTATTCAGTGTGTTATGCAACTCTCGGACAGTGGTTACAAAGTCAAATTGATGAAATAAATAATCTACAAAACCCATACGATGTAAGAAGTAGACTTGGTTTATTAAATTAGAGGTGGTTGAACATAATGTGTCATGTATTTTAGCTTGTGTTGACATTTCTTTTAGTTTGGACAAAAACACAATCTGAGTCTTTCTTAGAAGACACTTTATAGTCACAGTTCTGTCACTGGGGTTGTGAGGATAAAGACTCTCCCGGGATATGTCATTCATTTTGGGATAGAAACTACTTTTTTTTTATTTAACTCAAATGTGTCTGCCCCATACACCACCTCCTCATTGCTCCACATTTTCCTTCTCTCCTGAACTGCTCAGTTGTAATACAAATCAACAGCTTCAGTAAAGAGTAAATATACAGTAGGTTTGATTCCTAAAATTCTAGTGGATCCCAAGACACAGTCTGCATAAACAAAAAAAAGAAGTGTACTTTCTGCAGTTGGGTTTTGTAGGGCAATATATGGCACAGAACAAATAAAAAAAACACAGCCCAGCACAGTCTAAGGAAAGAAAGAGAAAGAGAAGAGAGATAAAATGTCCACAATAAGTCTACTGCAGCGACCCGACAGGAGCACCATCGAAGCCCATACCCACAAGAACTGTTCCTTTTTGGAAAGTAAAATGGAGGTCAGGTATTCCATTGGGAACAGTTCCAGGACAAGTTTGTGCCAGTTTGAATTTGTTTGAGCTCGAGGATGTCCTACAGTCGGTCGAAGTCAGAACTAACATTAATGTCTCTATAGACCAAGAGACACAGGATCCACATTTGCATTGATCTGTACTCGAAAATGTTAAGACCTAACTTTTAGAGGGTTATTCAGAGTTTTGTACAAGGCATAAGCAAAAGTTTTAAATGACATGAACATGAGAAGAATGAACACGCTCTTATAATTTGTTTTTTCTTATTTTTGTCTTCATTTTGTTCTATTGCAGCTGTTTCATTTTATTACACTGATTTTCTTTTGCTAATATTCTGTTCTCCATTTAGCTTCCTGTGGGTTTGTTTTTGGTAAATCCATCATACAGTATTTAGGGTTATTGTGTTTTTAGCTTTGTTTACTTTATGGATCTGGATTTCATTTCTTAACAACCAAACACTATTAGAATTGCTACAGACCAGATTTGGCTCCGAAGCTTTTAGTTTGACATGTGTTATCTACGAGTCCAGAGGAAGTGTACAGACTGTAAAAACTGTTGAGGAAATGTACGTCGCCTCTGTGTCATGTGGGATGAATTTTGACAAATGTGCTGACTGCGACAGTAGAATGAAATCCTGCCCATGTCCATCACTGTAGTTTATGAATATGTTCTGTCCATTGGTTGAAACGCTGCCTGTTGGTGGTTGAATTACCCCCAAACCACAAACATGCCCCAAAGTAAAAAAAAAAAAAAAAGACAGAGCTGGGCCGGTCATTTTATTAAAACCATGTTGTCGCTTTGCATGTCGGCCCTAAAAATCCTCTTTGCTGCCATGATCAACAGCCCCAGCCCCAGCAGCAGCGGTACAAATTAACATGATATTCACTAGTGTGTTGTATAACTAACCGCCCGTCTCTCTCTGTCTATACATCCCTCTTTCTCTCCTCACCCCCACTTCTCTCGCTCTCTCATTTTCCGTCGACAGGCTCTCTGAATCTTTGACCACACAGCCTGGAAAAATAGCACGGAGTCATGCTGCAAGGCAAGTCTATCCCTGACCCTGATTCCCTCTCACCACATTTCCATCAGCACTGAACTAAAACACATCTAATCATTTCAATTTTCCCCCTTCGTCGCAGTATTATTAACATTGTTAATTTTCTGAGGCTGCAGCCCAGAGGGGAATGTCAAGGGAAATGCATTATGGCGAGATATTCCATTGATCCAACATTATACACACTTATTTGGTTGCTGTAATGGACTGATGATACCAAGAAGCCCATTTAAAACCAATGTAAAAAACAGAAGGTTGTTCACTCACTAAAAAAAAAAAGTGATGCATTAAAAGTAAGTTTGGAGATTTGAATGAACGTTATGGATGTCTTGACGATTTGTTTCGTGCTTGTACTGTTACTGTGTGAAGACATGGCCACCAGCATGGATGATCTGGACAACCCCTTCACAGCTTTTTCAGGAGGATGCCTGCTGGAACGACTCACTGAGGACACCACGTACTGAATAAACTATTAGTGCAAGGAGGCAAGTTAGAAGATGGATTTACAAAATTACAAATGAAAAACAATCTTTCCACGACCACTTAATAAGCTAAGAACTGAAGAAACCATTGTGTATTTAACAGTTACGAGAATAAGGCAAATCACAAAACAACAACATTAAAATTATAAATGAAGTGTTTAGAGGGACCATCTCCAAACCAAACATACTTTAAACATCAAGAAAAGATGTGTTAGCTTAGCTGCATCTGCAAAGTCAAGTATTGACAGTTTATGTTTGACATATGTGATAACCCCTGTTAGTTTATGCTCATGCACAAACTTTCTTTGAATGAGGACCTGGTAGATTAAAGCCAGGTTAGGCAGTTTAAAGGGTATCATCTTATTGTGGCATAAGTTGTCAATAGGCTAAAAACAAACACATACAAATACATGTGTTATGTTTTCAGGTTGAGGAAGAAACAGCATAAAACTGAATATTTTAACCAATCAGGGTCTTGCAGAATATATACTTTATTTACTTATTTTTTAATTAAAATATAGAAATATAGTGCCAGCCACATACAGCATGTGAGCCAACACAATAAACTACGTAAACAGTTTTTACCACTGGATCTGAGTAACCAGGAGAAATATGGCCAATAGAAAATAGTTCACCATTGCAAGCTTGTTAAAAAAAAAATTGTGGCTTTTTTCATATGCTATGGATGATTTTTAGTATTTATACAAGTTATTTTTATGTGTGTGTTTTTCCAATGATCATCTTCATGTTAGCGGGTCAAAAGTCGAAAGCTGATTAAATTATTCTTCGCTTAGTAGTAGCTATAAAATGTTTTCAAAGCTGTCAATAAAAATACGTATACTGTAACCAGAAAAATACAGAAAGTATTCAAAAAGGCCATGACATTTCCTAAATCACTATGACACCCAAACAGACTCTAGTCTCGTAGTGTTTTTTCTAACGCAGTTCAAAAAAGTTTGAAAAGAGTTAAATTATCCGTACGAACCATGTAATCAGCCGTGGGGAGCATAATGGTGCCCACCCAGCGCCCAGAGGTTCATCAAACTTAGTGTGCCAACTGAACATACCCAAAAAGTTCAACCACACAGGGCAGAAAATAGTAAATAGAGCAGAGAAAGCTTTTTGAAGAGGCTGTTAAGAGCCTAACGCATTCTCTAATTATAGATCTCACTCACTGTCTTTTGAAGGGAACTGTAAATGGGAACACGCCAAGAGTTGGAGATTATTACAACTCCAATAAAATGAGGAAAAGGAGTGTGTGCAGACCACTTCTGCTACACTATGGGCGCGTTTTACCTCCCCTCTCATTTCATTTAAATGTTAAACAAGAAACATTAATGAAGCTGAAGACGAAAAGGAACACTTCACTTAAAGAGTTACACTATATAAGACCTCGTGCCAAATGAAAGAGAAAAGAAATACCTCAAAATGTGTCAAAACATTGCCACGTATCTGAACTGAATCTGGCACGATACTTAAGAGGCCTATGATGATGACACACAAAAGACACAATACAGTCAAACTCTGGCCCTTTGCAATGTTTTACACAACAGGTATTTGCCGATTTGTTGGACAGAGAAGTCATTAAGTCTGTACTTTATTAAAAAACACTTGAATATACCAAGTTTTCGAATTAAATATTAATACAATGGTTGCTTTTCCACCCACATAAAGGACTGAAAACAGAATATCAAGCATCTGGTTCAGCCAATCACACACACAATCACAGCTTCACAGACACTGGGGGGCATTTCAGTGTCTTGCCTAAGAGCACTCAGGCAGCCTGAATGAATCCCACCAGACTTATGCTTATAATATAACCAGCTCAAACATCTGAGCGACTGGTTACTAGTCCATTTGATTTAATTTGTTTTTGGGACGTGAAATACCTTTATTGTAGGTAAAGCAGTGTTTGTTATACAGATATTGTACCCCACCTCAGGCCTAAAGCTGGTGGGATACCCATGAACCCTAAGAAAATTAATAGATTCATTCTTTGTAAATAAATATGCAATAATAAAAGTATCATTATTATGTGTCACATATTATGTGTCCTTAAAGTCTACTACTAACAAATACTAAGTTGAGATACATAATTAAAAATATATAATCATGTCCAATGTTCAGAACTTTTTATGAAGAATCTTTGTTTTAAAGAAGATACTGTTTTTGCTTCTTGACTTTACCAGAATAGTACTTAGCAACAGCAGTTCAGTTTACTTTTATTGAAAAAGAGGGAAAAGAAAACCCACACAGCAGTCACTGAAGTACTCATCTGGCAGTATCAGATGAAGTCCAGTGAGTACTGGGACAGGAGTGAGTACAGGTGATATATTTTGAATGAATACAGTGATATGTGGACATAGAATTATAATCAAAGGAACTGAACTTAAAAATATATTTGGTTCTTAATACTTATGGCCCTTAATCAAGCTGACGGTGCTGCTGTGTGAAAATAAAGTAAAGACGGAGTCATAGTCATTGCCTTTCTGATGAGGTTTTATAAAACTCTGAGCTGAATCCTGAGGGAGTGTGTGACAGCGTGAACTGTTGGATGTAGCTGCCTCTGTTCTTTTACTCACACAGCTTTGGACTTTGGAAGAAAATAAAGCGATGAAGGTCAGTTGGAGAGCAGACTGCCAAATATAGCTGCTATGTTCATGTGAGGGCCAGACTCTCCAGAACGACAAGCCCTGCTCTGACCATGCCCTGTAATTGAGGAGAAAATAAGGATAGAAATTATATGTTTATTTTTGACAACAATTTTAATCTTCTGTGCTCTCCTTCAGAAAATGAGACGCCCACAGAACGATGCTGAGAATCTGACGAACGCAAGACTTAGAGAAAAATTGAACTCAGAAAATGAAATGAAATCAGTTTATCAGATAAAAAGTGTTCAGTGGACATCTGCAAGAAACAGGTTCATGTGACTGTAAATATCCACGTTAGACAATCGTGTGAGAAAACTACAACAAAATCTACACTCACTCATCCATTTTTATGAAACAAATAAAGAAAAAAAAACTAAACTTATGTTGGCTAAAAGGGTTTAGGCTAAAGTCAAGCAACCACTTTAACCTTTGGAAAAAAAAATAGAAATAAAACACCATACAACACAATTTTTGAATAAAGTCAATATAAAACTTTTGATCTTTGTAAAAGATCAAGAAGAGGTTTCAACAAAGGCATCTGGAAGTAGGTTTGAATTGTAAAGAATTTAAATAAAAGTGAGTAAAAACCAAAAAGCTCGTGGCACCATTTTTTATTAAATAATGACGCTGCAGTTATTGCCATAATGCAGTTGTTTTCTAAATGGTACCTACTAAATAACTTCATAAAATATAACCCCTGTCCTCATTATGACTAGATTTTAAATTTGATTTGCCCTTTTTGGGGGGATTTGATGTGGATTTTGTTGCAAACACACAAAAAGACTTACTTATTACATTTTAGGGCCTTGTAACTTTCTGATATTTTCTTCAACTTAAGGACTTTACTGCTGCAAACTCACGATTAAACCTCAATATACATCTTTTCAAAGAGATCCATGAAACGTGCCTCTTCCCACAGAGTGATATTTTAAAGAGTCTGAAGCTGGGTGCTCTGTGTCTATGAATAAAAAGTTATGTGTCCCTTTTCATGCCGTAGAAAAAACTTGCACTTTAATGTACTTTAGAGTTTAATGAGTTTGTCTACATAGTTTAAATTTTCAATTCCTGTGTTCCTGTGTTAAGCAGAATAGGACAATCCGTTTAGACAGCTCCAAAAGTCAAATGTGTATTCTCTCATATACGTCTCTTATATAAAAAACCTTTCAAAACTATTTTCTTAATCAGTGAAGGAAGAAATGTGATTCAACAGGGAACAATGGGTATTTTTGAGTTCGTCATGACAGTAAAGCCTCAGTGGTTTCACTTTTTTTCTAGGAACTATATTGTTTAAAAGAACCATTTATATTTATTCATTTTTTCACCCTCACTTTTTGCAGACGTACATACAGACGTTTGCTGCTAACCTTTATTTCTTTCTCTTTTTATTAAACCTCTTTGTGGAGGAAACAACACTGACGCCTGCTTCCTCATGACTACACTGTTTTATTTGATGTGATAATCTCTTTTTGATTTTATTTAATGACTTGATCCTTTTTTCCCTTTGCTCGTCTCATGGTGCAGACTCTTTAAGCGCCACAGTTGATGTCTGAAAAGGCAGTTAAGAATATTAAAAACAGAGAGAGGCTTGAACCAGAGGATAATAAAATCTCCAAGAGAAACCACAGACTCAGGCAGTTTCATTTTTAGGATTTATGTGGCTGCATAGGCTACATGTTCTTTTGTTATTTTTTTCCCTCTCACAGGAAAGCGCCTAAGTCGGCTTTTCCCGTCTTATTTACAGCGCATGTGCAGTAATGTGTCTAATAACATGAGGATAGTTTACACTGGGAATATAGCTGAGCCGTGTGGTCTGTCTTTCAGTTTAATTCTGTCTGGAAATGCAAATATATAGCACAAACACTGAATGTACTGCTTCAAATACATTTAACTCCCAAAAGGGGGCCAGTTTAGACCTGGTATTTAAAACTCTTGTATTATATTCTCACTTTTATGCATGTTCCTACCCAAGTGGGATTGGACTTAAGTTAACCACTCAATATATAAATAAATAAATACTTCTGATGCGTTCTGATTTCAAACAAAAAACTCAATTAAAGCTACACATTTTTCTTTTGTCTCCAACTACATCCTTCACTGTCCAACAAAACCATAGTGACCTTTACTGCTTTTATTTTATTAAAAGTGTAAAACTGGATCAAGTCGCCACTGCAAGATACTCATATTACTACTCTACTAAGAGTGACCTTAAATTGGCACTACCCAATCTCCTTTTGCCATCCAAGTCTAAGACGCTAATCACCCCTAGCAGCAGCTTTAATAAAAAATAGATAAAATAAAACTGGATTATTTATTTATATTTGTATTATACCAAACTGAACTTTAGAGCTTACTTTACTCTTTTAGCGTGAGAACAACACCTATCTCCTCCTTCCTAAACATCTCGTCACTGCCAATATTCTGCAGGTTTCACTTTACTTCTATTTTCTCTGTGTTTTTTTTTTTTTGTCCTGTTTCTGTGCAAAAACTCTATATCTAGCGCTGGAATAGACTACTTCCTTGTTGACATCAGGCCCAATGGAGGTGTCCCTAACCAGTTTGAGGTATGTGAGCATCTTGTTTGAAATCGTTCTCATCAAAAACAATCCTTGATAAAAAAGCATAGATAACATCTGAACTTGTTCTTTAACAGTGGATTTCAATTAAACCCTTGTTTTTCCTTAAATACAAGTAAGAATAAATATTAAATATTTGTTTTTTTAACTGTTTCACATCCATCTTTTTTAAATGTGCTGTCTATGTCCTGTGTTAAAATCTCTCAGAAAACATCTACCATTACCTTGTTGTCACTGATTGTCTCTCTTGAGAAATTCTTTAGTGATGATACACCTTTGATGCATATTAAGTAACAGCCGGACCTGATTATGACCCGCCTCTATCCGGACCGAGTGATCGGAGCCTAACACTTATCAAGCACATAAAACACTGATGATCTGATGACGACTAGATGCATTTAAATGCCAGGTCTGAACAGTCAGGATGTGTCTGAGGTCTGTCCATTCTTTTAGTTTACCTGCCCATCCTTGTTTTTGAATAACCTTTTTCTGCTTGTGAACTTTGTCTGGGTTTTCTTTTCTTCAGCACAGTTTCCTCCATTTTGCAAACCCTTTCTGTCTCGCTTCCAAACATTGTGTACTCATCAAAAACAAGGAAACAGCAAGAGTGAGGAATGTGTGCCGAGCATAGGCCACATCATCACCATCACACGGGAATGAGAGGGGTTTTTAAAGTGTGGGTGCTGTAAACTTACTAATTTAATGAAAATACTCATAATATTGACTTGGTCTGTCATTTTTCTTGTTTCACAAATCCATGTAAAGACATCTCTCAGTGAGATTTTGTCAAATGCAGTCTTTCCTTCAGTCGGCTCTGGCTTAATCCCAGTGGAAAAAATAATGCAAGAGAAATTGAAATATAATGTTTGCTGGTGATTGATGAGTAACCCATTCATGCGTTTATCTTGAAACATGATTGGCTGCTTTTTGGGGAGGAGGGATGTCCTCTGTTCTCCACCAATCTCCTGGCGTTTCCCCCGTGGCTTGGTTTTTATTGCTCCTTTGCGAGTCTTCAAAGAGCCCAGAGGCTGTAATTAGGGGGCGGGCTCCCAGTGACTCAAAACACTTCCCCGCGTTAGTGGCCAACTTCTTCCACACTGTCTGTCCCGGGACACAGAGTGTGCCTCTCCCGCTCCCCTTCACTTCCACAGGATTTTGTTTCTCAGGGATGGCCGCATCTATTCTGGAGGTAAGGAATATAATTGTAAGTAAACTTTAATTACCTCTTTTTCAACATTTTCCAACAAGTTTATGTTTTATGAAGTTTATTTAGAAGTTTAAATGAAGAAAAGTTGTGGTTGCCTTTATATAATCTGTAATATGTCCCACTTTATCATCAGTCATTACCATGTTGTTTAGCACTTAAAGTGAAAAACTGAAAAGTACTGTTAGTCTAAACCACTGTTTCCCCAAAATGGGTCTGGAAAGAGTTAGGCTGTGGGTTTTATTTGGAAAGCCACAAAATTTACATTTACAACCCTTTTAAAATTCAAGAAACAAAAATCCAATCAATCAAGTTGAGCTTCATTTCAAGATGAAATATTTAAAAGACGTCATGATAAAGACGCAGTATGTGCAAAAATAAAGTCTGCATGTTGAAATCTGTGCGCCCCAAAAAGGACATGGTGATTGAGACGCCTGTTAAAGTTACAGACACTTTTTGAAACCATCTTATCAACATCACATTGTAACATAAAGGTAAAAACATGTTTAATCTGCTCCATTACATAACTACATTTGTGAATGCATATCAGAAAGAGAAATATAACATACGTAGCCTGTAATAATGAAGTATAAAACTGAATCTTGGATGATATTATAGTACTCATAAAAGCACTCTGTCTATCTGTTTTAACTTTGTAGAAAAAGACCAAACTCATTGAGACATATAAAACAAACAAAAGTGACTGATAAAATGTTTTGCACGGATCTTGCTGGTATTGCTGTCGGGCTGTAACAGCGGTGTTTGTGCAAAGTCTTGTAAGTGCAGTAAAAGATAAACGCATGTGAAAAGTTAAAACTCTGCTCAAGTTAAGAATAGCTTGGAGACAGTGGTTTAAATGAAACAATAGCCTTGGGGAGAATCTTGAGCTGAACCAAGCAAAATGATCACAAACATTTGCATTCTCTGTTTGAAATTTGGTCTGACCACTTTGAAAATGGAGAGCGCAGGAAAAGCCAGCAGTGGCAGTCAGACATAAGTTTTTTATTAGTGTTGACACTGACAGAAGCAGCACGCAGCCATTTCCTGCAGACACTTAGTCTCACTCTTATCTCCTCTTTCACAGGAAGACTCTCGCTATGGCTCCAGTCCTCTGGCTATGTTAACTGCTACTTGTAACAAGTTCGGCAGCACCAGCCCCATCAGGGACACAGCGACCCCCGGTAAGAGCGGCAGCACCACGCCTGTAAAGAAGCCCTACATGATGACCTCTGACCTTCAGACAGCCAAAAACGGCCGCACCGCAGACGGTAGCGGCCTGGCGGACTCCTACACTGGCTCCTTCACCACAGCTGGAGGAGGAGGCGGCAGCGGGCTCCTCACTCCGACTGGAAGCCCCCCTCCTTCAAGTGGATACACTTCAGAGTACAACCCTTTCTCCCACTCATTTCAGACCTCAGTGTCCCAGGACCCGTCTCTTTTAGTGTCCAAGGCCCACACCACGGCTGACTGCCTGACCAGCGTCTATACCTCTTTGGACATGACACATCCCTACGGCTCCTGGTACAAGGCCGGCATCCACCCAGGCATCACAGCTGCCCCAGCCAACGCCACCTCCTCCTGGTGGGACGTCCACCCCAACTCCAACTGGCTGTCAGCCACTCAGCCCCAGTCGGACGCTGGTCTCCAGGCCTCGCTGCAGCCAGTGGCTCCTCAGGCTTCACTCAGCCCACAGCTGCCCAGTTACAGCACAGATTTTACCCCTCTAAACCCAGCCCCGTACCCCTCTGTGGGACTGGGCTCATCCTCACACCTCCTGCAGCCCTCTCAGCATATGCTGACCCAGGACATGTACAAGCCCAAGCCTGTGGGCACCACAGGGCTGATTGAAAGTCAAATGGGGCTAAAGCCTGCACGGGGCTCAGGGGGCTACAGTGGAGGGGGTACACCCACAAGGTCTTCATGTGACTGCCCCAACTGCCAGGAGCTGGAACGACTGGGGGCTTCAGCTGCGTCCCTTAGAAAGAAGCCCGTCCACAGCTGCCACATCCCGGGCTGCGGGAAAGTCTATGGCAAAGCCTCCCACCTGAAAGCCCACCTGCGCTGGCACACCGGGGAGCGACCCTTCGTTTGCAACTGGCTGTTCTGCGGAAAGCGCTTTACCCGTTCGGACGAACTGGAGAGGCACGTGCGCACCCACACACGAGAGAAGAAGTTCACCTGCCTGCTCTGTAACAAGCGCTTCACTCGCAGCGACCACCTGTCCAAGCACCAGAAGACCCACGCCGAATCCGCAATGCAGGGCAAAACCGCAGAGGGAGAGACAGACCCACGCAGCGAAGACCCCACAGAGATGAACACTGGTGCGGTCCCCTCTAACCCCACTGCTGACCCCATCCCAAACGGAGACGACAAGAGTGGCACGCCCAACGGAGTGGACACCAGTAGCGGACTCTTGGAGATTTAAGTGATCTTTACTGAGCCGTTTCAGGACATTTGTGGCAAAGGAACTTTAAACCAAAGGGCCGATGGTTTGTTGAAGGACATATGAAAGATATCAGCTTGTGTTTGGAGAGACTTAATGTAACAAATGACTGAGCTGAAGGTAGCAATCACTTCATTATCTCTGGACCACACACGCAACATGAGCAGCCTGTGCACATAGGCCTAGGCACAAAAGTAAACAGGGACACACATTGAAAATCACATGCATCTCATGGAAACAAACGCACACATTTACAATAATAAACAATCAAACACAGTCAAATTTTAAGCTTACATACAATTTCTGTCTTTCAATTGAGACAAACCACTGGGAAATTTAATCTGTGAGAGCAGAAGGAAAAGAGCTCTGAGGTCGCAGATGCCAAGTCGTTTCAGAAAGAGACTCAATGCTTGGTCGAGAACAGTCAACGAGACATTGCATGACTACAAAATCAGATTTTCAACTGTACTTTGATACTTTTCCCAATGTTCCCAGACTGTCTTAACTGCTTCTTTTTGCTTTTTTTTTGTGTTGTTGACAGTTTGTTGTAAAAGGTTTAGGATTTCATTTTTGTTTTCCTCTTACTTTTGTCTAATTTAATTTCATATTTACAAACAGTAACTAATCTAATTTATGTCTTAAATTATACACATTAAAGATTATCTTGCAGCCTGTGGGAAATATTATGCAGGATAGTTGAAACTGCCCAGTAGTAAGATACAGTGCATTAAATTAAGATTTTCTTTTATTTATTAGTCAGAACATGGAAATTGGGGCCATGTTTTTAAAGATTTATTTATAGATCTTGATGTTAGATGTGCTTGTAAACTATTTCTATATAATCCTTAAATTGTGAAGTCTTCCACACCTAAAGTTATGATAAATAAGGGCTTCTCCTTATTGTACAGGCTATGTATTTACAACAATATATAGATGATGTTAGGTGTGTTATTTTTCTACTTTCAATGCATTTTCAATATCTTGTAAAACCTTTGACAATGAAAAAATGTTGCTTTCTTAAAGGGCTTCAGTTGTTTTTCCATTGAACTGAACTGCTCTTTCTTGCCGATAGTTTTTATGTGAAATGAATTACTGTAAAAAGTCTGGGACCCCAAAGGTTGTACATGTTACAAGTTGTGATGTGAAATCATGACTGTTTGGTGCTTTAAGTAAAGACATTTCAAATGCATTTTCTCGTCTTGTTTTGTCATTACACAAAGCAGCTTATCATTCTACCTTGAAGCATTTGCTTGACACCTTGCTGCTCACCTCACTGTCTTTTCTTACTTTATTTCCACTTTGCAAGGCCAAGCAAATACTTTCATCATTATCTTTTGCAGCAGCACAAACAAAGCCGTTCACTCAAGTGAAGTCTCAGCTCCACACAATGAGCGCCTTTCAGGGAGCCACTGTAGTTACACTCAGGACAATTACTCCACTCTCCGCTTCAAGAGGGGTAATTACCAAGAGTGATGCTCCAGCAGAGTCAGTGGAGAGCGGAGATTAAGACAGGGGAGATGTTCATGCATTGTTCATTGAGGGAGGCGGTCAAAACACAGGACCCCGATTAAGAAGTAAAGATGGAGACATAGTATGAATGCAGAAAAGCCAGACGTTTTCAATAGTTCAGTGGTGTCTCGAGAAAATGCTGCAGTCTCATCATGTGCCACTGTCCCTCACTCTCTCTCAGCTTTTTAGTGTATTTTCCCGTCAGGTCACTTAGGCCATTTCAGCCCAATAAAAATACTTGAAGTGGGTGGATTGACCGCACTGCATTAGAGGCAAGATAGTCCTAGGACAAAACTACAGCAGAAGTCTTGAGGACATCTCAGAGAATGGGAAATGAGTGACAAACTATAATGTTAGTGAGAAGTTTTATGAAGTTTTCCCATGGGTCCCTAAAATCAGCACTACATTACTTTTTAGGATTTGTACCCACTAAAGGACAACTCCAACTGCACAGCTGCTGACACACATGGGACTGATGCCTCTCACTAAGTAACATGCGTGTGAAGAAGTGAGGAAAGTAGAGTTTTTCTGGAGGGATTAGTATTCTAATGCATCTAAGATTCTGAGTCTTACCCGGTCTTGCACTAACAAAGACAGGAGTAGAGTTCTACCTCCTGATGTTAAAATTGTGCTTAATTTTATGTTACCATTATGAATTTGAACATTAAAAATAATACATTTGTATAGGTCTCAGAAAACTTGGAAAGAACTTTGAAAATGATTAACGGTGTGTCCTTTTCTTATTGAAACTACAGCATTATAATTAAAGCAACACTAGCATTTTACCATAAAATGTAACCAATATTTTTAAAGGACTCTTTACCGGTCCCATCTGAGCTTGTAGTACAAGAGTCCTTTAGTAGATGCAAATGTAAAGGTGCTTAAATATGATTTAGAATTAAAGACGCAAGGGCCTAGAAAAGCAAATGTATAATTAATGGTTTTGGTTTTGACCAGGAAAATTATATTTTAAAGCACAATCATTAGAATAACAGCTTTAAATTCACGTGGATGTTTTCTTGTCACAAAGCGAAGTCAGATCACTAAGTCAGATAGACAGATGGAAATATGTGTTGATCACACTAATCTGTAAGAAAACACCAGAAGTATTATATACTACAATAATTCACTAATTCACATATAAAATATTTATCAAGATATAACAATTTTGTGTGAGTTTGCAGAAGCATTTATCTTCTATTTTATAATTTAATGAATACACGCCTATTCTGATGAGTTACATAAGAATCCTTCACAATAAATTTTTCAACATACAGGGTTATGGATTGGTAAAAGTTGTCCTGATACTTGGAGCGCATTCTGAGAGATATACAGTAATACTCTAATAGTATCTGTTTATTTAACAGCTCTGGAAAAGCATAACTAAAGTAAATAAAGTTGTACAGATGTAAAGAGGAGACCTGCAGAGCTGAACCTCCTTTGCTGTATAGCGTTTACACTTCCCAGGCTGCATGGTTCCAATTTAGGGCTTCTAATGAGCTGTAGTTGAGGTCAATTTATATAAAACGTCCCTAGGCTGACTCTGTCATCAGGGGCCGACATGTTTATGGTGGTCTGAAGTGGGCGCACGGTCGAGTCCACAACATAAAAGCCGAACAGGAGGAACAGGGTCTGGGTTGGGTGTGTCAGGCCAAAGAGAGAGAAGGAAAGGGAGCGGGTGGGGGGGTTACGAAGACGGTCAGTGGCTTTTAAAACCTCTGCTGCTACTGGTGTCTTTCTAAATAAGTCCCCTCCGCAGTTGTGGTGGCGTAGCCTAAGCTATATTTTTACTTCTTTTATTTAGAAAGCCAGGAAACATTAAGTGTTGCTTCAAATAAAGTCATAAAAAAAGAAAAAAAAACAGTATATGCAATGACACATATGGACAAAAGCAGAAGCTGGACAAACACTTCCATATGCTGTGCCCTCGTCTGCCCCTTCCTCTAGTTTCCCTTCATGAACCCCATGGACTTGTTTGGGCTGAAACAGTGAGAGAAACACCTGCTAAAGCCATCACTTTGTCCATTTCCAACCCAAACAGACAGAAAAAAGCAAATTCAAAACATGCGCTTGAGCAGTGTTTAGTTAAAGACTTGATGAGTTACCCAAACCTTTGTTTAATGAATTACTCTGCGTAATTTCAGCATTCAAAGAGAATAAATAATGTGATGACCTTTTCTGGCTGATTTTACTGATTTACTCAAAAAGAAAAAAAAAACATGAATCCATCAAAAGACTTACTTATGATAATACAACAAATCAAAGGCACAATAAAAAGTAATAAAAGTATGTGGGGTGGAGGTATAGAGTCCAGATATTGTATTACATAACTGTCATTAAGAAGCCTTTGAAGAACAAACACGGGTCAGGGATCTCAAATATTCACAGAGACGTTTCGACAGAATGTTGGGGCCCCAAGCAGTAGAAGTACACAAGAGCCCCCAATGTACACTACACTTAAGATCATATTATTCATGAAACCTAGTACAATTATTGTAATATTATTTACAGCAGTCAGTCATTGTTCAAAGGCCATATAAGCAGGTGCAGCTGGTATCAATGGGCCAGGTGGGCTAAGCCAAGTCAATTAACATAAAATTTATGTTTTTATTTTGTGGAAGATTATAGAACATAGTGTTTATAGTTTTAATGGCACAGTTATGTTTAAACTGCCGCAAAAACAAGAAAAGGGGCTTACTTTTTACAGCCCAAGGACGATGACACACACAGTGAACTAAGCACCAATCTGCTTCCTCATTTTGTGATTGACAGGTGTGAAGGCCCGCCCCTAGAATCCCCTGCTATTAGGGTTAAATGTATTCAGACCCAGAGACTTGGTTTTGAAAGTAACAGTGAACGCCCCTGTACTTCTGAGAGACAGTGAAGAAGAAGTTACAGGAAGAGAAGGAGAGTTTATATAAATACATACACCATACATATACCAGAAGAAATATACAGAACATATAGGACAGTAAATTAGAGCTGTTAAAAAAAAACACTGTATTGTTATTATTATTGGGCATTATTCAAAAGTTTCTTTAGAGCTCAGAGAAATAGTTTTGCTGCAGATACGTATGTGTATATACATCTTGGTATGTATATACAAAGACAAGGAACATGTCAAGTATTATAAAAGTCACATGCATTTAAATATGTGCAAATAAAGCCAATGATAAAAAGAGCCATTCATTAAAGCACATAAAAATACACACTGCACATGCTCCTGCGTTTTTGTGTCCTTGTGTGAATAGGGGAGGAAAACAATGGACAGCTCTGACGTAGCCAGAGGCGCTGAGCCCAGCGGTGAGCGGGGGTGAGAGCACGAGGACAAAGGGCACAGGTGTCTGCAGGTGTGACTGTGTGGGGGTAGAAGAATGTCAGTGCCCCCAGAGGCTCATCAGTCAGGGGCAGAAGCAACAACAAGACAAAGAGACAAAGCAAACTGACCTGAGTGAACCATAACATGACCCCGAGAGCAACTGGGGTCAGCCTATAAAGCACAAGGGTTAAAGAGGAAAACAGATAACAGAGGTAAAAAGGTCAGCACAGTTGGGAATACACTTCATGTCTGTGTTGCTTATCCTTTTAAAGCATCAGTACAGTCATCAGTGGAGGAAACAGAGGCATTTGAAAACACCAGGGATGTGCCTGAGTGATTACACATCCTCTTTCGGATCTAAATTTGAACTGACTTTTTGGTAACAGGCCATTATCCCACCTGACACAACACACACATCTTAATACTTGCTTTCCCTCTTCACCATCTGATCTGAGCCATTATTACAGCGGTGATGGAGGTTAGACCACCCTCTCAGCTCCACAAACAAACTCTGCTTTATGTGAATGGCATCATCACACTTTTAAATGCACTGCACAGCCATGTCTTTTTTAAGTAACAAATGTCTTAAAAGTTTAAAGGGACTCCTCCTATACTGTCCAATACACCAAGACGGCTCCTAAATGAGCCCATTTTGTTTATAGGAACTGTGGGAGGCTTGTGGGTGACGCTGTGCCTTTTTAAAAAGATAATACGCTTTCCATTTAATGACCTCCGGATGACAAATTGCTTCCAGGGAAAAATTAAGTTAAGAAAATTGCATGTGTGACACGTAAAGACATATCCACTCTGCTCAGGGAGTTTGACAGCCTTAATACAGGAGCTGCAGGATTTCTCACAATAATCTTTGTTTTACTCTTCTTTTATTTTAATTATTACACTTTGTGAGGCACTTTGTGACTGTAATTTTTATATAAATAAAGTTTACTTACTTACTTATAATTCATTTGATTAATTAGAGTTTTTATTTTGGACAATGTCAAAAATAGCCATTTTTCTAAATTGACTCCACAATGACTCCGCAGACACTTAAGACACTAATGAAACCCAGTAAAAAGGGTCATACGTCTGTGTTGGCGTAGAAGGACATTTATATAATCAGGAACAGTGTAGGGTATACTTTATTATTTATGCTAATTAGCCATGTGGTTGGTTTATTTTAACAAATCTTTGTGTTGTGTAAATTAGCTCTATGGAGACAAAGAGGGTCAAACTACAGTATCTAACCTAAACTGCTTTATTTGAACTTAGGTTACTGCTCAATGATGCTGCTTTTGCTATGTTCTTGTTGTTTTGTGTTGGCGTTGAGCACAAAAGGAAATTCCCCAAAAAAACACATTTGATGCTTGTCACATATTTGTTTTTTGTTTTTTTACATAGACTATTGTAATGAAAAAAAAACAAGTACAAATAAAAGATTGATGGCCTATTTTAACTTAATTTCCTTATACATACTGTACATCCCATCTAAACATTTTTTCAGTGTGAAACTGCTTACTATCTCAGTGTTATTCTGACTGACACACTGCCCAAACCAATCTCCTTTTTAGCTCAAGCCACTAAGTACTTCCTTGGAACATTTACAGGGAGGAGATTTAAAAAAAACAGCACAGAATTTGTCACAAATACACAAAACAAAAGGAGATGGGTTGATAAAAACAGTCACATAGGGCGTAATCGATTTGTAAAGTGGTCAGGTCGTTCCAAAAAGACAAACAAATTGGTGTGATATCAGCGGAATAAGGAAACCAAAGAGCCACAAAGGAGAGAAAGAGAGAAGTGCTTTGGGTTGGGAGCTGGAGCCAGGGCTGGCAGGGTTTTGGTGGAGGAGTGTGGTGGTTCAGAAGTCCTCCAGAGCGAGGCGCCACTGTGTCCGGCGGGGGCCCTGACCATGAGCTGCATAACCCCCCCGGAGCTCAGCCACAAACCCCCTTCTCCCTCTCCACCGCCAGCACCGCCACCCAGCCAACCCCAAAGCCACTGGCACTGAAGCTGCTGCTGCATGTTTATTTAATATTCTGAAGAAATTGAAATATCTTTGTGGCTTAACACACGTACATACACAATTGCATCTCACTCACAGACATACATACACGCATACGCTCACACACATCACCACCACAATATATAAATAAATAAAGTGGAGTAATAATGTTCTCTTGATCAGAGGCCAAGACTAGAGTTGGAGAAAATCTTTTTCAAATGCTGTTTTCAGAAGTGTATAAGGAGGAGCGTTAATGGCTGACACTGTATGTTGCCGGGGTTTGGGGCTCAGGGTCTCTGTCAGACTCCCACAAAGTGGTCGACACAGAAATTGTTCCAGTGTAATGAAAACAGCCAATGGTGGAATACTATGTGCATTTTTTGGTCAATTTAAACAATGCAAAAACAGGTATGAGGCCAAAGTAGAAGTTGACATTAAAGCAGGGCTCACCACATGTGAAGCCTTGTGTCCACAAATTTGTCTTTGAACCAGTCTCCTTCAAACACAGAGGTTGTTTCTAGTTTGAAATATGGTTACAATCTCTTTTGTTTAAGTAGAATTAAGTCTAAAAATTTAAAGGGCTTGTAACTGTACTTTTAACATAAATTTCAGTCCACTGAAATAACACTAGGGGTAGTAGTGTACTTTATGTTGCACAAAAACAACTGTAGATGGGCTCACTATTCAGTGCATGAAATGTGAAGCCTGGTGCAAGTAACTTTATCAACGTATTAGTCTCCTTCGAACAAAAAGTTTGAAAAACAGTTCATATGTGACAAAAAAAAGTGTATTATGAAATAGTGTGTAAATTGTCAGGCTGATTTCAGCAAAGCATATGACACATACGTATACAATAAGTCTCTTTGATTAAGTTCATACTCTATGAACAACAAAGGGAGAGGTGTACATTAAATAACCTAAAAGCCTTGTAAATTTTATTGGCAGATGAAGTGATGACCTGTAGGCTACAACAATAAATATGCTGCTCCTATATACAGTAGATACACAAGTGCAATATACCATATAAGTAGATACCTTACAATGAAACAACAAATTCAACTTTCACTTTATTGAACTGTTGACCAGAGTATGTTCCATTGCAGCTAAATCTTTTGTTTTTACTTGCCAGTCAGTCAGATAGACAGGAGCAAATGACCCAAGCCGGAGTCAAACTAGGGTCTCCTGAGTATGTGGTATGTGCTCTACCAGTAATGTAATATGTAAACCAGAAATAGAATAATGTGATAATGTGATGCTCAGCTTACTTAACGTAACACCACCAATTAAAAAATAAAATTTTTAAAAATCCTTAATTTCAATGTACAGCAGCTCACAACTCCCCCTACTGGTGCAATATAATATAATTGATATAACAGGCCAGTTCAGACTTCAGCTTACAGCAATGTTGACATCAAGACTGTCATTTCACACAGATAATATTTTTAAATATTTCAGAATGTTTCAAAGCACATTACATTCGTAAATACCAGGTCTCATGTGGCTCTACCGTACATTCAAAATCCATAATAAGACTCCGATCATTACAAAGCAATTCCTTCAGACAGAAATCCCTTAAACAGTCTTGGTTTTGGACTTCATGCTATCCCCCCTCTGTCTTCTCTCTCCTCAACAGCCACCAACCGCTACTGCTGCCAAAAATAACACAGGAGCGCCACTCGAAGCCATACCTCACCACAGCGCAGCGCGGCCGCAAGAGAAGGATCAAAACACACACAAAAAAGGAAACACATCATATTGTGGAAGGAGGGGAAAAAGAGCATTCATACAGTTCCATGGTTGAAGATATCTACTGATGATTTTGGCAACGCAGGAACCACACACAGGCTTCACAATGCCAAGAAAGGCAACAGGAAAATCTGTTTAAGGATGTGTGTCTGTGTAATAGTGCCTTTAGGATGAAGAAGACTGCAGGCGCTTATATTAAACACAGACATGGGTACCTGACTGGTTTTTCTGACACATTAACCTAAAGGTTTGTTGGACACCATTAGATGGAGCCAGTAGTTCCTCTTGTTCCTACAGCAGCACAGAGTGGACAAATTTAGCACTGCTGGAGGAAAAGCACATTTATGCCTATTGCTGAAAGGCTTAGGACATAATACTGAACAAAAATTTAAACGCTCGCTACAGTAAAAGGCTACTTTAAAATGTGCAGTTTTACTGTATTGGAACAGTCCAAAAACCAGAGTCAGTATCTGGTGTGACCACAGTTTGTGAAAATATGCCAGATGCAATCTAGTGTGAGCATTTGCCCACTCAAGTTGGTTACAACAACAAACTGTAGTCAGGTCAAGACCCTGATCAGGACAACAAAATTCTTTGGTTACGCAAACAGTTTGTTGCAGCAGCTGTCCGGGCGGCTGGTCTTAGAGGAGCTTGGAGGTGAAGATGCTAGATGTGGAGGTCCTGGGCTGGTGTGGTTACACGTGGTATGTGGTTGTGAGGCCGGATGGATGTACTGCCAAATTCTCTGAAACACCTTTGGAGACGGCTTATGGAAGAGAAATGAACATTCAATTCACAGGCAACAGCTCTGGTGGACATTCCTGCAGTCATCAGATTTGAATTAAAATTTGTTTATTTCTTTAGGACAGCGTACAATGTACATTAAGCTGGAGCAGATATGCTTGTACCAGATTATAGCTTAACAGCTCATTTCCATCTGTAGTCCTATATTGTACATGTCTTTAGTGGTAGGGGAAACCGGAGCACCTGGAGGAAACCTACGCAGATATAGGGAGAACATGCAAACTCCACAAAGAGAAAAGCCCTGTCCTGGATGGGAATCGAACCTATGAGGCCGGAATGCTAACCACTGGTGTTCGCTCTACTGCTGGTCATGTTAACTAGCAGCGCTAACGTGGCTTCCTTCGTCCTTCCGTGTAGTGTCGCCTTTTTTCATGTCACGTCCGGCGTTTTTTCTAAATGGTTAACATTATGCCTGTAAATCCCGCCCTTGAAACTGAATAAAGCAACAGGGTACCAGACAAACAGGAAATAGGAAAAGAGTGAGTTGTGGCTGGCCAGGCTAGTATTTCCCCTGGGTCTGGTTAATACACAGCAGTATGTCTCTGCAGGGCTACCGTAGCTGGTCACATGTTGTAGTAAGGTGTGGTCTGAGGTGTGGATATTGCTAAATGCTGTCCTAAACTACAACTTGCACCTTTATACAGACTTCTTTCCTCACTTTAGCTCAATAGCATACATTTACTGCCCATCAAGTAGCTTTTTCTATAACATTTGCATTATCAAGACAGTATTATATCTCAACAATTCCATAGTTTAAGGCCCTAGCAAGGCATAATATACACACTGAATAATGATCAGAATGAAAATTCTAGTGATAATAGTTTATGGTAAACAATATTTTGTTTGAAGGTTTAGATAGTTTAATAAGAGAGAACTTCTCATTATAATAGCCCGTGTGTTTTTGTTGTATTTGGCTGAAAGTGATGATCCACACTGATTTGCTGTTGCCAGAGGATGGATTCATCAGAGCCCAATGAGCATTCATGAGGAGTGATAGAGCGGACCATCAAGAGATGAACCGTTGAGCTGCAGAAATGAAAGATGTAAAGTTTTATTTAAGTGCTGTTATATTAGTGACAAAGAACATCCTGAACTGTGGCCCTAATGGATTGTGAAAAGGCAGACAATTGCAGTGGGCAGTTTAAACCAAAGAAAGGAAACTATGCAAAACAAAATATCTGATTAAAAGAGACATCAGTATTTTATTAGACCACATAAACAATATGTGCTCATAATGCTTCTTATACACTGCACACAGTCCACATCTATGCAGGTAGTACATTTGTTCAATTTGAAGCCTAAAACCTGCCCAGTTGTAGGCCTAGAGCTACACAGCAGCACATAACTGACTGAATGTCTCCCTCTTCTGGATTAGTTCAGCCATTACACAGGAAAGAGTCAGGTTAACCAGAACAGAAATACACTTAGAAACTGAAACCTAACCGCAGCAACCACTTTTTCACTGACATTATGAACTAGTCCTAGTAAATCAGGCGAGGTGAAGAGTTCAGCAGCAAGTCTAGATTTTACAGACATGTTATTTTGTCGTTACAACATGTGGGTGACCTAAATACACTATATATTCTGTATGAAACATTAAGCACTGTCAATAATGAATTTGTGGTATTAGTAAATATATTAAGTATGAGATTTGGTCAACAATAACACACAAGCAGTGCAATCAAACATGTAAATATAATGAAGTACAAAAAGAAAAAACAAGTCAATGCTGGTAAAGTCTATAAACAACACTCAGTTATACTTTTTAAACATTTAGCAACATTATAAACAAACTGAGAACCATAATATTATGCATTAGCATTGTATAATATTTTATAACTATTGCCCATATTTGTGTACAACCTCTGCTTCCCCAGACAGTGTTACCTTTTGTCAAAGTCACAAAAAATGTATACATTTAGCCAAGGCTTTTATCCAAAGCGACTTACATTAAGCTTCTAATTACCAATGTCACTACAATTGAAGGTAAGGTGGTTAAGTGTCTTGCTCAAGGACACAACGACAGTCTGAACTGTGGGGAGAGTGAGAATCGAACCGCCTACCTTGTTCTGAAATGTTCTGAAACCTAAATCAAAACAGTTTCACTCTAAAACAACAACACCTGAATAGAACAGTGTTACTAACGACTCTCCCATCAGGAGTCACACTGTCCTTTCATAGATAACAGCTATGAGACCAGAACAGCCTGGTCCCAGGTTTAGTTTCAAGTCAAACCCCTGCCTCTAGAGCAAGGGTGGGCAAACTAAGGCCCGGGGGCCACATGCAGCCCGTTGGACTGTTCAATGTGGCCCGCCAAGCATTTACTAATATTAATATTTTATTGATGATTAAACACTGCGCCTGTTTTTTTTTATTTTCCTTCAATATTTTGCAGCATTCAGTTGATTTCACACAACATGCTCCAAACGGTAAATACCCTTTCTGAAGGCAAAAAAAATGTTTTTATTGAGCATAAGTGAGTTCCCTGTGTTGAGCAGTGAGTTCCCTGTGTTGGCCCAGCCCTCCACAATAGTTCCATGTTCTAATAAAAAAAATAAAAAAAAGAAAGATAATAGCCTACCCCTGCTCTAGAGATATAAGTTCAGCTCTCTTACCAGTTGATCTCAGAAAAGATGAAGGTTCTTGGAAATTAGAGTCCAAATGCTTTTGCTTTAACCTTTTCTTTAAGATGACCTGGATGACTGAGACCCTTCACAGACCTCCTCATTTTTACTTTTTTCTAGAAACCACCTTCAGGGACAAAAACAATTGCTCCTGCTAGATCCCACAAAGGTAAAAGTAGTATAATAATATTAAGATAATATGTTTGTCATTCCATACACATATTACACAGTCTATGAGCCATACATTTTACAGCATCACATTATTATTAATAATTAATTTATTAGTTTGGGACAGTGCATGTTAATGAACATACGTGAGACACAACTACATGAAGGTAAACATGCCAGATTCTCACACATTCAAACACCAGTGCTGTGTCACTGGAGGCAAGGAGTGTCAACTGTCTTGCCCAAGGACACAACGACAGTATGAACTCTGGGGACCTTCCAGTTATAGGACGACAGCTCTACCACTGAGCCACTGCGCTCCTTAGACTTTGCACTTCGCACTTTGTCCACCAGATGTCACTGTAGCGCATCAGATCAGCTTTTGTAAAATGCAATCAAATACATTGGAGTAAAAAATAGGCCGAGGTCTTCTGGGTGACTTTTTAAAAACAGAATTCAAAACTCCCTTTTATATAAATTAATCAAACAGAATATGTTTCGTAAATGTTTAATATTTTTCTCTTGTAAGCAAAAGGAGAAGAACACGTCTGTGCATGATACCTTTTGTTTAAAGTAAATTGTCAAGTCAATAAAAAAAATATAAATAAAAAAAGAGCACTTCCCTGTTTAAGTAAAGTACAGCAGCAGGTCAGAAATGCATTGTGTTTGCTCAGTGTAGCTTTGGGACTTCCTCTTGTTGAGTTCCTGATTAATTGAATTAAAACCCATGTGCTTCTCTTTCAGTCTGCCTTGTTACCAGACAGACAGACAGACTCAAGTCCAACCTTCAGCGAGCAGCGGAAGGTAAGAGCCAGGTGTTCTGAAAAGTACAGGTTATAGACAGAGGAGAGAAGACTTTTTTTAAAATCTTTATTTAAATTTTTGATTTGCAAAGTAGACTACGTTTTTTTTTCATAACACACGTGCACATGGTGAATATACGTTAGACAAGATCTGAACATCTATGTCTAAACCTGATCTGTGTAAACCATAGTTGCAACACAAATACTTAAGGGTTTTAGTAGATTACATTAGAACAAAAGGAATATATCTTTGTCTGGAGTAAAGCAATGCTGCAAATGGTAAATAGAAATAAGTCTTAAATAATATGGTTGGATAGGATTGTTTTCCTTTTGGGTCTTTTTGCATACTTATACTTTTATTTTGAAATTAATTTTGTTTTTTGACCTGGTTGGTTTTAAAAGACCAATTATAGCTGCATCTGCTGCTTTAGATCCAGACTCACAAGTCTCACGTGTCTTACATTTAACTAGTACTAACTCTACTAACCCAAAAAAACACTTGAAACAACATGTATTTTAATAAAGATTAGAAAACGTGAGATTGGTCAGTGCCTGTGTTTTTAAAATATTACTGTTGTCAATGATGCACTTTAGCACTAACTGGCATCCACTTAATACTAATGCACTTTAACCTGTCTAACCAGTTTGTGTTAGTTACATTTACATTTAGATTTAGTCATTTAGCAGACGCTTCTTTCCAAAATGACTTACAAGTGAGGAAAACAATGGAAGCAAAGTTGTTGTAACTTGTTATTTATTATTGTTGTTATTTCAAAATGACCTTTCCTGCCGACTGCTTGGCCAGGTCATCCTTGTAAAAGATCTCTTGATCTCAATGTGTTCTTATCTGGTTAAATAAAGGTTAAATAATAAAAAAAAAGTTCATTGTGTAATAAATACAGGAGCTAAGAGTTTATTTCTGAATTCAAAATGAACTGAAACAGAAACAACAAGGCTTTTGATTGCTGCTTGATTAGATTAAACCTGGCTTGCCTGCTGCCGACTATCGCTGGTCATGTGGTGCCGTTTTTAATGCACATATCACGTGTTTAAACCAGATCAGGAATTTCCACAATTGCTGTTTAAATATAAAACTTTTGAAACTGCTAAATGATCACTTGGTAATTAAATAATTCAGGAAGTAATCAGGTCAGGAAATTCAAGCCACAAAAAATTGAGGAACTGAACTTTGATTTACTGTTGATTTGTTCAAAAAGAAACAGTTTTATCATTGTCTAAGTCTTCTTCTCTTTTTTTCAGTGAAAATGTTGCTCTGTGGTTGGCTGCTTCTTGTGGGATTCACTACTTTGACTTTAGGCATCAATCCAGGTGTTAAGGTTAAGCTGACACAAAAAGGCCTTGAATATGGTAAGATTTGTTGCAATAACAAATGTTAAACTCCTTGAAAATTTTGTAATTTCTGTTTTCCTTTTTGAAGGCAGACAAATTGGCATGGCTAAAATCCAACAGGAACTCAAAACCCTCAAGCTCCCAGATATTTCAGGCTCACAGTCAGTGGCTCCGATTGGAAAAGTCAAATACAGTTTCACAAAGTAAGGCACACGAATAAATGTACACAGACACAAGTATGTTTTTCTATACACTTTTACCAATTGGATAATTTCTGTCCAGCATGCACATCGTAAATGTGGGACTGCCTCAGTCTGCTGTCAGCCTAGTCCCAGGTTCAGGAGTCAAACTGTCCATTGACAATGCCTACCTGAGTCTAAATGGAAACTGGAGGGTCAAATACTTAAAATTCATGTAAGTAGGAAACATAAAGGCTTTACATACCTAATTAACTTTATAGATATATATTTCTGTCTTTGTTTTTGCAGCAAAGACAGCGGCTCATTTGATTTGAATGTGAATGGACTCAGTATCAGCACAACCATTGCCATCACGAGAGATGGGACGGGCCGCCCCACAGTCAACAGCGTCAACTGTGCAGCCTCTGTTGGCAGCGCTAGCATTAAATTCCACGGTGGAGCCAGGTAGGATGAAGAAAAACCTGTTGGCTAAGGCTCATGGTCACGGGTGAATTTCAGGATTAAATCACTGTTTCTTTGTGTTTCAGCTGGTTGTACAACCTGTTTAAAAGCTTCATTGACAAAGCTTTACGTAAGGCTTTGGAGAAACAGGTAAACCATGTTTTTAGGAAGGATTCTGTTTATAACTTAACTCATGTCTCCAATAATTCCCTGAACTGTGACTGGTTCAAATGGCAAATGAATTATATGTTGTGGCAGTGCATAAACTGATAAATGCAAGAATCCCTTACACATTATAATAGAGAAATATAGACTATAACATAGTGCTTCAGTTTTGTCAGATACTGAGTTTAACTTGACCAACACATAATTATGATCATTGTTGCAGCTCTGCCCTCTGGTGGCTGGTGCCATATCAAATATGAACCCTCAACTGAAAACTCTCAATGGTAAAACATCTGCTCAGTATTACATTTGGCTGTGTTTATTATCTCTACTTCTAAGTCCTTTTCAACTTTCCCCTCAGTTATAGCCAAAGTGGACAAGTACGCAGAGATCGAGTACTCAATGGTGTCGTCTCCCACTATCTCTACAACTTCTATCGACTTAAGCTTGAAGGTACACAACTCTGTCCATTCATATGTAAAACCTCCATGTTTCTATTGTCCACATGGATGATATTTCTGTCTTAAGGGTGAATTTTACAACATTGGGAAGCACCAGGAGCCTCCATTCACCCCTAAAGACTTCACTCTGCCGTCTCAAAGCTCAAACATGCTGTACCTGGGCATGTCGTCTTACACTGCCAACTCCGCAGCTTTCGTCTACAACAAAGCTGGTGCCCTCAGCCTCTACATCACTGACGACATGGTGAGCTGCTTCTGTCTAAACATTTACAACAGGACATAGTGTTATAAACACTCACACTTTGTCCCGACAGATCCCAGCCAGCTCCCCCATTCGACTCAACACTAAGACCTTTGGAGCGTTTATCCCAGAGGTAGCACATTCCAGCAAATCTCAATCCTTATAAAAAAGACAAACGCTTGATGATAATGCTTTTCTATTACAGGTTGCTAAGCGTTTCCCAGGTCTGATGATGAAATTGCTGGTGAAGACGGCAAAGACCCCAGTCATTACTTTTGAACCCAACAACGCAACTGTCCAAGCGTCTGGCACCGTGACAGCCTACGCCATTCAAACCAACGGCACCCTTTCTCCTCTGTTTGTCCTAAACTTGGTATGATAAATGCTCTGATTACTTCATATCAACTAGAAATGGGCAATTAAGTATATTTTTCTGCCTGGGCAGGAGGCCAGTGTCAGCGCTCAGGTTTCGGTCAGCGAGACGAGGTTGACAGGGTCTGTCTCCCTCAACAAGTGAGTTCAAAAAAACACATTTCTTATTCATAAAAGACCAACATTGTGAATTTAAAATGAAATTCTGATGTGGTCTCATTTGCATTTGTAGAATGGATTTGACCTTAGGTACAAGTTATGTTGGACAGTTTCAGGTAATAGTATTTTTGCATTTTAACAATGTGTCATCAATACTGACTTAACAAACCTGACAAAACCTAATCCCTGGATTCAAGGCCATACCTTTGGGTTATTCTGAAATATATATATTTTTTTAATATATTTTTATTAGGTTTGTTTTAATGGGCAGGGGAGTTTTAGTGAGTATTAACATTTTCTGATTTATTCTGAATTGCTCAAACAGGTTAAATCTCTCGAAGGCATCTTCCAAATGGTCCTAAAAGTTGTGATCCTCCCAAAACTTAACGGTGAGCTTAAGCAGAAAAACCTTGATAAAATACTTAAGAAATATTATGCATGAAAGAAGTATTAGTTAGTATGTCCAGCTACCAATCCCAGTTGCCAGAGATGTTTGTACTCGTTGCAAACATTGTCTTTCAAAGTAAGTTAATAATAAAGCATCTGACAATTGATATTCTTATTTCTTTTTTGTACTCGTAACGGTAAGAATTAAAGGTACTCATACGTTAGGGCGTCACTGGAAGATTAGAAGATTATACAAAGCACATAGAGTATATAATGGCAATGTTATTAGACTGTTTAAAGATGAATCAATTATTTGTCTGTATGTGCACTTTTAAATTTCGCACTGTCCTTTTTCTGAGATGAATGATTTAATAAATTCTTTTCTGGAACGTTGCAGTTCAACTTGAAAAGGGATACCCGCTCCCTAGTATTGGGAAGATGAAGCTTGTAGGCACTCAGCTGCATATTGTGAAGGTCAGTTATACTCAAAGTTTGATTTGAACAAAAACATATTGTGTTAATGTGGCATAAACTGTGACAAGCTCTTTTGTTTCACTCCAGGAATACGTGCTGATAGAGACGGACGTACAGTTTACATGATCAGGAGGAGATTGACGAAACCTACAAACGCTTTTTCATTTGGAAATGTCCATGTGGGCACAATCACAGCCTTGGGACAGACTTACTTGTTTTTCAACCTTGTTAAATGATCAGATCACTTCAATCCTTGTGTCATCGCTGACTGTTTTTCTTAATATGTGTTTCTTAATATGTTCTTAATATGTTTGTACGCAGTCATTATTTTGTAAAAATGAAGGGTGAATGATGACAAGAGGAGTTCCTGTGGTCTGTCGGAACATGCTGCATTATGTTTACTGTCTACAACAATCCTTTTTGAAACATGCTCCTCTCAAAGCAGACCACAGCACTTTCATTTGCTGACTTCACTCAAAACTCTTCAACAAACGTTTCCGTCTTTGCTCACTGTGCAGTTCTGACGATACGCTGACCCGTATCATTTTATGGCAGTTTGAAAAATCTTTAAAAAAATGTCTTGACATTGATCAAATTCAGTTAAAACAGATCTATTTCTGTGCAGTTCACTACATCCACACAAGCTTTATTTCTAGCAGCACTGGCTCCTCATTTGAAGCACTGATACCGCGATACACTGAAACTGAAATGCCAGAATCTGAGAAGGTCAAACAAGTATGAGTTCAAGATACAAGATATCAGCGCGTATCAAGAACTGGTATCGGTATCTGGGGAACACTACTTAGATATGGTCAGTTTAGTGAAGCGGTCTTTAAACAACTTTAACCCAGTGAGGAGCAAGACTGTTGTTTACCAATTTAGTTGTGCTGACAGTATTCACACTGGCTGACACTGGGTAAATCCTTTTAAATAAGCAACCTCTTATAAACCTGTTCATTGTTGAAATTATAAACAATAAAGACTATTTTGTGATTTCCATGAAGGGGTGTTGTAGTGAAATTTTTTACAACATCATTATCTTCTCATTATTAAGTCACACCCAAATATTAATAAATATATTTTTTTATTTGCAAAGACTACATCTCATCATTACCTTCAAAAAGAAACATTTACAAAACCATAGGCTTGTATCTCTTTTGCCAAGAGTCTTGTGTCTGTTGTAATCTTAGTCAGGAACAGGCTCAAAGATAAATGACAGTTTTCAAGATGTTAGATAAAGTTTGAAAGAAGAAAATAGCAAGGAAACCTCTGGAAGTTTCTTTCTGAATTACCCGAGACTGTTTTCTCCAATAATACGGTGTGCTTCAGGAAGAGTTCAGGCCAGAATGACACACAATAAAGAAACTATAATAGATCTGGAAACTGCTTAAAGGTCTGTAAAGCCCTATAAGGTATGCAATAGTGGGCTATACAAAAATAAATGTCATAAAATGTCAGCTTCAAACACAGGTTGATTGCATGAAACATAGTTTACAACTATAAAGTTCCTCATGAGCTGATGTGTGTGATCTTAGACCCACCTTTAGCAGGTCTCCAGCCTGCACCTGTGAACAGCATCCACTTTGGAAAACTCACTTCCGTGTTCCCATCACTTCTGTCCCACACCTGAGGTTTTACTTGAACCAGGGAGCGCCAACAGTAACACAGAGCTGACAGCTAACACGTTAAAGTAACCCAGAACAGTCCCAGTGCCTACGGGGAGCACTACATGAGGAATACGTTAAGTTTTAAGTTTTGTGCTACTTAGATGTAACGTGTAATTTCAGAAGTATTTTTTTTTTATTCATTCATACATTCATTTTCTAACGCTTAGTCCTGTTAGGGGTCGCGGATGACTGGAGCCTATCCCAGCAGCTTTGGGCCTGAGCCGGGGTACATCCTGGACAGTGGCCCGTTAGTCGCAGGGCTAACATTTAGAGACAGACAGTTTCAGACAACCATTCAGTCTCACATTCATTCACTAGGGACACTTTAGAGTTGCCTATTAACCTGAACATGAAAGAATTAATATTTATATATATATATATATATATATATATATATATATATATATATATATAAAGGCAAAACAAAGGTGACATTTACCAATAATTTGATTTGGATTTACACTCACCTGCTCCATCGGGACAGGACTGAAGTGACTGAAGTATGGACGCTCACAGCTCTGTCTCTGAACACTTCTCGGCCAGAGCCACCCCTGCTTCAGCTCATACTTAAATAATTGAATAAAGTCAGAGTCTTACTGGATCTTCTAAAGACAATAGCCTAATACTTCTGGGGAAATAAATTAAAAGGAAAAAAGGTGAAGATAAAATAAATCCATCTCTGCATCTTGTACTATAATATTAGGTGGCAGTTCTCACAATGGCCACATGAATAAACCCAGGGCCAACTGTCACAGGTCTGACAATGACTCTCAAGATTCTCAAGTACTGATGGTTACGGCAGGTGTTCACAACCCTCTAAGACCTACTGAGATCCTCCTGGAGCTGCTGTAAAATGCTGGTATGTTACACACAAGCCACAGTGTCCTCAGAACCTTTCATGTCTTTCACTTGAGCGATAAAGAGAGGACATGGGGCCTCCACGACCCCCTCCTGGAGTAAATCAGTATCAGACTTACCGGAGCTCATATTAATGGGCCATTATAATGCATGTGTAATGCTCATGTCATTTGTGGACACAGCAAACCTTTTTTACAACTGTATAAATGGCCACATCACCCCCCATTACTGCAAAGCATGAGAGAAATATCTGCCACAATGATAAGAAAATTTATTACTTAAGCTTCTTTTCAATTAAATGTGTCTGTAAACTGAAAGGAAGTGCCAGAATGCAGTTTGAAACAAGTGTATGAATTAATGTCTATTAAACCTATTCTATTGATACAAAAAAAGACTCAAAAAGAGGAGAGAGAGGGAGTGCCCATGTGACGTGGGAGTGACTGAGAGCCACTATAAACTGACCATAGACGCAGAGGAGTAGAAGACCGTAGATAGTGCTGTTGCTTGTGTGTGTTGGTTTTTTTTTTCATCACAGCAGAACGAGATGATGAGAGTGGACAGCACAGAATAACAAGAAGAGCACAAATTGTACCAGTGTCCACTCAGGAAAGGTAACTTTTCCATATAATACTTGTTCTTTACGATACATTATGACTGTACTTTCCATTTTGGAGCACACTTTTCCCATTTAAAGCTTGTGCCAGTAGCAGAGCGGACATTTTTCAACATTTTTCTAAGATAATATTCTTCTCTGGACAGTTGTTGGTCTGTCCTTTTCTAGGAGTCACTCTGATGATGGAGAAAACGGCTGTGCTGATGTTGTGCTGCCTGTTCATGACTTTATCAGGCTCTCCGCTTTATCCATCGATTAGGTAAGTCCTGAGTGGTGAACGTTTAATGTAAATGTGGGCATGTGGTGCGGGTTTATAATTTTTGTCAACATGGTTATAGATTTGAAATGTTTGAGTTGAAATAAATGCTATGTTTAGAATGAGATCGTAATCGCTGGGGCTGAGAGAAGCTGTGTTCATGTACGTGTGCAGAAGCTATTATTCAGGTAGTTTGCATGTCATGGCAGTGCCCTCTGCTGTTGTTATGTTAATAAGGGTCAACATGTCTGAATGAGTCACTCTGTAACAATCACACAGGACCTTAATCACAGTGTACTTTGTCAAAAGCAGGCAAAGACATATTTTAACAAAGGTTACACAGGAAAAAAAGGAGTTTTACTAAATTAAATGGTAGGACTTTGCAGATCAGTGATTAATGTTTTATTGTTAGTTTTCACAGGTTTGGCCAAAGGGATACATCGATTCTCATGACATCCTCTTTGGAAAATCTAGCAGAACAACTCGAAAAAGACAAGACTCCTCACAGAGATCGAGCAGAGTTACGGTCAGTCGTCTATTTGGGATTATTCTGGATGACTTTAAACCTTTCCACTAAAGTTAAACAAAGCAGGACATATATAATGGATCCATAAAATCCTGTCACACATCCACATTTCTGCTTTTCCTTTTTCTGCTAACTATCTGTCTGTAGATTAGGACGACACGCTGATGCCATCTTTACAAACGGTTACAGGAAAGTCCTTGGACAAAGCTCTGCCAGGAAGTTCCTTCAAACAATAATGGGCAAACGGCTCGGGTAAGCACAGAACAAAGCTGTTTCTTTTTTTGCAAACGGCCAGTTCATTTGCTAAAACTGCTGAGCACATTTTGACTATGATGCAAAGGTTTATTAAATTCAAGATATCATTGATTTGTAAGACAGAGGGAAAAACAGTTGATTATTATTTTCTCTACAGGGAAGAAGATGAGAGCTACATGAAGCGTCAGTCGAACATCTACGAGGGGATGTATAAAGAGGATCTCACATCCATCCAGAGCAACCAGAGATACAGTGGGGTGCACGATGAGGACGTCCTGAGCACCAGGTCAGGTCTTATTTATCTTTCTAAAGATACATTTAGAAGATAGAAAGCTAATCTGTATTTCAAACTATGTTCTCTTCACAGACTGCTGAGCTGAGCGTGTCTGATTGTAAATTTGTCAAATCAGTCCAGCCAAATTGATCACATTTAAAATAATTTGTTTTTCAAATATATTTATTCCTAATAAAAGTGTAAAATGTCTAAAAAGGGAACTGTGTTGTGTGTTTACTCCTTGTACTGCTGACTGAACTATTCTCAAATGCTTCTGTAAAGAAACATTATGTAACTTCTGAGGCTGCATTCCAACCAAAAGGACTAAAGAGACAAATGCAGCTGATAACTCACATTGGACTGTAGAGTTCTCCAAAAGCAGGTCACTTATTAAGGTCAAATATAAATGTGTTAAGGGTCATATAGATATGAAGATATGTTTTCATACCAGATGGTCACTCAGTTACACTCAAACGTAGCACATTTTGTCTGAAGAAGAGGGGTTAGTTTTCCATTTTCACTTCAAGAAACTTTAAAAAATGAATGGGCTATTATTTGAATGGTTTTTACTTTTACATTTATTCATTTAGCAGACGCTTTTATCCAAAGCGACTCACATTGTTCTACAGTAATTACCAGTGTTACAGCCACTGGAGGCAAGGTGGGTTAAATGTTTTGCCCAAGGACACAACGACAGTATGAACTGTGGGGAGAGTGAGAATCGAACCGCCTACCCTCCGGTTGAAGGACGACCGCTCTACTCTGTACGATGTAACCGTTGTTCTCTGAGTGAAAACCTCAGAGTGGGGAGACAGTCTCTCCACCAGAACATATATTTATATATGTAAAGCGACTCTGTAAGACACCTCGTGAAGAAGAACAGCAGAGGTCAGTGTCCCAACAACCACTATTAGCTTTGCTTGTGCTGTTCAAGATAAAAAAAAAGTTTATTTAACAATCTGACGTAATTACCGCACAGCATCACCAGCAGGTGAACCCAGATATAGCTATAAAAATAATAAATATCTTAAAAACCATTACACAAGAGCTTTAAATAGATCTACAAACTAGTGCACGGAAACGCAGAGGCGGCGGAATCCCTGCTTTCCTCCAACCAAGCAGCTTTGTTTGCGCTCTTCCTTTTTATGATCATTTTACTGGTTTCTCTCTTTCGCTAAGACCCACATCTACACTGCTCAGTGGTGATCCTAAACCCAGAGTACTCGTCCACACCTGAGCCATAGAAACAGAGAAAAAATATCTATGTCACATACCAGGTGTAATCAATTTTCCCCATGCATATATAAATACATGTTCTGGTTCTGAATCAACACACTAATGACTTATTTTGATTCCATCACCTGGAAGTATTTTATTGTGCACTGATTCCGTTAAACTTTACTGAGCAAACTACAATAGCATGCGACGTTGCTTCGCTAATCTAAAGCCAACTGAGTTTCAAACTAAATTTATTTTAACTTTACAGTTGCCCCTTGAAAATCTGAAGGGCTAAACCAAAAGTAATCACAAGTAAAATTAAATTTTATGGGGAAATGTAAATTATTTACATAAGATAAGACAAGACACTAAAAAGGTCTCTGATTAAATAAATTAAAATGCAAAAGCCTGGAATTCCCCACATTTTTCTTTATTTCCTCTTTTCATTACAAAAACAACTTCCTCAAGGAGCCCAGATTTACACTTGTTCCAGATGGGGTAAATGTTCGATATCAAAACGGAGATTCATTTACACAGTAGATGCATCAAGTGGACAAACACCGACAGTAAGAATTAATGTACAGGCCTTTCGCCAGAAATGTGAGCCAAACTGTGCCGATTATTTTTTGTCAAAACTGATTTGAAATAGGCACTGAGCAACAACAAAGAGGAATGTACAAAAAACACAAATTACCCAAACTCCATCAACAAATAAAACCTCACAAAATGCATCTTTGATGGACAAAAATAAATCAAAACTCACAGGAAGATGAAGTGCAATGATTACAGCCTTCAGTAAAACAATCTGTCACAGAGTTTGTCTGTGCCGTCTTCACACCGAGATCTCTCTACTCATTACATTTGGCAACACAGACAAACTGCTTAAAATTATATTTTGGGTTCTTGAAGTGCTGCACCATTTATTTTCAAGTCTGATATTATGTGGTGTAGAATGACTCCTTAGAAACAAAAATTGAGCTTCGTCAGCGTTTTCTTCACATTTGTACCTCTCAGTTTTTCTCGGTTCTGTGAAAGAGACAAAAGATTATGTTAAAAAGAGAAAGATCAATGCCCTGTCCACACGTACACGGGCATTTTCATTATGAAGTTTCTATTCAACACTGCAGTTTGTTATTATTATTATTGAATCAAAATTGCTTATTAGGTGTTGTCATAACTTTGGTAAACAGATATTCAAAACAAACTCACTCAAAGTCCTATTTCTCAAAAGGACGTGTTAATGTGGTCTAATTAATAGTCCAGAAACACCAGTGCTAACAGTAGAAAAGGGAGTTTTAAACCCAGCCTTAAAACAATGCAATCATTAATTTGAAAGAATTATAACTCGTTTGTATTTAAAAGCAGCGCCAGGAACAATTCAACTTTGTGCAACTGAATTGTCACCAGCTCAATATTTATTTGAAAGTAGAGATGATCCAAGCGGGAAATTTGAAAGAAAGAGCGCGTCTTCTGAAACCGCAGGGTCATTTTAATGCATTTTTTACAAATCAGACTCTACTAGGGTCCAGTGTATTGGCCTATTTTCTTTATTATATACATAGTATGGTAGAAAGTCACTCACAAAATCTCATGTGCCCACGTCCCGGGACAAGAAGTTACTGTCCAGTTAAGAGGGTACTGCGTCAGTGACTGATTTCATGACGAAAAACTAAATGAGTTTGAGAAATTATATCTTTGGGCTAAAACTGACGCAGTGCTACTTTAAGTATTAAAACACAAACATTTGCATATTATTCCATGCTTACTAAATTAATGTGTTTTCAGACAAATATAAAAAAAGTTAAACCTCTGTCTGTCCATACAGATTTATACATGTCCTGTTGTGCATCTTCACCTAGTGGCCTGGACAACCGTGGGGAGTGATGTATTTTTGTTTGTCATTGTTTTTTTGTTTTTTTTAATACCCGTGTACACATGGACATAACTTTTGCTGGATAACTTCCATCCATCACTGATCATGCATTTAGATGTGCACCCTTTCACAAGAGACATTGTTATTTGACAAAAAAAAAAAAAAAAAAAAAACAGCTTGAGATTAAGACAATAAATCCTCAAGCTCATCAACACTAAACATTAAATGGTTATGGTACAACCAGAAACACAATGGAGGGGTTTACTGAGAGTCTGCTGAGGCTGTGGTTGGGGTGAGTGATGGGCAAACCAGAAAAAAGGCAACAAGTATGAAAACAGTAAGAGTAATGAGCCATGCATACTGGCAGCTGATAAATGGAGATGCACTGAAGATGCAGGCTATAAGGGTGCCCTTACTTTAGCCTGGGAGCACGGCCAACTCAACTGTTACAAAGGGGGGGCATTATCGGAGACTCCTATACTTTGCCAACCTACTACTTTGCTCTGCGGCAATCCTAAAAGAGGAGGAAAGAGACAGCCAAGTGGAGACAGAAGGGTTAAACAGAAGAAAGAGAGCAGGAAAGAAGAAGAAAACAAAGTCCTCAGCGCAAAATCACCTCTAATAGTCAATCATTGCAACAGTGTTTAAAAAGTGAAAGGCTGACAAAGTAGGACTTCTCAAAAGGTAAGTGAACAATTATAATCGGATCTGTTCGGTGAGTGCCACAGTCTCCAAGTGGCACACTGTACCCAAGAGAGCTCTACATGTTGATGGTGAGAAGAAATGGTCCCGTCATGACTACTCTGAAAAGTCTTCTGTCCTGATCTGAGGAGGCATGACACTGGCCCAATTCTCTGGAGACGCAATAAGACCCTGCAGCATATTCTCTCAAGTCCTTGGGCTAAGAACTAGAGAGAGGCCTACAAGCACCAAAGCCCTTCTCATTTAAACTAAGGCAAGAGCTTTTTGAGAACTGAGCACTCCCCGAGAAGCATTTGTGCCGGGCGTCATCAGATCACGTACCTCTTTACTGCTTTCTGAGCCAGCATCCGGTTTCCAGCGAGGAAAGTGATGCCGCCGACTATTGCCAGGTACTTTAGGGTCTGGAACATGTCCAGGTGAGTCCAGTAGACATACATCAGGCCCAGCAAGGCTACAAAAGTAAAAACACAATTTAAAGAACCTTGGAAAACAAATTTGTTATGTGGTGATTATTATTCAAATGTAATTATGTTCTCAAATGTCTAACTTCCTGGCAGTATTTTTAATGTATTTTGCATTGTAATAGTGATAAACTTTTCCATTCTGATTCATGTATGACCAACAAGAGGAAAAAAATAGCCTTTTAGCAGACGGAGTAACTCAAACACACTGACTGTGTCCAAAACCACTCCCTCGCACCTCAATCACTATAGTTCACTAAATTAGTGAACGATTTCAGAAACTATAGTCTCCTCCCATTAATGAATAAAACTCACAGGATAATTGCAGCCCTTGTAGGAACTGAAAAGCTCTCATCTCTCCAACTGTACAAGCTCATGTAGGCCAACATTAAAGATTCTACATCAGAATAACTTATTTTAGTTTAAGGCCCAACTTGTGTCAGTAACTTGGTCAAGCTGTTCTCCATCTCAAAAGATTATGGTCCATTTTGAGTCTAGTGACCATTAATGCACTTTTCAGTCTCCAGAGATTCAAACACCACAAAAAAAAAATGGTGTAATCTCAATATAGTGCTTAATAGTGAGCGGCTGTTTTTTTTTTTTTTTTTGTGCCATAATAAAGATTATCAGGACTCCCACCACAGGATTTTTGCTTGACGTTGGCTAAAACCTCTCTTACTATTCGATTACACAAGCTACAGTAGCTTTGGAGGGTCAAAAGTCAAGTTTGAAATGTGCATTAGAAAAAATACAGGTAAATTAAAATAAATTTTCCTCAGCATTAAGTGTTTCCAGATCTTTTTATTAAATTAAAATGACAAAAGGGAGAACCCTGAGTATAAAGTATTAGAAGTTGTTGTTGTAACATGGAAAGTATAAGCAAAACTAGAATAACTATTTTACTAGGCATTGGACTCTAGACTAGAGGAGAATTACTTGTCAACTTAAACAGTTTTCTGTTCTTATTGTTGATTAAATTAAAAGAAATCTGTCAAAGTAGCCCCTCATATTGAAACTATCTGTGGAATTCCCTGTTTAATGCATAAATACAGTCAGTACTAATTAAACATCACACAATGAGCCCAGAGTCTTTTTTTAGGGTCACTCACTTGTTGCCGTGAACAACAGCAGATGAATAATCCAAAAGGGTGTGACTATAAATAATCATCTGATGTGTAAATTCATATCAGACGGACACTGACCTGCGTGTCCAACGTGGAACAACATGGTGCTGGGAGAGAAGCTGAGGTTGGAGATATTGGCTCCGAGCTTAAACCACTAACACAGGAGAGAAGGAATAAAATACAATGTTATTTTTATCCTCTACAAGAGCTTTAAACAAAGGGCTGTTTATGAAACCGTTTACGGTCTCACAACACACTGTTACAATAACTATTACTCAGCACCGCAAATGCCACGAAAACAAAAGCTAGCCATTGTAGTGTCATATTCAGCATAAAAAGGCTGTTGGGAATAAAGTACTTGTGTTCGGACAGAGATGAATGCTTTATTTATGAAAGTGTTCATTGATTATGTAAAAAGTTGCTTCTATGGTTTTGAGAGGAGGCTTTAAAAAAAAAAAAAAACACAAAGCTAAAATTCAGTCAAAGCCAAGACCTCTGCTCAGCTTTGTAGACCGCATTTTATTTGAGTGGCTTTTAAAAGAAAGCTTAGTGACACGTGAGGCTGGCCAAACACAAATTGTGTTGATATATTTAGCCAAAATGTATTTATGCCAAACTTTTCCCATAAAGTAGTGTTAAGAGATGTGCCAAATGTCCCAAAGGATATATTAAAGTACAGCGACTAAATACCAAAGGGTTTATGCAAATATTTGGAGTATAGTGAAGTCAAGTGTACTTCCTGGTGTAAATCACAGACACTTAAGCCCATTTTTCAATTGGGAAAGGCTACATAATCATATTTATTTATTTAACATATTTATTACTGGATGTATTATATTTAGTGTGTGTCCATTTTAATTAAAAACAGATCATAAAAGTAAATCTTAGGTTGTCCCTAGTGCAGATGCCTTTGCTTTAACCTTTTCTTCAAGATGACCTGGATGACTGAGAACCTTTTCAAGCAGATCATAAAAGTGCATTTTAAAGCAGCCTGCTCATTCTACAGAAAGAGTATGTACCACATAAACAAACATGTACTTTCCATCTTTCTCGTCTTTAATTTAATGTCCTGCCAATGTAAATCAATTATAGATATGCCAGTTAACGATTTTACCAGGATGAGGAGGAGCAGCAGGGGTGAAAGGACAAGTGCTGTGAAGGCATTGGAGACCACTGTGGGAGGCTTCTTCTCTGGTTCCCTAAATAGGTGCTGCAAAATACAAGATGCCATTTAAGTTACTTTACAGATTTGTGTGTTCTAAAGCCAGATTAATCTAAAGCCATATACTTTTACCTGGATCTCTGGCTTGGGAACATAAAGAGTCTTGGGCTGGATCATAGCTGGGGCTTCCTCATCCAGAAATTTCAAAACAATGTCCGCCTTTGAACATATAACTCAGTATCAAGTTCTAAACAACTTAACAAAATAATATACCATTTAAAAAGTTTGTTGACACTCACCACGTTCCAAAGGATGGGATTCTCCAAAGTAGCATCGCCGACAATGAGGTAAAGAGTGTAAGTCCCAGAAATTGAGTCAAACTCAGACTTGCGCTCAGCGGTGTCCAGTTCAAACTTGTACACATTCTTACTGTCTGGTTCAGCCACAAACACAACCTCTTGGCCAGTTTTCTGGTTGTGCAGCCGGACAAAAGTCTGCAGCAAAAAAAAAAAAAAAAAAAATCACATTAAAAAAACTTTACATACTAAACAAAACAAGGCTTGGAGGCTTATTTATGCCAGAATGTCACAATAGTATCATTGAATTACATTTTAAAAAGCAGGTGAAGTAAAACGTGCATTGTGGCTGACATGTGGCTTGCCCAGCTTACAAACCTGGTGAGGGGTGAGCTCCACTCTACTGTTGACGTCAACCAGCTGGAAGGACATGGCAATGTTCTGGTGGCTGTCGGCCGTAAATGCAGTCTTAGCTTTGGAGGGATACTCCACTCTGCATTAAGAAATAGGTGTTTAAGTTGTTCCAGGTTTATAGTGAGCAAAACAAGTAACTAATGAAATGTATCTCCTCACCTTGTGGTTTTTGTTCCGATGCTCTGGTCTTTATCCACAACAGAAAGGTCCATGTTGGTAACAGCCACCTCTGTAGACACCTTCACCTTTAGCTATATTTAAATACAAGTTTAACAGCTTGACCTTTACCAAATTTACCAGACAGATTGAAAAAGAAATTAAAAATCAAATTAAACTTTAAATCATTATGACTTACTGAAAAGTATTGCATATGAAAAAAAACAACCTTTAGTATTTATGAAAAGGGTTTTAGGGTTTAAAAAGACAAAAAACTTGCCTCAACATGATTGGCCACCAGTCTGCTGTCCCCTGTCACAGCCACAGTAAACTGATAATATCCACTGGCTGGCTGGCTGGACATGAAGTTGAGTTCAAAGACCCCACTACAAACAAAAAATATAAATAATAAATCATTCTTATCACTACACTGAACAGAGAAAACAAGTAAAATAGCAAGTGAGTTAAAAGTATAAAAGGTGTATGAGAAGGGCATTGCCTGGTATTGATTTTTGACCACATGTGAATAACCTTGAACTGCTAGTTGTCTAATACATACTCATTAAGAGTGAAAGGTGCTTGGCTGAGGATGACGCTCTTGGAGGCCACAGCGTACGCAGACTCCACCAGAACATTAGCCGAGGCCAGGGGCTGAGACATGACATCAGTAACGAGGAGCTGAGAATCAGACACAAAGCACATGGTTACTTGAGCTTAGTCAATGTACAGGGAAACATTTATATTATCTACCTTCATACTGTCTGTACCTGCAGAGTTGGTTGGCTGTGAGACACTGTGGCAGGGCCCTGAGCACCGACAATGACTGGCACATGAAAGCGGTTGCTGGAGAGAGCAGCGGCGGCACTGGCCACACTGAAAGCCTCAGACAGGGAGTCCCAGGACTTCTTGCTGAAGATGGAATTTACCAGCTGGATAACCTGGTCCTGAGTGGATGACAATTTATATTACATTGTATCCCTATCTCCAGAAATATACAACAATCATCAAAACAACAACCCTGAGAAAAAAAAAAAAAAAAAAATCACTTCTTTCAGAGGGGGCTCCATATCAACGTGATCTGACAGAGAATAAGCAGCAGTGACAAACATGGCTGTTGCCTCGAGTCCCTCTTCAAATTGGAGGTAGATGCCACCAAGATCATCCAAACGAGCAGTCAGATCCTGAAGAAAATACAGCTGGTTAAAAACTTATGATACATAATGGGACATAGCACCACCTGAAGGCAGATAAAGAGCTCACCTCAATTTCCTCCAGTATTCCTCCTAGTTCTGCCTGCTGGGACAGACGGGCTGCTGTGTGCAAAGCCATTGTGATGCTATAAAAACAGAACATTCAAATCAAAATTGAAATTCATGACCATAAAAAGCACTCTTTTTTTACTGATCATTGCAGTCCAACTTACGCTATAACATTATCCTCTTTGTTGATGCGAGCTGTCAGAGCACTTACAACTTCCTGGGACGCCAGGGGAAGGCCCAGAGCGCTGAGTGCACTCACTGCCCGATAAATCTGAGTCATAGTCGAATCTTCACTAACAGCTGCCAGGAGAATGTCACGTGTTTCATTGGAGACAGGAATCTAAGGAGAAATTTTGAAAAAAAGTTGATGTTATTTTAGTAAAATTATTTGTTTTGTTCACAGCGCAGTCTCTCATACCTCACATCCTGAAATGGCTTGACTTGTTTCAGCGGCAAAAAAAAGTGAGTCAACACTCATGGGGTCAAGCTGGGATTTCAGGAACTGACAAACCTCCTAAAGACACATAACAGGCTATTAAAAACCTATAGAAAATGTATTTATTTCATCCATACTAAACCCACTGAGTGCCTGTCGAAAAAGCTATCATTACACACAGGTCTTACACAAACAGAATTGAGCACCGAGTAAAAAATAATTTACTTTTTTACACAGTGAAAAATGAATGCATTTCCAGATTTGACTAATATGACATACTCAATTAAATACTTAAATACGAACAGTTAAGTGTATACCAAATATGTCTAATTTCGAGTAAAGTGTAGATTTTTACATTTTGATCAGGAATAACTGCTCCGAGCTTGGTCAGACCCACAACAGAGTAGTATGCAGACTCGAGGTCGGTATATTGCTGGCCCAGGAGCGTCTGAAGCCGGGCCACGTCGGACAGGGACAGGTGATGTGTCGGTGTGAGCGCCTGAGCTCCAGTCAGAGCTAGGCTGAAGACCAACAAACCGAGCAGCCCTGAAAACAAAGAAATGATTTTAATATGATTAAACATTGAGTCTTGAACTGCGAATTGAGTATATTTTAGCTGCACTGTTGTGTTTTTGTTTCGCAGTTGATATTCATTCATTGAAATGACAGGGCTTCGTTCATTGCTTTAGCTGCGAGCCATGCTAACGTCAGTAGGAAATCTCCCTATTATACATCGATCACAAAATAATTGCTAATTTTTACGTGATGCAATGCAAAGATACATGCGAGACATTATTATATTCAAACCAATATTAGTATTTTAACGTAACTGTGACGCATATACTTGACAGATTGACTTACTAGACCGGTCCATGTCTTGTAGTCTAATGCAGCGTCACCGAAACCGACGTTTGCTTCCGGTGTTACAACTTCCGTACTGTTCAGAACAGATGTCCGGTTTCTTGAGCTTTTCACAGTAAAAGCATTAATTTGGTGACTGACCTAATTATAACAATCACTGTGACTGACATGTAATAGTGCTGGGTAATATGAAACAGAATTGTTTATAAAAAAAAAAAACAAGACACATTGTTTAATTACTTTTGATTTAATTTTTGGAAAATAACATTGTATGATAAATACATACAACAAATTTACCAACAGTGCCAAATAACATAATAACTATACTCTGATAATATATAATATACTTTTTCACAAATCAACTACTGTATTTGTCTCATAAAACCCCTTGATCTCACTAGTGTTCAGTTATTTGCATAACAAGTTTACCAGATGATCACCTGCACTAAAATCCCACCACTGATGCAAAGTGCACTTCTGTTTAGTCCGAGCATTTCACAAAAATACAATGTTCACTTAACATTTTCAGTTTCAACCCACTTTTCAGCAAACATTATCAAACACTCCACATTTGATACTAGCACTAGTACCAGAGATCAGATATTGAGTTGCGACCTGAGTCTTTAACCCATGCCCACTTAAAACACTGTTTAATTACACAGTCACATTATACAATGTAAAAGTTTCACTGATTTTCCTTGATTGTGTCAGACATTTTTTCATTTTTTCCCATCAAGAATCCAGTGACTTGTGATGCATGTATTTTCTTTTTTTTTTTGCTGGATGAGGTTTGTGAAATAACACTTAATTTAAAAGCACCACTCTCAAATGAACCTGGCTTAAATTATACAGAGTAGTTTAAGGTTGTGTTTACTACCGACTAGTTCAAAAGAGTACTAAACCTAAAGATGGAATGATCTTCTAGACAGAAATTAAAATAACAAAAGCAAGGAAAAAAACACTAGTAACACAAAATTGTGTAACATGTTCGACACAAGGTAAAGTTTCATGACAAAATGAGAGCTCTATTGGGGGCATGAGACTTCAGTGAGCGAAGAAAGCGCCTCGCCTTCTCTGTCATTATGAGCTGGTCTTTAGTTTGGCCACATACAACTGTCTCCCATTCTTTTGTCATCTGAAATAAGAATACACACATAGTCAATAAGTTCATGAGACTTTGCTTTTCTCCAAGGTTTAAGTTGGAACTCACTGGAGCAAGATGCATCGAGCCAGGAAATATGGCACTGTCACTTGGCCCCAAAAGAAAGCCCTGATCCAAAATATTGTCATGACTTTTATTACAAAATGATGAAGAGTTTAAAGAAATCATCATGGGTTCCTCCTGTGAACAAATATCAGACAAAAAGTCATTAAAAGTCACAGTCACATTTGTATCAGTCAGTGTGCTTTACTTTACCTTGATGCTGTGTTTAGCCTCATTTTTTAAAGATTTGCGCTTCGACATTGGCATCACATGACAGTCCATGACATCTAGAGCCAATGATTTACGCACTTTCTTCATTGGAGGGCGGTGCTTAAAATTAAAAAGTATATAAGAATATTGCATTTATTAAAATACAAGCAATATGTATTTTAAACACAATGTAGTAGTAATGCCTGCAGAAGCCGTTTACTAATGTCTGGGTGGGGGAAGTGAATGGACAAAAAAAAAAAATCTCACACCCTTTTAAGCATCTGAATGGCACTGTGTGTTTGTGATGCATCACTCTAAGGTGTGACTTGAACGGCATTCAACATCAAAAAAGAAAGCAATGTTTCCAAGACAAGTAGCCTTTTGTTAAAATTCCAAACACATGAACAAAGCTTTCTTGCATGTAGATGTTAAGAACATGACAGTTTGTACATGTAAGGACTAAAAATGCACCAAACTTTAAATAAATAAAATAAAATAAGTGGTGATTTGTGGCTGGAAGTTTTTTTTTAATCACTGATTTATTTTCTAAATATTCCTAATACTTTAAAGTTGAATTGTAATTTCTTTACCGTAGTTTTGCGCCGGTGTTCAGGACTTGAACATGCAACAGATAAATCAATCCCGACATCTCTAAGAATAACTTCATTTATGTCATCTTCAAGATTTGGAGTCTGAGGCTGCAACAACAACAAAAAACTGTCAATGCTGATTGAATAATTCACTGTGAGAAAATGATAATCAGATACAACAGACACTCACCAGAGGCTGCAATGGGCCATATTTTTCCATGGCATTTTTGAAAGGCGTAGGAGTACGGGGAGTCGTACAGATATGCGATTTGCGGTTTGGTGTAACAAACCTAAAAATAGAAAAAAATAAATCCTATGTGGTAATATATATATATATATATATATATAGAGAAATTAAACAATTGTGGCACTTAATACTTAAGAGGCAGAATATACAGTACATACACAGAGTTTTCCTTCTGTGTTAGAGGTGTCTTGTCACGCTGCAGTGGTGTCATCCCAGTGGCTTTCTGGTTGCAAACCGGTGTTGACGTGAGAGACGGATTCTCCAGGTCATGGGAGTCCTGCTTGGTCCACATGTTTAGGAACTGAAACAGCACAACAATTTTAATGCCAGGTTAGATACACTTTCTCAGTTCAATTTAAAGCATTCAGTTATTTCAAGACCACAAAATTAAAACTTCTCAATAATCTCCAGCACCCATGAGAACACGAAAATGCATCAGTGACACTATTCCCGTAAAAAGACTACATACAACTGCTTACCTGTGACGGAGAAAAGGGCAAGATTTTGACAGGAGTGCTTTTGGGAGTCATGGAGTTGTTGGAGTCAGGAGACAAAGCAATGCGCCTGCGGCTCCGGCGGTTTAGTATGGACGGCGGTGTGATACCACCAGGAGAGATTGGGATGAGCTCTCCTTTGCTGCCTTTGCTCAGCTCCTGTAAGGTGCTGCCCTCGAGACGAAATTGGTGGCGTTCAGGGCTGGGGTTTTCCTCAGGCAGGTCAAATGCAGCCAAGTTGCACCATCCCTCCAGGTCCTGAAACACCAGCTAGTTAGTTTAATATTCCATACTTTATACAGTATTTTGTTCTACTAGTGGCACATTTCGAACACCTCAAAAAACGAATGGTCTCCCAAAGCGCAAACACCACTTACCCCGTCAACCATATCGAGCACTTCCTTAAGTGCTGGACCAGTTGGAGACAGAAAGCCTGAGCTGTCCACCACCCAGCTGGTTCCATTCATATCTCCATTTGTGTCCGTTTCCATCTTGGGACTTAAGTTGTTCTTCGCTGAAGTATCAGCCTTTGAGGCACCCTCACTGCTTGGTCCTGCTCGAACAGTGTCAGAGACGGAAGCTTCCTGGAATTAGCAGAGGAAGAAGGAATAGAAGTTGTGAGCATCATGTGAAAATGCATGAGAAACTTAGATTTTAAAAGCTGTCATTGTAGTGGCTGATTCATAGTTAATGTTTTGACAACTTGGTCTCTTTGGCTTTGTAATACTTTCCCCCCATTTTCAAAAGCACTCTCAGTATGGTTTATCTCGCCAACATTTAAAGCAATCAGTTATGCTTTGCCAATGACTGGCATAAGTTTACCACATTATATAATTTTGTCACTATTCATATTTAACTATAGTGCATATAGCTACTTACTGAATGCTGTGCACTGGGTTTTGGTTCTTCAGAATCTTGGGAGTAACTGGGAACCTGTAATGAGAGAACACAATCAGTGTAAAAGCTTTAATATTGTATCGATCTTATATAAGATGGATAGAGTGGCATCCTACCTGTATATTTTTATCAACTTTGGCTAACAGCTCATTGAGTTCCTCGGATGTAATGACCTCGCCAACATAAAAGCCCATTTCTATCTTGCGTTTGATGGTTGAATTCCAGTGATTCTTCACCGCGTTATCCGTCCTGTGTAAGAACAAAAACAGGCATTAGTCGTGACTAATACACCAGATTACTGAGGCCTTTAAGTGCCATTATTAGGATAAATGCGAGTAAATGTGTTACCTTCCAGGCAGCAGCTTGGCTATCTCAGCCCAGCGATTTCCTAACAGACAGTGAGCTTTGTAAATGACAAGGTCTTCCTCGGCCGTCCAGGACGATTTCTTCACATTCGGATTGAGATGGTTGTGCCAACGCTCCCTGCACTGTTTCCCCAATCTGCCTTTAAGATGCTTCGCTACCACTGCCCACTGTTTATTTCCATAGAGGTTTACAAGCTCAATAACCTACAGGACAATAGAACAAGAGCATTTCACGGTTAATATTTAAAACAAATGACAGCATCAACACCCTGTCTTTCACCCCAAAACAATAAAATGTGACTTAAAATTTCTGAATCAGGACTATATAAAACAAGGAAACCATGCAATATCCAAACTGTAATAACAAAACGTTCCATGACCTAACCGACCCACCTTTTCATCCTCCTCTTTCGTCCATGGACCCTTAACAAGCTCTGGATCCAAGACTTTAAACCAACGATGCTGACACTGGTTTTCACTGTGACTCTACAATAAATTATAAGAGTATTGAAAATAAAATATATATAAAAAAATATAAATAAAAATAAAGTACTTTTGGATGCACATATTACTGTAGATAATCCATTAATGACAGAACTCACTGGGATGTAGCCGGCAATAGCTTTCCAGTCACTTGTTCCCAGTTGTTGAACCAGGGCTTTCAGCTTGTCATCCTGAGAAAATAGACAGAAGAGCATGTTATTATTCACTGCTGCACACTGAAGCAATAAGTTTTATAAACGGTCTGACAATAATCACCTCTTCTTGAGTCCATTTAACCTTCACTTTTCCACCGTCCCTCTGCTCTGCCACATCAGAGTCAGTGTCTTGATGCATGGCGTCCTCTCCATCCTCACTAGAGATAAACAATGTGGCGTTGAAGGACGAGACAAGGCAGACAGTGTGAGCAAAAAGTGTTACATTAATGCCTCATCAAAAGTAAAGTGTTTATAAATCTATGGGCCAAGATTGTGTAGGAGAATGTTTTAGTTTTAATTGCATTAGAACCCATAAGTAAAATAGTTCTTGGCGATACTAAACCTGCTGTTCGTGAATGTCCTGAAAAAAGGGCGGCATAGATAACAAATAGCTAAGCCACCATTTCCCAAAGACATCATATGGTTAAATGTAGGTTACATATATTTCACGCAAGCACGCAGTTAAATAACAAGATTAACTTCTTTAATTTGCTAAAGCTAACATGGAAAACAAAGATCAAGAGAGCCAACCTGCGAGACCACCAGGACATTTCCCTCTATTTCTCTGTTGTTTACGAAGAGACACGGATTTGTCCTGCCGCCGCTGCAAGTCACATGCGTCCAACTCTGGGAATAAAAAGTGGGATATTCTCCGTGTTTTTTGCAGTATTGAGGTTGGCCCGTGGTGCTGGTAGAGACACGCTGCGGCTGTGGGACTAAACTTGCAGTCTGAGACCAGCTGGAGCCCGGTTGGTTGTCCGCGCTCTGGTTTCTATCTCGCGCCTACAAAACCGGATAGTGACGTACGTGCGCACTACGTATGCGCGTAAAACAAGGCAAGCCCTGTTTAGCTTCCTGTAGTGCTTCATAATAATAAATTAATAAAGTTTATATATATATTTAAAAAAACAAACCAATAAATCACTGTACAGAGGGATATATATAAAAGTCTGTACAGTGATGTATTGGTTTGTATTTTGATTACGTTTCCAAAAATAATATTAAAATAACATTATTAATAATCTCATTACTACATTTCTCACCTATACAATCATTTAAAGCCACTGATATTTAAATATACTTAACTTGTTCTTACTTAACTTGAACAATATCTCTAGCTATTTTAATACCTCTTTTTCTTTGTCTGTATTTCTTGTAATGTTTCTATTTCCAGACATATATTTATAATAAAAAAAACAAAAAAAAAAGTTTAATATATTCAACCTTTGCATCAAACGTATTTCTTTGTCGGATCATAATATAGTAAGTGTGCTGTAAATAAATATTGGGACTATTGCGAATATACGTCCCATGTAAAGTACTAAACAATGACTCTTATGTCAGGCTGTAAGGTAATAAAAATACATTTAAAAAAGCTCTGTTGTGAGTAATTTGTCCATGTGCTTTACCTTGAAAAGCATGGTCCACCTCCTCCTGACTGATGACACTCCAGCTGGACCAATTAACAAGCAGCTTCATCTATTTAAAAACCACCTGAAGGTCTCTTGCTACCACATACTAGCCCAAAGGCATCATGGATAAAGCTGCTGTTTTTAAAGGTAAGAATATGCAACACTCAAAGGAATGCAAGTTGTGCACATCTTGGTTTTAAAAAGTGGTGTTTTTCAGATTTGAAAAGCTTTGAATGTTCATCTCCATCCGAGCTCGACAAGAGGTTCTATGAGGAACAGAGTTTGCTGTCTACTTTCTCAATGGATCAACTATCCATGTCAAGACTGTCCAATGAGGCTGTTGCCAATGATAAATCTGATACTAGGCTGTCCATCCTGGCCTCACTCTGCACCTCCCTGGACCCCATTTCTCCGTCTCAAGCTTTGTCAGTGTCTGTCATGAACGGCCAAGACACTGACTCTTGTTACCTGGGTGTGCCTTCGCAGGGGAAGTCATCCACACCGCAGATGTTTCTTCAAAAACCAATGAAGGTGGCGTGCTGTGACCAGTCGTACAGTGACCTGGTCGGCTCGCAAGTCTCCTGGGATGTGTCTTTAATTAAATCAGAAGGCAACAGCCCGAAGGTCAGCGTGGAGTGGAGTGCTTCAGAATCAACATGGAGCCCCAAACTTCCATCTACTCACCCGTCACAAGCTGAACTTTCATCTACTCACCCGTCACAAGCTGGGCTTTCTCCTTAATTGCTTTGATCTTTCACATTTTACTGAGTTACTGTCTTTTCAAACTACTGATTGTGAAACATCCAGATGAGTTTTTTTTTTTTTTTTTTTTTTTTTTGTCTTCAATTGTATGACCTAAAACATTTTATAGTTCTTGTTCTCTTAAACAGGAGCCATATGTGAGGGAAGCTGGGTTTTTACTTGACAACTGTCTAACTATAAATAAAACATGATTAACTTTGAGTCTTGTAATTTTTATTCAAACATGGAATGTATTAAAGAATCTTGGTTAAATTACATTTTATATACAGCAGACACACACAGCCTTTACAAAATTTAGCTGCTTCATCATGGTAAGAAAAGTACCTAGTCAAGACTACCTAATAGTTTCACATGGGATTAAAAGGTGCTTGCGTGTCAGTGTCATGCTCCTGCAGGTAGAAAAAGTATTGTTAAAATGGTGCTCCCAGAGTTGTGTGTGAGTTTTTTTTTTTTTTTTTTTTTGAAATACCTGATTGAGTTTCTTTAACTCCACAACTTGGAAGAAGACGTGTTCCAAAATGTGCTTGGCATCCCTCTTGTCTTTGTCCAGCTTTGTAGTTACCCCCAAAATCTCTCCACATTTCCGCACATAAAACTCAAGATCATCCTCTGTACCTGCAAAAGCAACCATTAAAAAGTTTAAACCATATCTTCACAATAGAAGACAAATCTTATGTGCTTAACATACATTTGTTGGTGAGTTGGGCTAGGCGTACTTTTTCAGAGGAAAATGATTCGTCCAGATCAAACAGGTCGAGACTTGGTGGAGGCAAATCACTTAGTGAAGGTGGAAAGACCTAGGTGACAATAGACCTAGTACCAAATGTTCATAAGATTAAAGCTATAATGTGAAAACAGACGTACTGCAGGCTGAAGTTGGGGCAGTGGTGTCTCAAATTGTGGCGTGATTAACTGAAGAGGCTCACTTTTTAGGTTAAGTTGCTTGTAGGCACTGTAAACATTTTAATATGTGCATTACAGGTCAGTGCCAGTTGATTTGAATAGTATTATCATCTTACCTGATAACTTGGGGTAAGGTGTCAGTTGACATATTAAACAAAGACATATCAAGGAGTGATGTGAAGTCCCTGGGGTTTTCATCACCTTCTTGTAAACACACTCTCATTTGCTCGGACAAGCCCCCTGTGTCTGGCAACATGGTGTAATCTGTGATCTAAGGGATGGCAGATCACTGACAGTAAACTAATCAGTCATTGAAAGACTGCAGTCAGAAAAAGCACAAATACATTGTAGCAAATCACATACACAGTCCTTGCTCTCAATTCCTCACCTCTGGATCCTCTGCATCAATCTGATTGAGCTGAATAGTATCAGTCATAAACCACTGCAGCAGAACTTCCTGAAAATAAAATAAAATTTTCATTAAAATTAAGTTTTTACTTTTAAATTACATGCATGTCCAAATAGGTTGACTCACCAAGATTTTGCTATTCTCTTCTTTATCAATGTACTGGTCACTAAACATGTGGCAGGAACCCAGTACAGCTAATTTGCCAGCCTCCTAGTACAGGAAACATTAACTCAACACTACACTAAAAAAAAAAAAAACGACAAAATCTAACAGGGTGGGTTTCTACATAAAAGTGTTTGAATCTTACCTTTCCTTGATAAAATGCTAGGACAGGTCTGTTGAGAGGGAAACAGACTGAGCCAGTTGAAAGAACAGCGACAGCAGGTTTTATCACACTCAGGGTAGCACCATATGGGTAAACAAATGTGAGAGCCCTGCAATACAATACAGTAAGAAGTCCTCATACAGTGTCAATAGTTGTATTTAATAAGTGTTTTGTAAATCAAAACACTAAATAAAGTACTGAATTAAAGTAGCTGATACACACTGTGCATTGTTTCCAACATTTTCATCTTCTATGATCCCAGTGACTACTTTACCAGCAGCTCGACTTATCTCTCTGCAACAACAAAAAGATGTTTATCCGATTGACATGTACAAAAAAATAAAATTATATATATATATATATATATATATATATATATATATATATATATATATATATATATATATATATATATATATATATATATATATAAATAAAGTGCAACAACAAACCTGTTTAGAACACCATTCGACACAAGTGCCTCCTTTGGATGAAAATATTTATAATACACATTTCTCACAACAGCATCTATGTTATTGAAGAGGATAATGCAGGTTATTAGTTCAGATATAGTAAAAAAAAAAAAAAAAAAAAGTTTTAGAGAATATGCTGACATACCACTGTTGACCATTACACCAAAGTCCTCCAAGAGGAAGTTGATATTAGTTTCAAATTTGGTTTCTCCTCCTTCACCCAGCATGACAAGTACATTTCCTCCTTCGTCAAGGTAGAGTTTCAGTATTTCCATCTGTAAAATGGTATATTAGTATTAGGAAATAATTTGGATATAACTTGTGGATTATTGATTGATCACCTCTGATGCAGTGAACTTCTCCCTTGGACCGGCGGTGATCCACAACTTGACACCCTTCATCTTCTCCAAAGTCAGCTCTTCTTTCATACTACAGGACACAGCGTTGATTGAGTTGTATTTAAACGATTTTTTCCACAGTAATCAAAAGCAAACAAACTATTGCTAACCTCTGTATTTTCCATTGAGCTCTTAGTTTTTTCTGAAGTGATTTGTATCCGTTGTTTGTGGTAAACAGCTCTCTTTTGGAAGCATTGAAGACCACTGCGTTTAGCTGGTCTTTATCCATTGTTTCTGTTCTTGTCTAATGAGTGTCCATATAACCTAAAACACACATTGATGTCACTGTAAACCTAAAGAGGTGTCTGGTTACGGGTATACAGCAGCAGGCAGTGCAAGACAATCGAGTCTATTTTTAAATAATATTAATGTAGCTACATAACACGGACATGTCAAACGTTGATGGAACCTATGCGCATCTGTTATTAGCCATGTAGCTAGCAAAGCTTGCTTTTTATTTTTATCTTACAGCCCGCCACGGGTAACTTACCTTTTTGTAGCTAACATGCAAACTAAGCTTAGCCCATCCAACACTCAAATGAGGTTTAACAAGGCCATTCTATAAAAAAATCCGTAAGATTGAAGCTAGATTGAAGTTTTAGCGCGTCCCCTCAAGATTTGCTATGAAGTGTTGCATTATGGGAAATATTGGTAACTAGGGGCGCTAATCACGTAGCAACCATGAAAATCAACAGAGTAGGCATTAGTAGTATTAAACAGAGGTAAATACTATGTTTAATAAATGTTGTCGGTGAAGGGATTTATGAAATAATACACAAAAGTATTTAAATAAAGTATATCTAGACGGAACGCTGTAACAAGCTTTGATGACAGCCAAGTGACTTTTAAATGTGACAGAACAGCGCTCTCTTGTGGTCAGATTGCGAAATTGCGTTTATATCACACTTGTTTGAAACAATGCTTTGCAACCTTTATTTATCCACCTAATAAACACTAGAAACAAGTGTTTAATTTTAGAATATTTAAACCAATTAACAGATTTCACACAAAACAGTTAATTACATTGGTTAAAACTAATTATATGTCATTAGTATAATTTATTAAATTAATTACATTAAATTAAATTAAATAACAGGAATGTAACTAAAGTTTGCTGGTCTGTTTGGCTGGTTTCACTCTGAGGACACCCTCCTGGGAACACGAGGCAGCCAGCACCCCATCTCTTCTCCACATTCTGCCTTGAACCAGCCCACGACTCCCTCCTACAAGGAACAGGGAATATCACAAGCCAGGTACATTTGGTTATAATTGTAAATGCACAAATAAACAATATTTGTTTATATGTTTCAGACATGAGTCCTCTAGCAATGCTCGTTAACTCTAATTTGGCGTTAAAGATTTGTCATTCATTTGTTTTAAAGACAAACTATAATTTTCAACAAAAGACAGAAAGGGATGCAGTGTTAACAAAATTATAACACTGAATAATAATTTTATAAACATTAAGATAAGCTGAATGCATGACAAATACTACGTATATCTTAATGTTTTTGTAATGAAAAATGTGCTGAATGCAACACAGCATAGCCTATGATATACAGACCTGCCCATGGGCTCTCGCACTCATAAAGCATCCACTCGTCGCTGCGAAAGGTGTTGTGAAACCACATGGCATGGTCCAGTGAGGCGGAAAACTTGGCCCTATAGTCAGGATAGGGCAGGAGTGCAGTGCTCAGAAACGCATAGTCTGATACATAAGCAGCTACACAGCAATGCAGCTTCATGTTTCCTTCACCTAGAAAATAAAATACAGTAACATATTACCATAGACATTTGATTGGCTGGGACATACTACTGTATGAGTAAATGTTGTATTAGACTAATAAAGTAATTACCAATATATCCTCGAGCTCTCACCCAGAAGAGCATCTTTGGCAACGATGAAGCCAATCTGTTAAAAGTTGGTGGACTAACTGGTTTTATCTCAATGGGGACCTCATTGGCTAGGAGCTTATTAAGGCCTTGTCTTAAGTTTTCTGCAAGGTCTGGCTTACTGTAAACCATAATCAAAAGGAAATTAGTAAAATATTATTGAGTATATCTACAGTATGTGGACAGATTATGGAAACAAAATGAGTTGCACAAATAGTATGTTAGTCTAGGTCTACCGGAGATAACGCTGGATGAGCTCCTCTGTTGTCGGGAGGTCTTCTGGCTGAGGCACTACAGGCATGGTGAACTGATGCTGCACAGGACTTGGCTGAAGAAGATGGAAAGACGCTTGGCAGATGAAGATGGGCTGCCCGTTTTGAATGGCTTTGACAGCGCGAACAGAGAAACTGCGGCCATCCCTTGTGCGATCGACCTGGTACAGCACTGGCACTTTAGGGTCCCCTGTGCAACAAGTCACATTTGTATTTTTATTCAAATATACTCAATAATAAGCTATGTTTACTGCAGGAAAAGTGGTTCAAATTACTTTCTTCCCTTTTTAAATCATAATAATGCATTGTTGATCCTTGTACATCAAGTTATGATTAGTAGTTTAAAAGTTTTAAAAGCCAGTTCTTAATGTGTAATCTTCCTCCATCTTACCTGCTCGCACAAAGTAGCAGTGTAAAGAATGGGCGAATAGATTATCGCCGACTGATTTTGCAGCTGCCACAAGGGCCTGACCTACTATTTGACCCCCAAACAATCGCTGAGTATTGGGAACCCAGTGATGTGTCCCCCTGGAAAGAGAGAGAGAAAAAAAAACATTATGGGTTTATAAAAAAAAAAAAAAAGACTTGTCGCATATACAGTACATTCTGGATCATGCTGTATTGCAGAATAGTTCAAGCCTTTATGAAATCCAAGAGCAATGTTTGACTTGGATGAACTGGTGTCATCAACAACAAAAAAAGCATAATAAAACAAGGGAAGAAGAGCTGGAGTCAACTCCTCAAGTGCAGAATAGGCCCAATTTTTTTTTTTTAATTTGACAGGGCAATTTCCTTTGTGGATCAATTCAGTGTTAACCAAATGTACCAATGGTATTTGTCCTATTCATTTTTAGCTTCTTTTTTTGGCCACCCAGGTTTTGAGAGATAAACCCATGAAAATAATGTATAACAGTGCATTTGAAAAGTCTAACACTGTAACCGTTTCACTTAGGTCTCTCTCAGTTTAGGTATTTTATTTGGTTAGGATTCATTACACAGTGAAACTTTTACCAACTGTAAAATGTATACATTTAAGACAAATGATCAAATTAAGTGTTTATTGAGTGTTTATTGAACAACTAAATTTCAGCTTTAATGAGTGTTGTTTTTGCATATCACGACCTTAAAGTTTGAAGGTAATTTCAAATACTACGCAATACAAATAAGGTTTTCCGCTGAGATCTCCAAGACTTCTTACCTGTACAGGTCAACGTCGAGCATCTCTAGATTTAAGACGCTGGTGACGAGGACACTTTTGAGATCTTGGGAAAACGCCGAGCTCTCTTTCTTACTTGATTTTAAGATTTCATTTATTTCATCGGATGTGTCACAAAAAACAGGTGACTTTCCAGATTCATTCGAACCATCCTCCGCCATGTTTATTTCAATACTTCTTCTAGTAGCGACAATAATGAAGCCGTTTTGTACTCATTACTGCCCCCTGCTGCAATAACAAGGCTCTGCATACAGTCGCAGCAACTTTCAAAACATCAGATTATAGCTACAGCCTAAGTGTGAATTAACAAAGTACCCGCTTGACTTTTCTTCCGCATATAGTTAAAAAACATTCAAGGCTAGTTTTTCTTTTTAAATGCTACTTTATTCTTCTGTTGCCCAAATGATTCAAGAGTTTTAAAGTAAGCCCAGTTTCACCTGTAGATTACAACATTTCCTAGATAATGTTGATAATGTTGATTCAATAATATTTTATAATATTAATATTAACCAGATTGAATCAATCTTAGTTCTCTCTTCTTTAATATGCATTTCACATTCCAAATAGGCCTGCCCTTTGCCAAGAATAACAATTAGCTACCGTTTATAGGCCCATGAGATAAAACCGGTTTGATATTGTCTTTCCTAAGAGGTTGGCATGTCTTAGAGGAAACAAGTACAATCAAATTGTTTGTCCATTAGAGTCTTGTGGTAGCTTTAAGCTTTCTTCAGATGTGTTGATGTTCTCCGCCAGAATCAACCTTTAAATGATAACAACCAGCAGTGTCTCAGGTGGTAGAGCGTTTGTCCTATAAGTGGAAGGTTGGTGGTTTGATTTGTAAAACATTATAAAAAAACAAGAGCAAATTTGAAGGGACCGTACAAATATTTGCAACCTTTCTGAAAGGCGTATAAATTGAATTCCACAGCCCACACGGAAACATTATAGATTGCCAGGGGAATAAGGAACATGCTGGGCGCCCCCTGGTGTGGATGCCAACAAGGTATTTAGCCATGGGGATAATAAAGGGATAATAAAAATATTTTTAATAATGTGTCCTACGATTATGCAGTTGACACCCAGAGGGCGCAACCATACATCGATTTACCTGTCCACCAGAGGTCGCACTAGACTTTTTCACTCTCCGTCATTTTGATGTACGGAGTCGTAAATTTTCAGTCCTCGTCTATTATTACCTGTCATTTTAAATTTTTATACTTTAATAATACGTATAATAGCTTTTCGTTTTACTCACATTTCAATAAACTTCAATACGAGCATAGAGGACAGATTATTTGTTTTATTTATAAACAACAGATAACGATATTTAGTGATTTCACTCTAGAGCACACAATTTGATTCCGACAAAAATGAACTGAACTTAATTCAATTGCTATTGCCGTTCAGTTCAGTTTTCTGCAGCTCAAATCTGTGACAGTCTTCCAGAGGAGGTGAGACAGGCCACTACTCTGACAGTGCTCAAGTCCAGGCAAAAAACTGTGCATATGGCAACTGAAAGTATTTTAGTGTTGTTTTAACTGATAAATTATTTTTTATTTTTAATATATTTAATTATATTTGTGTTTTTGATTTATCTCTCTTCTATTTCAAAAGCACTTTGAACTGCTGTACTGCTGTAAATGATGCTTTATGAATAAACTTGCCTGGCCTTACACAACGGCGAGTTGGGGACAGTCTGTGATGACTTCTGGGACATGGCCGATGCTCATGTGGTTTATCAACAACTGTGACAGCACCAAGTTATGCACATTTTGGACAGGGCAGTGGTCCAATCTGGAAAGACACAGTGTTCACTGTTTTGGAAGTTTCTCTTACTTGCTCTTACCTTCTGGAATTAACAACTAACAAGTAACAACTTTTATTTCATTTGATTAGCTCAAGTAGGTTGAGTGACTAGGAAGTGAAACCACAGTTCAAGACCCACCACTATCAAATTATTTACTTGTGCTTTTTGTCTGAAATTACTTGAAATATGTATTGTATACTAGTCAAAAAACTACAATGTCGTCTTGGGGTGGGTTGAGTGTTAGTTGTATTTTATTATTATCATTATTGTTATTATTATTATTACTTGTATGGGTACAAAAGAGCTGTAAAGGCTCATCACTGCCTTTGATATACCTCTTGTGTCCATTTTTAAAAACAAAAATAATGCTATGGGTATGACACACATGGAGATCGTAACCTCAGTTCCCTCAATCACATGTCTTCTTTTCAACAGATTGAGCGAAACAGCCACAGTGATAATGGCCTTAGAAAACCATAGTAGATTGTAATATGGGTCAGACACAAGCTAATTAGCTGCTATGGATTATCATAATCACCACATCACCCCTCTCATGTAAGTGGAAGTGGCCTCCATTCAGAGTCCAAACTAACAGAACCTACTGTCAGAATACAATAACAGATAAAAATAAAACCCAACTTTAAGACGATATGGTTGACTTTTAAATACAAATTTAATACATTTTATACAAAAAGCACCCCGAAGACTGACTCAAGAGATGAACGAATCCTTCCGTTTCTGCGTTCAGCCTACGGGGACTTCAATGAACGACTCAGAGACTCGGGAGATGAATGACTCCGTTCTGTTTCCGGACGGACGGATGCATTAGCTACAGCTACATGAGGCTGACACGGCCTAGATCAGACATGTTGACTAAACTAACGGCTCAAAGACAAGAGAGGTAAACTTTCCAGGGAACAGGCGTGATTAGCTGAATATGAAGCGACAAAAGAAAAAAACATGTGGATTAAGAGGTGAGGTGAACTCTCTGCCTGAAGCAAGCTGCAATATATTTATAATGTATTTTTCAAAGTTTGGCCATGGCTGCATTAGCTCATAGTTATTATAGTTTTTATTCCAAAAGTACTAAATGTGTAGAAAAATTTTACATCTAACATTTTAATTAGATTTTGCTGAAATGAACGAAATGACTTGAAAAAAGATTTGTTCATTTTGCTGAACGAGACTTAAAGAACTGAGTCAGTAAAAATGATCCGAACTTCCCATCACTACTCTGCAGTGAAGATAAACTGATAGGTCGTCGCCGTCTACAGGGAAGATCAGGGCAGAGAAGCGATAAGAGAACGGCCATTCTCATTCACTGACACATATTGACGGTCAGCGGAACACCTGGAAACATTCAGATTATTATATATTCAGTGTAATCCTCTTTATTTACCATATTCACTTAAAGTAAAAGTGAAAAACTACTTGGAGTTGATGAGATAGGATCGGGTGGTGTCATCAGGGTTTGAGGAGTCAGATGTGTAACAGTTGTCCATAACCAGTCTGAAGCTGGAGTCTGTCTCATCCACAGTCAGTTCCACATAAAGAGGAGAGCCCACCTCCAGGCTGATTGGTCCGTCAGGGTATTTCTTTCTAAAACCTGAGTCATGAAACAGGCTCATGTAGCATCAGTAGAAGCAACAGAAAACCTTGAAACCCTTTAATTTTTGGAAAAAGGAAAACAAATTAGGTTTAGTCATGTGATCGGTTTACTTACTTGGTTCTCACATGTAACAGTTTAAAGTTATCAATATCTAGCACAAGAACATATTTCATTTGTATAGAAAAGATTAGTTCAGATATCCCTGTGTTCCTGAAATGGGAACCATTGTCACAATAAATCTGTGTTGAAAATCTGAACCTGGGTCAATTACTGTGGCCAGTGCCTTTGCCACTGTCTGTAAATTGTTAGTCGTTGTTGGTACCACTTCTGCCCAACCAGAAAACAAATCAATAAAGGTTAAACAGTATTGTTTGCCTAGACATTTGTCAGTTCATAAAGTCCATAGATATGTATTCAAAAGGGTAACTGGGCTCCAGGATACGTCCTGGTATTGGCCTGAGCCGTCCTTGTGTATTATGTTTTGAACAAATCAAGCATGATGCAAAAAAGTTTTTGGAATAATTTTGTAATCCATATGCTGCAAAGTACTTATTTATTATCGCTATCATTCCACCTGCTGAGACATGAGTTAGCCCATGGCTCAAAATAGCAGCATATCTGAAAATCGCCTTGGGTAGTATCGGTCTGTTCTCAGTGTCCACCCAAACTGATGAGCTGTTTAATGTAGCATTTTTTTTCAACCAGAGTTGTTTTTCAGAGTCTGGAACATTGGACTGCATGTCTTCTAACAAGTCCTGGTCAATGTGGTCTGTTGTGTCACCTGCTGCGTACACAGAGTCCTGGTCTAGTGGCCTTCTAGCTGCTCTCTTAGCTTCTAAGTCTGTCTTAGATGTATGTGCTGTGCATTTACAAACCGCTACTTCCAAAGGAAGTTGTATGGCTTCCAATAGTTGTAAAATTAAATCTTTGTCTGTAATTGGCTTGCTCGTGGAAGTAATCATCCCTCTGTTTTTCCACTGTTGAGCAAACACATGTAAAGTTGAAAAGGCATATTGACTGTCAGTGAATACAGTGATTTTTTTTTATCCTTTCCCAGTTTACATGCTTCGGTTAAAGCCACCAATTCAGCTGCCTGTGCTGAGTAGTGGACAGATAATGAACAAGGTTTAAGGACTCGGTCATTAGTCACAATTGCATATCCTGAAGCATTAGTCCCGTCTTGTCGTTTTTTACATGAGCAGTCTACAAACATTACAATGTCCGCTGAAGCCAGAGGCATGTCCTTTAAATCTGGTCTTAGTAATACTGTCTGTTCTGTCTCAGTTAAACAGTCATGTTTGTCTCCGTCTGAGTCGTTTGGTAACAGTGTAGATGGATTAAAGTGTTACACCGCTCAATGGTTAAATGAGACTGTGTCGTAAGTATTGTCCATTGATTGTTTATATAGTGGATATAATCCGCCCATTGGTCCCCTATTTACTGATATTGTCGTTACGACTCGGCAATAAAATGGCCGTTACATCCTGGCTTTTTGGATTTTACTCCATCCAACAATAGTTTTAGAAAGCATAAACTGACGTAATAATAAAAAATTCCCCTTCTCCAGAGTTGTCACATAGTAAAAACTTAGCTCTAGAGACCGGAGCCATCTTTTGTACCAGACAGTAAACATGTTTTGTTTTGGAGTCTGCCCTCTGGTGGACAGCGGTATATCGCTGTATTTTGCTGTATTTTGCTGTATTTTGGCGTGTGGTGGCGCCCTTACGCAACGACCATTTAGGAGGTTCCATGGGAGATCCTTGGTATTGTCATACAACTTAAAGGCCGAGCTGGAGATATAAACGATAATTTATTCTGAAGCAATAGCACTGCAACTGCATGTGTAACTTTAAGTGTTAATGGATGGAACTGAACCAGTGTAGATGAGCTCTGAACAGCTAAAGCTGCTGCTTGAACTGCTTGCACACACGGAGGCATGGCACGTGAATGGGGTCTAAACGTGCAGAGAAGTTAGCCTGGTTCTACCAGACTCTCGTACATTTCATTTGTACAGAGAGTCTGGCCTCGCTCCATTGACAAGCGTTTACTTCCTTGTATGCGGGAACTCTGTTGAAGTTTAAAACTATTGGATCTGCCCAGAGTCACAGGATCTGCCATAGCCAATCGCTAACGTGTTGTCGTGACGTATGTCATGCGCCGAAACCGACTGGAAACAACAAGTCACTCCCTCTGTTCGCTGATTGGTCCTACAAAAAATTGATTTCTAGAAACCTAAGAATATACAGCGATCCCAGACTAAGTACTAAAGCGAAATGAAATTGAGCGGAAGTACGTAGGAGGGCGGAGCCAGGCTACAGAGAAGTACCCCACTGCCCGTAGTTTCCCTCCAAATGGCTGGGTGAGGACACTGGTCATGAAACCGTTCCTTGAATCACTGGTCTGAATAAATTCTTTTGAATAGTCTGGGAGAGCCGGCTGATGCTCCTACTAATATTTGTTTTATATTAGTAAAAGCTGCTTCTCCCTCTGCAGTCCACTGAATGACATATTGTGCTGCTATTGGGACATCATAAATTAAACCTTGTAGTGGTTGTGTTGTTTCTGCATAATTAGTTATCTATTGTCTGCAGAAACCGGTCGTGCCTAAAAATGGCATCATCTGTTTTTTTTATTACAGGTCTGGGTGCTTTTAAAATAGCAGCCTTTTGGTTTTCATCCAATTATTTACCATTGTGTGTGAGTTGGTAACCTAAATATTTGACTTGTGTGTTCTACAACTGCAATGTAGGTGACTCGCAGTACCCTTGGGGAGTGCGTGTGAACGTTAATTTCTGGATTCTGTACTGGAATGCCAACCAAAATTGTGAATCTCTTTGCACTGGAATGGAAAAGGAATGGAAAAAAATGTATTTGCTAGGTCAATAATTATAAAAACCTTTGCTGTAGGATTTAAGTCATTTAGCAATGTGTCTGGATTTGGCACCAAAGGAATTATAGCGTTGTTCATGGCTTCAAGGATGAATGACGATGAATGTAACTAGATGATTTAGTTACATTCATCGTCATTCATCCTCACACTATAAATAAATCTAATAAAATCCAACTTAACAACGATGTGGTGTTCTTGTAAGATGATGGTAATCTGGGGTGCGAGGGCAGAATAATCAAACAAAAGTGAAATTTCATTGTCATTTTATTGATTTCATTTCTCATTTTACTTTGTACATGATTGCTCTTAATTACAGAGAAAAACACAAAAGATTTTAGATTTTATCAGTAAAAATACATATACTTTGATAGAATTTGATTGTATTTGTATTTTATTAAATATACTACATAGAGGTTAGAGATATTATCAAGATATGCTTCTAATTATTATTTTCACAGAAAAGCTAAAGCGTAAATTTAATTTCAGTGACAGAAAAAGGCTATTCCACAAAAAATCATTTTCTTGTTTTTTTTCATTTTCTAGTCATTCAACGATGGTTCTTACTTCTCCCCTAAAAAGTCAAAATATACATATATTACTCAATGCATTTGTCAGATTTATTAATTTCCAGTGTCTTTCATACTTACAGGAAATTGGTCCAGCGGTGACAGGACCGAGCTGAATGAAACCTGCAGTGTTGTGCTGTGAACGTTTACGCCTCCCTGGACAAGTCTGTGGAAAAGAACAAAATGTATTTAACAAAAGGGCGTTAGTTTTATTTGTTTTAATTATGATGGACTGTGAAGAGTGTGGTGCTTACAGGGACACAGATGTTTGTCCTCTTGTCACACAAGCTCACGTTGCAGTGAAGATAGACTGATAGGTCGTCGCCGTCTACAGGGAAGATCAGGGCAGAGAAGCGATCTTTAAGAGATTGGCCATTCTCAATCACTGACACAAGTTGACGGTCAGCTGAACACCTGGAAACATTCAGACCATTAAATATTCAGTGTAATCCTTTTTATTTACCACATTCACTTAAAGTAAATGTTAAAAATCTACCTGGAGTTGATGAGATAGGATTGTGGGGTGTCATCAGGGTTTGAGGAGTCAGATGTGTAACAGTTGTCCATAACCAGACTGAAGACTGAAGAGTCTGTCTCATCCACAGTCAGTGCCACATAAAGATGAGAGCCCACCTCCAGGCTGATTGATGCATTAGTGTATTTCTTTGTAAAACCTGAGTCATGAAACAGGGTCATGAAGGCTGTTGGCCGAGGGCCCTCTCCAAATAGGCCTCCTTCATTACTGTACAGGACACATAACAGATGTTATATTAATGTAAAATCTAGTTTCTGGTCTATTACTGAAACCAGTTAACTACTCACGGCAGAAGTTTTGTTGCATTGGATGAGACGTTGGTTGTTATGGGGTAAGCACAGGAGAAAGGAATAATCACAGGCCGAGAAAAGGAAGTATTGTTTAGACGATACAGGAAGAGGGTGTTGAAATAGATGGCATGGGTGGCATTGGTCTAAAAGGAAATGACACTGAAATAATTAGAAAATCTGCCCATTTAATTATAATCTACAAAGAGGAAGAAACATTTAGCATCTACATTAAATGCAAAACCCAGTTCATTTTAATATGCTGGTTTGACATTTCAGTAATATTGTTTCTTACGCGCTCTATTCTTTGTGGACTCTGCATGTCGTCTGGGTACTATGGCTAAATCCAGAGCAATGGTAAATTATTTAATGGCCCTGAATTTCTTAAGGAGAAAGAATAAAGAAGACTGCCTTCCCTGTATGACTTGGACTCAGTTCTTTTAAAATTTTGAAAACAAAAATTACAAAGCTTTGAGACTATAAGATCAGAGAGTGGATTCAAACATAACATTTATGAAATAGTCTAACATTTTCATCAAATGTAATTGGCCAAAAGTCAGAGGGTCAAGGTCATACTCACACTTAGCAGGTTTCCACAGACTCCAGTCTGGCGCGACACCTGGTAAAACACTTTGTCATCACTCTCTCTGTGGGTTTTGCACGTCGGGACAACCAGGTGACCAGTATCTGCATCCAGACCTGACGACTGCAGACCGGTCAAAGTCACACCTACTTCCATCTGATCACGAGAGCAAGTGAGAGAAGAGTACTTGAGAATAGCTGGGTTGTCTGGAAGGATAAAGTGATCGAGAGAGAGGACGGTTAAGTGTAGCATTTAGGACATGAATGTACCAATAAAATCAGAACAGATTATACATTCAATTTAAATTTTGGAATAAGACAACGTCAACCATCAGTGATGAGGAAATAAAATGCTTACCGTCATCTTCGTTTGAAGCTGAATTTGAAGCTGATTTTAATGAAGTAGCACCTGGTGGAAAAGGTTGATCAGTCAAATCCAATCTAAATCTATTCCTACACAGTAATCAAGTCTGTGTAAATACTGCTTATGTAAAAGATTAACAACATTTGTCTATTATATAAAACTCAAAGCTCTTTACCAGTCCAAGCAGTAAAAGTCTGCATCAGCAGAACCAACAGCAAACCTTGAAACCCTTTCATTTTTGGGATAAAGCAGCAACAAACTGAAAAAGGAAAAAAAAAAAAAAAATAGGTTTAGTCATGTGATCGGTCTACTTACTTGGTTCTCACATGTAACAGTTTAAAGTTATCAATGTCTGACACAAGAAATGTGACAAATAAAGGCAAGGTTTAAAAGATGAAAAAATAAATAAATAGATATTTGGTTTTAAAATGTGACATTCAAATGTCACTAAGGCAAGATGCATGTTATTGATTATATCAAACAGAAAAAAATCTATAAAAGGTCCAGACTTTTTTGACATTGTAGCATCATCAAGGACTTACCTGTGAAAGCTTGGTTCGATCCTTCACCTTCTGCTTCACCTTGAGTCTCAGGCCACATTTTATAGGAGCTGGGTGGAGGAAAAAAGGTGGTACAGAAGTGATCAAATATGAGGAAACAATCAAGAATAAAGTAAAATAATCCCAGTCACGTTTGTTGAGTGTTTAACCTCTGCTAATTCTATGAACTGCGTTACAGGGAAGACAATCACATTTAACATAATTCTAAGAGTTGTGTTGATGTGCACGTGGCAGAGAGGTTACCACTCCTGCCTCACACCAAGAAGGTTGTGAGTTCAAAACCCGGCCAACTCTGGTCTTTCTGTGAGAAGTCTTCATGTCCTCCGAGTGTTACCGTGGGTTCTCTCCAGGTACTCCGGCTTCCTCCCACCGTCCAAAAACATGCATGTATAGGTTTTTCGAACAAGTGTCCCTAGTGGATGAATGTGAGAGTGATGGTTGTCTGTCACTGTCATTCTCAAAATGTTAGCCCTGCGACTAACTGGCCACTGTCCAGGGCGTACCCCCGCTCAGGCCCAAAGCTGCTGGGATAGGCTCCAGTCACCCGTGACTCCTAACAGGACAAAGTGGTAGAAAATGAATGAATGTTAATAAATCACTTATGTAACCAGTGGTTAAACTATTATTTTCTGTTTTCTTTTTTGACCTAAGTCAAATTTATAAATTAAATAAAAATGAACAATTGAAGGCATTTAAAAATTGTCAATTTAAAAATAAAGCCCTATTTGACAATGAGTAATGTAAAAGGGATTATAGACGGACTTGACAAATTAGTTGAAAGGTAAGACTGAACTCACAGAGAAATGTTAATATTCTTAAATACAATAGAAAATGAAATACCATTTAACTATTTTAATGGAACCAGTTTGTTCAGATGACTGTAGAAACACAAAAGACTTAATTAAAGTCTTTAAAGTCTGTATAAATGTGTGAACTAAACCCAGATGGTAATGGTAGGGGTTGTGTTGTGCATTTGAGAACGTCCTCATGAGAATGACTGAAGAGATTAGAATACCTGAATCAGCTGAAGTGAAACTGAAGATGGGACAAAAGCTTTAAAACAGCAAGTTAATAAAATGTGTTGATTTAATAAACTCATTTCTTCCTCTTGTTACGAGGTACTTGGTACAACACTGAGGTGTGTTTTCATGTTTAAAGAGCATTATTTCAGGTAAAGTGTACATCACAAGTTCAGTGGAGTTACTGTTGCCATGGTAATAACCTCAGAGAAAGGTGAGAGTAAAGTCATCATATGAACTCTCTAAAATATTTATCCAGGCACTATATTTTTTGGCCAAGATGGACAAATGCAAAAAGAGTGTTGTACTGATAAAAACTCACAACAATTAATGAATGGTTTATTATAAAAATAATACTGTAGTAACAACTTAAAAGTATTAGACCCCTGAGGAAATGAAGTGTCACTGTGTAGCCTATTAACAAAATGCATTATTAAATGAGTCGGGGAATAAAGAGGGTTTCCCAAATCAGGATAGTTTTTCAAAAACAAATACGTCATTTCAGAGTCAAAAAGTTGCCTTGAAAAATGAAAGACACAACACGAGGAAGTTATACAAATGACTCTAAGCAATCTTCAGACTGTTATTATCCCATTGAATGCACTGTTTTTATTGCTTGACACACACATACACATGAACGAGTAGGTGCCAACACGATCTACTGACAACACGAACAATGCATACCTGTCAGCATGAGTGACAGCTGATATTGTTTTGTTTTAATATGAAACATATTAAGTTGAGCCTTCACTACCTCCATTTCCTCCACACCTAGAGCTTTCTTCAGTTGAAATATTGTCATAACTACAGTATTGTTAGATCATGATTAAAAAAATATTTACATAATAATATATAATTTCCCGCTGTGACCACAGGTGGATTTCATGTTACTTTGTTCATTTTGTGTTTCATACATATGGGGCATACCCCGTTTTTGTGCCCATGCTTGTGTCTTTTAAAGACTTTTTGTAACAAGTTCTACCGTTTGAACTTTGTCTCTACTGGTCACGTGACAAATAACTACTGTTGCAATAGGATTTTCTAGTTCAGGATGATTCATCAAGAAATGATAATTATACTTTATGTCCATCTGAACCTGTGCCAGAGACACTCATTAAGACTCATTAAAACAAAAATGGCTTGAAGTTTGACACAAAACATGAGGAAGTTGAACAAAACCAATAAACAAACATCTCTGTTCTCTTCTAAGTAGGTCAGTATCTAGTCTCTATCTTTACATTTTATTAATCTGACCAAAAACAACTGAAATATTGCAGGTTATTACTATTGCAATATTTTACAAAGTTATCTAAAGTTCATCTTCTTCTGGTTGTCGTCAGAAGTCCAGTACAGAGCCCTGTTGAATGAGAAGCAAGACAGAGTTTGTTTAAACTGTTGAGCATCTCAGTTTGTCACTGGCTGGAGTTAAATGAGGAAGAGTGGGATTCAGCAGAAATGCTTACTTTTACGTGGGTCATTCAAACAAACTGTAATCCCTTACTTTCTATGTTTAAAGTAGATTTAAGTGAGATGTGAATAATGGAAGGTTCACTTTAGGATTTTTGGACATAATTTCTTGGAAATGACATGATGACGTGACTGAAAGTTCTAAAACTAGATCAGGGTGGTTTATTAAGAAACAATTATAATTATCATTGTGTCCAACTGAACTTGTGCCAGAGACGCCCTTTTCTAAAAATAAAGTTGGCCTGAAGTTTCACACAAAACATGGGAAAGATGCTCTATTTACAGTCACAAAAATATATTTCATTTTATTCTGCTGCATATTCATTTCATTAAAACTATTATTTCAGATCCTTTTCATCCTTCCCTTTCTCACGACAAAAATATTTTTAAAAATCTTGCTGTGGTAAGAGCCACTCTGCTGCCTCTGTTAACAGTTATATTTTTTATTTATATTAAAAGTATTGTAAATTACGAAATTCAAACAAAGAAAGAGAGATTGCGTGGTAATGGCTGGCTAGAGGAGGTAATTCGCTAAGCTCTTGCTCTCGCCCAAATGATTCAAGAGTTTTAAAGTAAGCCCAATTTCACCTGTAGATTACAACATTTCTCCTAGATAATGTTGATAAAGTAGACTTGACAGTGTACTTCAATAATATTTAATAATATTAATATTTCACGGAAACCATATTGAATTAATCTAAGTTCACTTTACTTTAATATGCATTTCACATTCCAAATAGGCCTGCCCTTTGCCAAGAATAACAATTAGCTACCGTTTATAGGCCCATGAGATAAAACCGGTTTGATATTGTCTTTCCTAAGAGGTTGGCATGTCTTAGAGGAAACAAGTACAATCAAATTGTTTGTCCATTAGAGGCTTGTGTACGGTGGCCGAGACAGCTCAACACGCTGCAAATGAAGAAAGCACCAGCAAACAAAGAAAACATCTTCATCAGTTTGACAACATGCGCGCTGCAAAAGTTCACAACACATACAAATACAAACACGCGTTGCAAATTCAAAAACGCCCTGCAAATCCTCACAACACATGCAAATACAAAAACGCGCTGCAAATTCAAAAACGCCCTGCAAATCCTCACAACACATGCAAATACAAAAACGCGCTGCAAATAACACAGACCACAACGGAAATGTTTTAAGGGGACTCATTTGAGTGACGAACAATATATTTAGGCCAACAATATCCAAACGACTAAGCAATTATACGATCATGATCTAAAAGTAAAAAAAAAACTCACCTTTCAGGTCAGTGACAACAACACTGACAACAACGCGACAGGCGAGCAAACAATAAGCAGTTCCCATTAGGGGTTCGTCACTCAAAGGAGTCCCCTTAAAACATTTCCGTTGTGGTCTGTGAATTTGTGAATTTTGAATTTGCAACGCGTTTTGGTATTTGTATGTGTTGTGAGGATTTGCAGCACGTGTGTTGTCAAACTGATGAAGATGTTTTCTTTATTTGCTGGTGCTTTCTTCATTTGCAGCGTGTTGAGCTGTCTCGGCCACCGTACTTGTGGTAGCTTTAAGCTTTCTTCAGATGTGTTGATGTTCTCCGCCAGAATCAACCTTTAAATGATAACAACCAGCAGTGTCTCAGGTGGTAGAGCGTTTGTCCTATAAGTGGAAGGTTGGTGGTTTGATTTGTAAAACAGTATAAAAAACAAGAGCAAATTTGAAGGGACCGTACAAATATTTGCAACCTTTCTGAAAGGCGTATAAATTGAATTCCACAGCCCACACGGAATCATTATAGATTGCCAGGGGAATAAGGAACATGCTGGGTGCCCCCTGGTGTGGATGCCAACAAGGTATTTAGCCATGGGGATAATAAAGGGATAATAAAAATATTTTTAATAATGTGTCCTACGATTATGCAGATGACACCCAGAGGGCGCGACCATACATCGATTTACCTGTCCACCAGAGGTCGCACTAGACTTTTTCACTCTCCGTCATTTTGATGTACGGAGTCGTAAATTTTCCGTCCTCGTCTATAATTACCTGTCATTTTAAATTTTTATACTTACTAATACGTATAATAGCTTTTCGTTTTACTCACATTTCAATAAACTTCAATACAAGCACAGAGGACAGATTTTTCGTTTTATTTACAGTCAACAGATAACGTTACACAAAAAGTGAAAGGATATTTTGTGATTTCACTCTAGAGCACACAATTTGATTCTGACAAAAATGAACTGAACTTAATTCAATTGCTATTGCCGTTCAGTTCAGTTTTCTGCAGCTCAAATCTGTGACAGTCTTCCAGAGGAGGTGAGACAGGCCACTACTCTGACAGTGCTCAAGTCCAGGCAAAAAACTGTGCATATGGCAACTGAAAGTATTTTAGTGTTGTTTTAACTGATAAAGTATTTTTATTTTTAATATATTTAATTATATTTGTGTTTTTGATTTATCTCTCTTCTATTTCAAAAGCACTTTGAACTGCTGTACTGCTGTAAATGATGCTTTATGAATAAACTTGCCTTGCCTTATACAACGGCGAGTTGGGGACAGTCTGTGATGACTTCTGGGACATGGCCAATGCTCAGGTGGTTTATCAACAACTGTGACAGCACCAAGTTATGCACATTTTGGACAGGGCAGTGGTCCAATCTGGAAAGACACAGTGTTCACTGTTTTGGAAGTTACTGGGTGCTTTTAAAATAGCAGCCTTTTGGTTTTCATCCAATTATTTACCATTGTGTGTGAGTTGGTAACCTAAATATTTGACTTGTGTGTTCTACAACTGCAATGTAGGTGACTCGCAGTACCCTTGGGGAGTGCGTGTGAACGTTAATTTCTGGATTCTGTACTGGAATGCCAACCAAAATTGTGAATCTCTTTGCACTGGAATGGAAAAGGAATGGAAAAAAATGTATTTGCTAGGTCAATAATTATAAAAACCTTTGCTGTAGGATTTAAGTCATTTAGCAATGTGTCTGGATTTGGCACCAAAGGAATTATAGCGATGTTCATGGCTTCAAGGATGAATGACGATGAATGTAACTAGATGATTTAGTTACATTCATCGTCATTCATCCTCACACTATAAATAAATCTAATAAAATCCAACTTAACAACGATGTGGTGTTCTTGTAAGATGATGGTAATCTGGGGTGCGAGGGCAGAATAATCAAACAAAAGTGAAATTTCATTGTCATTTTATTGATTTCATTTCTCATTTTACTTTGTACATGATTGCTCTTAATTACAGAGAAAAACACAAAAAGATTTTAGATTTTATCAGTAAAAATACATATACTTTGATAGAATTTGATTGTATTTGTATTTTATTAAATATACTACATAGAGGTTAGAGATATTATCAAGATATGCTTCTAATTATTATTTTCACAGAAAAGCTAAAGCGTAAATTTAATTTCAGTGACAGAAAAAGGCTATTCCACAAAAAATCATTTTCTTGTTTTTTTTCATTTTCTAGTCATTCAACGATGGTTCTTACTTCTCCCCTAAAAAGTCAAAATATACATATATTACTCAATGCATTTGTCAGATTTATTAATTTCCAGTGTCTTTCATACTTACAGGAAATTGGTCCAGCGGTGACAGGACCGAGCTGAATGAAACCTGCAGTGTTGTGCTGTGAACGTTTACGCCTCCCTGGACAAGTCTGTGGAAAAGAACAAAATGTATTTAACAAAAGGGCGTTAGTTTTATTTGTTTTAATTATGATGGACTGTGAAGAGTGTGATGCTTACAGGGACACAGTTGTTTGTCCTCTTGTCACACAAGCTCACGTTGCAGTGAAGATAGACTGATAGGTCGTCGGCGTCTACAGGGAAGATCAGGGCAGAGAAGCGATCTTTAAGAGATTGACCATTCTCAATCACTGACACAAGTTGACGGTCAGCGGAACACCTGGAAACATTCAGACCATTAAATATTCAGTGTAATCCTTTTTATTTACCATATTCACTTAAAGTAAAAGTAAAAAACTACTTGGAGTTGATGAGATAGGATTGTGGGGTGTCATCAGGGTTTGAGGAGTCAGATGTGTAACAGTTGTCCATAACCAGACTGAAGCTGGAGTCTTTCTCATCCACAGTCAGTGCCACATAAAGAGGAGAGCCCACCTCCAGGCTGATTGATGCATTAGTGTATTTTTTTGTAAAACCTGAGTCATGAAACAGGCTCATGAAGGCTGTTGGCCGAGGGCCCTCTCCAAATAGGCCTCCTTCATTACTGTACAGGACACATAACAGATGTTATATTAATGTAAAATCTAGTTTCTGGTCTATTACTGAAACCAGTTAACTACTCACGGCAGAAGTTTTGTTGCATTGGATGATACGTTGGTTGTTATGGGGTAAGCACAGGAGAAAGGAATAATCACAGGCCGAGAAAAGGAAGTATTGTTTAGACGATACAGGAAGAGGGTGTTGAAATAGATGGCATGGGTGGCATTTGTCTAAAAGGAAATGACATTGAAATAATTAGAAAATCTGCCCATTTAATTATATTCTAAAAAGAGGGAGAAACATTTAGCATCTACATTAAATGCAAAACCAGTTCATTTCAATATGCTGGTTTGACATTTCAGTAATATTGTTTCTTAAACGCTCTATTCTTTGTGGACTCTGCATGTCGTCTGGGTACTATGGCTAAATCCAGAGCAATGGTAAATTATTTAATGGCCCTGATTTTCTTAAGAAGAAAGAATGAAGAAGACTGCCTTCCTTATATTACTTGGACACAGTCCTTCTAAAATTTTGAGAACAATAACTACAAAGCTTTGAGACTATAAGATCAGAGAGTGGATTGAAACATAACATTTATGAAATAGTCTAACATTTTCATCAAATGCAATTGGCCAAAGGTCAGAGGGTCAAGGTCATACTCACACTTAGCAGGTTTCCACAGACTCCAGTCTGGCGCGACACCTGGTAAAACACTTTGTCATCACTCTCTCTGTGGGTTTTGCACGTCGGGACAACCAGGTGACCAGTATCTGCATCCAGACCTGACGACTCCAGACCGGTCAAAGTCACACCTACTTCCATCTGATCACGAGAGCAAGTGAGAGAAGAGTACTTGAGAATAGCTGGGTTGTCTGGAAGGATAAAGTGATCGAGAGAGAGGCTGGTTAAGTGTAGCATTTAGGACATGAATGTACCAATAAAATCAGACCACATTATACATTCAATTTCAATTTTGGAATAAGACAACGTCAACCATCAGTGATGATAAAATGCTTACCGTCATCTTCGTTTGAAGCTGAATTTGAAGCTGATTTTGATGAAGTAGCACCTGGTGGAAAAGGTTGATCAGTGAAATCCAATCTAAATCTATTCCTACACAGTAATCAAGTCTGTGTAAATACTGCTTATGTAAAAGATTAACAACATTTGTCTATTATATAAAACTCAAAGCTCTTTACCAGTCCAAGCAGTAAAAGTCTGCATCAGCAGAACCAACAGCAAACCTTGAAACCCTTTCATTTTTGGGATAAAGCAGCAACAAACTGAAAAAGGAAAAAAAAAAAAAATAGGTTTAGTCATGTGATCGGTCTACTTACTTGGTTCTCACATGTAACAGTTTAAAGTTATCAATGTCTGACACAAGAAATGTGACAAATGAAGGCAAGGTTTAAAAGATGAAAAAATAAATAAATAGATATTTGGTTTTAAAAAGTCACATTCAAATGTCACTAAGGCAAGATGCATGTTATTGATTATATCAAACAGAAAAAAATCTATAAAAGGTCCAGACTTTTCTGACATTGTAGCATCATCAAGGACTTACCTGTGAAAGCTTGGTTCGATCCTTCACCTTCTGCTTCACCTTGAGTCTCAGGCCACTTTTTATAGGAGCTGGGTGGAGGAAAAAAGGTGGTACAGAAGTGATCAAATATGAGGAAACAATCAAGAATAAAGTAAAATAATCCCAGTCACGTTTGTTGAGTGTTTAACCTCTGCTAATTCTATGAACTGCGTTACAGGGAAGACAATCACATTTAACATAATTCTAAGAGTTGTGTTGATGTGCACGTGGCAGAGAGGTTACCACTCCTGCCTCACACCAAGAAGGTTGTGAGTTCAAAACCCGGCCAACTCTGGTCTTTCTGTGAGAAGTCTTCATGTCCTCCGAGTGTTACCGTGGGTTCTCTCCAGGTACTCCGGCTTCCTCCCACCGTCCAAAAACATGCATGTATAGGTTTTTCGAACAAGTGTCCCTAGTGAATGAATGTGAGAGTGATGGTTGTCTGTCACTGTCATTCTCAAAATGTTAGCCCTGCGACTAACTGGCCACTGTCCAGGGCGTACCCCCGCTCAGGCCCAAAGCTGCTGGGATAGGCTCCAGTCACCCGTGACTCCTAACGGGACAAAGTGGTAGAAAATGAATGAATGTTAATAAATCACTTATGTAACCAGTGGTTAAACTATTATTTTCTGTTTTCTTTTTTGACCTAAGTCAAATTTATAAATTAAATAAAAATGAACAATTGAAGGCATTTAAAAATTGTCAATTTAAAAATAAAGCCCTATTTGACAATGAGTAATGTTAAAGGGATTATAGACGGACTTGACAAATTAGTTGAAAGGTAAGACTGAACTCACAGAGAAATGTTAATATTCTTAAATACAATAGAAAATGAAATACCATTTAACTATTTTAATGGAACCAGTTTGTTCAGATGACTGTAGAAACACAAAAGACTTAATTAAAGTCTTTAAAGTCTGTATAAATGTGTGAACTAAACCCAGATGGTAATGGTAGGGGTTGTGTTGTGCATTTGAGAACGTCCTCATGAGAATGACTGAAGAGATTAGAATACCTGAATCTCCTGAAGTGAAACTGAAGATGGGACAAAAGCTTTAAAACAGCAAGTTAATAAAATGTGTTGATTTAATAAACTTGTTTCTTCCTCTTGTTACGAGGTACTTGGTACAACACTGAGGTGTGTTTTCATGTTTAAAGAGCATTATTTCAGGTAAAGTGTACATCACAAGTTCAGTGGAGTTACTGTTGCCATGGTAATAACCACTGAGAGAAAGGTGAGAGTAAAGTCATCATATAAACTCTGTAAAATATTTATCCTGGCACTATATTTTTTGGCCAAGATGGACAAATGCAAAAAGAGTGTTGTACTGATAAAAACTCACAACAATTAATGAATGGTATATTATAAAAATAATACTGTAGTAACAACTTAAAAGTATTAGACCCCTGAGGAAATAAAGTGTTACTGTGTAGCCTTTAAATAAAAAGCATTATTAAATGAGTCGGGGAATAAAGAGGGTTTCCCAAATCAGGATAGTTTTTCAAAAACAAATATGTCATTTCAGAGTCAAAAAGGTTGCCTTGAAAAATGAAAGACACAACACGAGGAAGTTATACAAATGACTCTAAGCAATCTTCAGACTGTTATTATCCCATTGAATGCACTGTTTTTATTGCTTGACACACACATACACGTGAACGAGTAGGTGCCAACACGATCTACTGACAACACGAACAATGCATACCTGTCAGCATGAGTGACAGCTGATATTGGCCTGACTTTTGTTTTAATAAGAAACATATTAAGTTGAGCCTTAACCCTTTCCATTTCCTCCACACCTAGAGCTTTCTTCAGTTTTATATATTGTCATAACTACAGTATTGTTAGATCATGATTAAAAAAAATATTTACATAATAATATATAATTTCCCGCTGTGACCACAGATGGATTTCATGTTCTTCAATTTTACAAATTTCAAAGTTATTTTGTTCATTTTGTGTTTCATACATATGGGGCATACCCCGTTTTTCACTTTTTGTAACAAGTTCTACCGTTTTAACTTTGTCTCTACTGGTCACGTGACAAATAACTACTGTTGCAATAAGATTTTCCAGTTCAGGATGATTCATCAAGAAATGATAATTATACTTTATGTCCATCTGAACCTGTGCCAGAGACACTCATTAAGACTCATTAAAACAAAAATGGCTTGAAGTTTGAAAAAAAGCATGAGGAAGTTGAACAAAACCAATAAACAAACATCTCTGTTCTCTTCTAAGTAGGTCAGTATCTAGTCTCTATCTTTACATTTTTTAATCTGACCAAAAACAACTGAAATATTGCAGGTTATTACTATTGCAATATTTTACAAAGTTATCTAAAGTTCATCTTCTTCTGGTTGTCGTCAGAAGTCCAGTACAGAGCCCTGTTGAATGAGAAGCAAGACAAAACTGTTGAGCATCTCAGTTTGTCACTGGCTGGAGTTAAATGAGGAAGAGTGGGATTCAGCAGAAATACTTACTTTTACGTGGGTCATTCAAACAAACTGTAATCCCTTACTTTCTATGTTTAAAGTAGATTTAAGTGAGATGTGAATAATGGAAGGTTCACTTTAGGATTTTTGGACATAATTTCTTGGAAATGACATGATGACGTGACTGAAAGTTCTAAAACTAGATCAGGGTGGTTTATTAGGAAACAATTATAATTATCATTGTGTCCAACTGAACTTGTGCCAGAGACACTTTTTTCTAAAAAAAACAAAGTTGGCCTGAAGTTTGACACAAAACATGAGAAAGATGTTCTATTTACAGTCACAAAAATATATTTTATTTTATTCTGCTGCATATTAATTTAATTAAAACTATTATTTCAGATCCTTTTCATCCTTCCCTTTCTCACAACAAAAATATAAAAAAAAAATCTCACTGTGGTAAGAGCCACTCTGCTGCCTCTGTTAACAGTTATATTTTTTATTTATATTAAAAGTATTGTAAATTACGAAATTCAAACAAAGATCGCGTAGTAATGGCTGGCTAGAGGAGGTATTTCTCTAAGCTCTTGCTCGTACAAGGTTTCTACTGATACTTTATCTGCATTCCTATCCACTTGAGGATATGGGGACCAAGGGGGTCTGAATATCCAAAAATGAACCCTTGTTATGTGACTGTTAGCAGCAGCAGCAGCTGTGAAACACCTAAGGTTTGTCAGGGGCAGCTACTCACTTTTTTTTTGGGGGGGGGGCTATTAAAAACATGTTTATTTAAAAAAAATAAGCTAGTAAGTACATTAGTTCACTGGGATCAATACTCATTGTTTGTTGTTGTATCCTACTGCTGTTGGCTTGAATACTTTGCACAAGTGTTATGTTGGAGAGGAGTGACTCTCCAGTTAGGCCTACTTGCAAATGTAGCTTCTATGATCAAAGGAAATAAAGTATGTATCTTTACTAGGAAGTAGTAGCAATGTAAAGATGATTCATAAATATGATTGCACTCAAATTTCTTTTCTTTTTTATTTTTTTATTTATATAGCACTGTTCCACCTAGTAGACACTCAAAGTGCTTCATTGTGTATGAAGCCAAGACCCTACTTATCCCCAAAACCAGAACAAGCTAAAGTCCAAAGCACCAGCTCTTAGACCAAGATGTCTGACAGCACCAACATGAGAGCACTCACATGGAGGGCCGTAGAGGGACTTATTTTCAACAGAGGTGTAAAGAGTACCTGAAAGCCATACTTGAGTAAAAGTACAGATACCTTACTGTAAAAATTACTACAAGTTACAAGTCACCAATTTAAATAAAACTTGAGTAAGTATCCCATTTTAAAAGTACTTAAGTATTTTACTTGTACTGAATGTTGGCTCAAAGGTGCACTAGTCCTCAACACAAAGAGATATTGTAGGTAAATTAAAAACAAGAACATTTATTTATGAGGTTTTAGCAGATGGCGATATTGTCTCTTACACCCAAGAAATAAGCCATGGCAGACAAAGTTGCCTTGACGTACACAAACACAATGTGGCGAGTAATGCTTTCAAATGTAGTGGAGTAAAGAGTACAAATATTCAATCAAAAATGTAGTTGAGTTGAGAGTAAAAGTTGCTTATATTTTTGATACTCAGTACAAATACAAAGTAGCCAAAAAATGCTTAAAAACAGTAATGTAGTACATTTACTCAATTACTTTACACCTCTGATTTTCAAATGTTAAAAGTGAAACATTTTGAAATGTCATGCCAGATATTTGTTCATTTTGGATTTCATGAGAGCCACATATTTAAAAAAAATTTAAGACAGGGAACAACCCACAGTAGAACAAACTTACAGGTACTATCCAACAAAGGACAGGGGAAAACACACACACTAAATAGGTAACACAATGAGACACAGGTGAAGCACATTAGGGCGGAGCAGGTAATCCCAACGGAGGGAAAGACACAAGGACAGGAAGTCAAACAAACCAACAGAAGTAAGACATTTCACAATAATACACAGGAAATTAAATACACTACTTGGACAGACAAGTTTGGGACATGACACAAGGAACAGCTGGAGAACCAATTTGCCACTTGTTAGGTCAATTGTCAACATGCTTGGGCCTCTCAGTGTGGCAGTGTCTCTCAGAAGTCAAGATGGGCATTCCTCCAATGCTGCAGCGAAAAATAGTGGAGAAGTATCAGAAAGGAGTTTCTCATAGAAATATTTAGAGAGTTTAAAGTTATCATCATCTACAGTGCATAATATCATCCAAACATTCAGAGAATCTGGAAGAATCTCTTTGCGTAAGAGTCAAGGTCAGAAAACCAGACTGGATGCCCGTGATCCTTGGGCCCTTAGATCACAACATGGGTCAGGAATACTTCCAGAAAACAATCCACCGGCCTTTTCTCCGTTGCCCACTAAAACTCTATAGGTCAAAAAAGAAGTCATATCTTAACATGATCCAGAAGCACAGGTGTTTTCTTTGGAGCAAGGCTCGTTTAAAATGGATTGTGGCAAAATAGAAAACTGTTCTGTGTCAGACAAACCAAAATTTGAATTTCTTTTTGGAAAACTGGGACACCATGTCATCCGGACTAAAGAGGACAAGGACTAGTTGTTCTGAGCGCTCAGTTCAGAAGCCTGCATCTCTGATGGGATGGAGGTTGCATGAGTGCGTGTGCCATGGGCAGCGCACACATCTGGAAAGGCACCATCAATGCTGAAAGGTATATCCAAGTTCTAGAACAACATATGCTCTCATCCAGATGTCGTCTCTTTCAGGGAAGACCTTGCATTTTCCAACATGACAATGCCAGACCACATCCTGCATCAATTACAAGATCATGGCTGCCTAAAAGAAGGATCCCGTCCTGAAATGGTCAGATCTTTCATCCATAGAAAACATCTGGTGCATCATAAAGAGGAAGATGCGACAAAGAAGACATTAGACAGTTGAGCAACTAGAAGCCTGAATGAGACAAGAATAGGACAGGATTCCTATTTCTAAACATAAGCAGCTGGTCTCGTCAGTCCCAGACGTTTGAGACTGTTCTTAAAAGAAGAGGGGATGTCACACAGAGGTAAACATAACCTTGTCCAAACTTTTTTAAGATGTGTTGATGTCATAAAATTTAAAATCAACTTATTTTTCCCTTAAAATTATGCTTTTTCTCAGTTTAAACATTTGATACGTCATCTATATTGTATTCTGAAAAAAAATACTAAGATTTAAAACTTCCACATCATTGCCTTCCGTTTTTATTCAAAATTTGTACAGTGTCCCAACTTTTTTGGAATTGGGTTTGTACATTTGGGTTTGTTCAGTCTCTTTGACTCTTTCAGAAGCTTGTTTTTATTTTTTCGGTTTTTACAACATATAATAATAGACGGGTTCATCTTAGTGTTTTTGTGTAAACTTGGATGACATGCAGATATAGTGTCTTGCTGACACTACTCACAATGCCATAAGATACAAGTTGTTTAAAAAAACAAAACAAAACCTTATAAATGTCAACTTGCTGTTGACATTGATGAATATTTTTATAGTGGTTCTGGACTCTAACTTGGTTTTAGTATTTAGTATATATAGAGCAATACTCAATGTGTTTTACAGAAATGACACAAAAGTCAGTGCAAAGAACACAATTTCAAGAAAGAAAAAATAAACAAAACAAAAAACACAAATAAACAAACCTTATTGGTAATAAAATAAATTGCGCCACACCAGGCGACATCATGGTCCTTAACATTGTCCATAAGGGGTTCTGAAGCAAACAGACTATATTTGGACCTTTGGTTTTCTCTCTTTTTCTTTTCTCCTGTTTCCTTGGACTGTGCTGGGCTGTGTTTGTTTGTTCACTTGTTCTTTATATGTGGTTTATATGGTGTTTTTCTTTTTTCTTGTTAAAAAACATTTTAAAAAGTATGTGAAGCTGTTCAGTTCAGTTTGAAAATATCACTAAAACAGAAGAGATCTTGGAGAGAGCTTTTCCAGACAATCATCAACCAAAAGGAAATTTCATTGTCATTTTATTGATTTTATTTCTTCATACATCATTGCCCTCAATTACAGAGATAAACACAAAGAAGATTTTATTAGTAACTATACATATGCTATGATAGAATTAGATTCTAGATTGGTTTAAAGTGCCATTATATGGAACTGATGTTTGGAGTCATTTTTAAGACAAGGTTATAATTATTCTCTTCACAGAAAAGCTCAGGGATAAATTTTATTTCAGTGACAGAAAAAGGCTATTCCACCAAAAATTATTATCTTAAATCCTTTTTTTTTGATTCATTTTCTATACATTCACCGATGTTTCTTACTTCTCCCCTAAAACATAAAAAAATAATTTATATTACTCATTGCATTTGTCAGATTTATTAAGTTCCAGTGTCTTTCATACTTACAGGAAATTGGTCCAGCGGTGACAGGACCAAGCTGAATGAAACCTACAGCGTTGAGCTGTGAACGTTTACGCCTCCCTGGACAATTCTATGGAAAAGAACAAAAAGTATTTAACAAAAGGGCCTTAGTTTTAATTGTTTTTATTATGATGGGCTGTGAAGAGTGTGATGCTTACAGGGACACAGTTGTTTGTCCTCTTGTCACACAAGCTCAATCTGCAGTGAAGATAAACTGATAGGTCGTCGCCGTCTACAGGGAAGATCAGGGCAGAGAAGCGATCTTTAAGAGATTGGCCATTCTCAATCACTGACACAAGTTGACGGTCAGCGGAACACCTGGAAACATTCAGATTATTAAATATTCAGTGTAATCCTTTTTATTTACCATATTCACTTTAACTAAAAGTGAAAAACTACTTGGAGTTGATGAGATAGGATCGGGTGGTGTCATCAGGGTTTGAGGAGTCAGATGTGTAACAGTTGTCCATAACCAGACTGAAGCTGGAGTCTTTCTCATCCACAGTCAGTGCCACATAAAGAGGAGAGCCCACCTCCAGGCTGATTGGTCCGTTAGGGTATTTCTTTGTAAAACCTGAGTCATGAAACAGGCTCATGAAGGCTGTTGGCCGAGGGCCCTCTCCAAATAGGCCTCCTTCATTACTGTACAGGACACATAACAGATGTTATTTTAATGTAAAATCTAGTTTCTGGTCTATTACTGAAACCAGTTAACTACTCACGGCAGAAGTTTTGTTGCATTGGATGAGACGTTGGTTGTTATGGGGTAAGCACAGGAGAAAGGAATAATCACAGGCCGAGAAAAGGAAGTATTGTTTAGACGATACAGGAAGAGGGTGTTGAAATAGATGGCATGGGTGGCATTGGTCTAAAAGGAAATGACATTGAAATAATTAAAAAATCTGCCCATTTAATTATAATCTACAAAGAGGGAGAAACATTTAGCATCTACGTTTAATGCTAAACCAGTTCATTTTAATATGCTGGTTTGACATTTCAGTAATATTGTTTCTCAAACGCTCTATTCTTTGTGGACTCTGCATGTCGTCTGGGTATTATGGCTAAATCCAGAGCAATGGTAAATTATTTAATGGCCCTGATTTTCTTAAGAAGAAAGAATGAAGAAGACTACCTTCTCTATATGACTTGGACACAGTCCTTTTAAAATTTTGAAAACAATAACTACAAAGCTTTGAGACTATAAGATCAGAGAGTGGATTCAAACATAACATTTATGAAATAGTCTAACATTTTCATCAAATGCAATTGGCCAAAGGTCAGAGGGTCAAGGTCATACTCACACTTAGCACGTTTCCACAGACTCCAGTCTGGCGCGACACCTGGTAAAACACTTTGTCATCACTCTTTCTGTGGGTTTTGCACGTCGGGACAACCAGGTGACCAGTATCTGCATCCAGACCTGACGACTGCAGACCGGTCAAAGTCACACCTACTTCCATCTGATCACGAGAGCAAGTGAGAGAAGAGTACTTGAGAATAGCTGGGTTGTCTGGAAGGATAAAGTGATCGAGAGAGAGGGCGGTTAAGTGTAGCATTTAGGACATGAATGTACCAATAAAATCAGAACAGATTATACATTCAATTTAAATTTTGGAATAAGACAACATCAACCATCAGTGATGAGGAAATAAAATGCTTACCGTCATCTTCATTTGAAGCTGAATTTGAAGCTGAATGTGATGATGTAGCACCTGCTGGAAAAGGTTGATCAGTGAAATCCAATCTAAATCTATTCCTACACAGTAATCAAGTCTGTGTAAATACTGCATATGTAAAAGTAAAAGATGAACAACATTTGTGTATTATATAAAACTCAAAGCTCTTTACCAGTCCAAGCAGTAAAAGTCTGCATCAGCAGAAGCAACAGCAAACCTTGAAACCCTTTCATTTTTGGGATAAAGCAGCAACAAACTGAAAAAAGGAAAACAAATTAGGTTTAGTCATGTGATCGGTCTACTTACTTGGTTCTCACATGTAACAGTTTAAAGTTATCAATGTCTAACACAAGAATATGTGACAAATGAAGGCAAGGTGTGAAAGATGAAATAAAAAAAGACATTTGGTTTTAAAAAGTCACATTCTAATGTCACTAAAGCAAGATGGATGCTATTGATTATATCAAACAGAAAAAAATAGATTTCAATTATTTCTATAAAAGGTCCAGACTTTTCTGACATTTTAGCATCATCAAGGACTTACCTGTGAAAGCTTGGTTCGATCCTTCACCTTCTGCTTCACCTTGAGTCTCAGGCCTCTTTTTATAGGAGCTGGGTGGAGGAAAAAAGGTGGTACAGAAGTGATCAAATATGAGGAAACAATTAAAACAATCACAGTCACAGAGTGTTTAATCTCTGCTAATTCTATGAACTGTGTTACAAGGAAGACTTTCACATTTTACATAATTATAAGAGTTATGTTAATAAATCACTTATGTAACCAGTCGTCAAACTATTATTTGTGTTCTGTTTTGACCTAAGTCAAATTTATAAATTAAATAAAAATGAACAATTGAAGGCATTTAAAAATCTGTCAATTTAAAATTAAGGCCCTATTTGACTATGAGTAATGTAAAAGGGATTATAGACAGACTTGTCAAATTAGTTGAAAGGTAATAACTGATGTGACATTCAAGGTACTCACAGAGAAATGTTTATCGGCTTAAATACAATAGAAAATGAAATACCATTTAACTATTTTAATGGAACCAGTTTGTTCAGATGACTGTAGAAACACACAGGACTTAATTAAAGTCTTTAAAGTCTGTATAAATGTGTGAACTAAACCCAGATGGTAATGGTGGGGGTTGTGTTGTGCATTTGAGAACGTCCTCATGAGAATGACTGAAGAGATTAGAATACCTGAATCAGCTGAAGTGAAACTGAAGATGGGACAAAAGCTTTAAAACTGCAAGTTAATAAAATGTGTTGATTTAATAAAGTTGTTTCTTCCTCTTGTTACGAGGTACTTGGTACAACACTGAGGTGTGTTTTCATGTTTAAAGAGCATTATTTCAGGTAAAGTGTACATCACAAATTCAGTGGAGTTACTGTTTCCATGGTAATAACCTCAGAGAAAGGTGAGAGTAAAGTCATCATATGAACTCTCGTCAAAGAAGAGCGATAGTCACTGACCTGGAAAGCAAATAAATTTTACAAATGTTTGCATTTTGGAAAGATTTGGTCTGGTAGAGCTATAGATTTTAATGTTAATGTGGCACTGTTTAACTTTAAAAAACAAACAAAGTTTAGATTCCTGTTTGTGCAACTGCTCTATCAGCAGCGCCTTATTAAACTTTTGGCTAAAATATTTATCCTGGCACTTTATTATTTGGCCAAGATGGACAAATGCAAAAAGAGTGTTGTACTGATAAAAACTCACAACAATTAATGAATGGTTTATTATAAAAATAAAACTGTAGTAACAACTTAAAAGTATTAGACCCCTGAGGAAATAAAGTATTTACTCTGTAGCCTATTATAAAAATGCATTATTAATTGAGTCGGGGAATAAAGAGGGTAGTTTTTCAAAAACAAATACGTCATTTCAGAGTCAAAAAAGTTGCCTTGAAAAATGAAAGACACAAAACGAGGAAGTTATACAAATGACTCTAAGCAATCTTCAGACTGTTATTATCCCATTGAATGTGCTGTTTTTATTTCTTGACACACACATACACGTGAACGAGTGACAACTGACAACATGAACAATGCATACCTGTCAGCATGAGTGACAGCTGATATTGGCCTGACTTTTGTTTTAATAAGAAACATATTAAGTTGATCCTTCACTACCTCCCTTTCCTCCACACCTAGAGCTTTCTTCAGTTGAAATATTGTTATAACTACAGTATTGTTAGATCATGATTAAAAAAATATTTACATAATAATATATAATTTCCCGCTGTGGCCACAGGTGGATTTCATGTTCTTCAATTTTACAAATTTCAAAGTTACTTTGTTCATTTTGTGTTTCATACATATGGCGCATACCCCCTTTTTGTGCCCATGCTTGTGTCTTTTAAAGACTTTTTGTAACAAGTTCTACCGTTTGAACTTTGTCTCTACTGGTCACGTGACAAATAACTACTGTTGCAATAGGATTTTCTAGTTCAGGATGATTCATCAAGAAATGATAATTATACTTTATGTCCATCTGAACCTGTGCCAGAGACACTCATTAAGACTCATTAAAACAAAGATGGCTTGAAGTTTGACACAAAACATGAGGAAGTTGAACAAAACCAGAGTAAACAAACATCTCTGTTCTCTTCTAAGTAGGTCAGTATCTAGTCTCTATCTTTTTTTTAATCTGACCAAAAACAACTGAAATATTGCAGGTTATTACTATTGCAATATTTTACAAAGATATCTAAAGTTTATCTTCTTCTGGTTGTCGTCAGAAGTCCAGTACAGAGGCCTGTTGAATGAGAAGCAAGACAGAGTTTGTTTAAACCATTGAGCATCTCAATTTGTCACTGGCTGGAGTTAAATGAGGAGGAGTGGGATTCACCAGAAATACTTACATTTATATTTGTTGTCATGGTAAAAACTAAACATTACTATGGGACAAATCATTTTAGGTTTTAAGTCATAATATTTTTAAATTGGAAACACAACAACAATAGCTTAAATAATATAATTTTTAAAGCGAGAAATCATTTGTTGGAAATGACATGATGACGTGACTAAAGGTTCTAAAACTAGATTAGGGTGGTTTATTAAGAAACAATTATCATAAGTCATTGTGTCCAACTGAACTTGTGCCAGAGACGCCCTTTTTTAAAAACAAAGTTGGCTTGAAGTTTGATACAAAACATGAGGAAGATGTTCTATTTACAGTCACAAAAATATATTTTATTTCCTTTTCCTGTGATTATTAGCACAGGAGCTGTTAGCAAGTGAACAGCTAATGCCACCTGTTGATGCTGCTCTGATGAGGGCGGTACTGATGGGACTTTATACAGAATTAACTCCACACTTGTTTTTGTTTTTGTTTTGTTAGAAGCAGGCAAAATACTCACAGTGCAGACCCATTAGGAAAATGTTTAACAAGCTTTATTCTGAGGCAGAGGTACAAAATCACAATCCAGAAACAAAGCTGAGGTCCGGAACCCCCAGAAGACTGGTACAATAAACACATGGTTCTATTTCATTTGAATTGCCACGGTGTTCGGCTGTGCTAAATATATTTTTGTTGCTTTCGGTTCGGCTAAGCTATATACTGTTGAATTGCCGACATGTTCGGCTGAACTATATAAGTTACGGTTGAATTACCGCTGTGTTTGGCTGAGCTATATACTTTTTTGTTTACTTTCAGTATTCGGATAAAGCTATATACTGTTGAATTGCTGCTGTATTCGGCTTAAGTAACAGTTTAATTTATTGGCATATTTTGGTTACTTCGGTTCCAAGTAGCATCCCGCGGTGGAATCACTTGTGGTGTTTTCGGCTCAAGGTGATTTGCAGTGGTCTTGGACACTGTACTGGGGGTCACTAGTGGTGTTTCTTGCTCGACCTAATCCCCTGTATAAGACTAATAGAGTTTACTATCATGCTGGAGTCATTATGTTGTAGGGCATGTTTGGCCCCCCTCCAGCCTGAGGATGGCCATGATCTCTGTCCCTCCTGCTTAGGAGTTGGTCATTTCAGGGAAGGACTCACGGATGACACCTATACGAACTGCAGCATTATACCCCGGTCCGTACGGGTGGCTAGATTGGCAGCTGTTGAACAGCCTATGCCTTGGTCAACAGGCTCACAGCCTGCTCAGTTACCAGCCGGACAGGGTACACGGCTGAAGTGCCCGGCAGATGGGGCTACGCCTTTTGTACCAAAGAAACGCTCTAGAGGACAACTGGCCAAGAAAGTGGACAGCTTGTCTTCAGAGTTGGCCGAAATGAAAGCCATTCTCCAGTCCTTTCAGGCTGGAGAAAGCCATGAGGCGCCATGTGCATGAAGCACTGGCTACCTCTTTTCTGGTGCTACCTTCTGCTGAGTATATTAAAGAGCTCCATGCGTGCTGGGCGGATGTTAAGGCATTCTCACGGTCAGGATGACTGTAATCCGAGACCTGGCAAGAGCCAAAACTCTCAACAAGGATATCTCCATCCTGCTAGCCAAGGGGGTAATAGTTCCTTTAGACCCCCGGCGGGATCCGGGGGTTTATTAAAGATATTTTCTAGTTCCAAAAAATACAGGCGATCTACGTCCTGTCCTCGACCTACAAGGTCCGAATGTGTTTACGGACAATACCGTTCCACATGCTGCGTACAGGAGAGATGCTCCAGGCGATCTCCCAGGGCGAATGGTGTACTACAATCGACATGAAGGATGCATACTTTCACGTCCCAATTTCAGAACACCACTGGAGATTCCTGCGATTTCCCTTTCAAGTGAATCACTTTCAGTTCCGGGTCCTTCCCTTCGGGTTGTCCATGTCTTCCAAGGTATTTACTCGAGTAGTGGCAGCAGCGCTGTCCCCTCTACAGGCGCAGGGTATCAAGATTCTTCCGTACCTCGACGACTGGCTCATATGTGCACCGACCTGCATACAGGCCGTCAAAGACACAGAGACTGTTCTCAAGCATATAGAGCGTTTGGGCCTGAGGGTGAACTTCAAAAAGAGAAAAGTTGGTTCCGGCACAGAGTACAGTCTTTCTTGGGGTCAGTCTGAACACAATCTCAATGAAAGCTTGTCCCTCTAAGCAGCGAGTCAACAGCATTGTAACAACACTATCTGCTCTTCAAGGCGGCAGGGCACTGCCTCTTTTCTGATATCTCCGGCTTCTGGGCATGTTGACAGCCGCCTCCGGTGTGGTGCCTCTGGGACTGCTCTCGTTGCGCCCAGTGCAGATCTGGCTGAACGGTCTACACTTGGATCCAACAAGGTACGTGCACAGGTGCAAAAGTATACGCGTGTCAACCCAGTATCTCAACTCCCTGTCTCGGTGGAGGGACAGGAGTTGGATTACACAAGAGCCCTTTGGGCTCTCTCCCAGTAGGGAGAGAGGTTGTATTTATGGATGCCTCCTCCACGGGTTGGGGTGCGATGTGGCAGGGCTGCATGGTCCAGGGGGAGTGGCCCTGACATATGTACACAGAGCACATAAATGTTCTGGAATTAATTGCCGTACGTCTGGCCCTGTGCCATTTCCTCACGAATCTGAGAGGCAGGCACGTACTAATTCGTTCCGACAACATGTCGGTGGTCTACCATGTGAATCACATGGGTGGAGTACACTCAGAGAGACTTACACAGGAGACTCGACGGCTCCTGACGTGGGCTACACTCCATTTTCCCAACCTGAGAGCAGTCCATGTTCCCGGGGACCGAGTGGCCGACTATGTGTCCCGGCAGAAAGACTGGCTCATATGTGCACCGACCCGCATACAGGCCGTCAGAGACACAGGGACTGTTCTCAAGCATATGGAGCGTTTGGGCCTGAGGGTCTTTCTTGGGGTCAGTCTGAACACAATCCCAATGAAAGCTTGTCCCTTTTAAATTGACAGCTTTTTTCATTTTAATCTATTAACCCTTGTACCCTGAAAAAAAAAAGTTACACTCTTACCATTTGGGGACAAAAATGTCCTCTTACAAAACATCATAAAAATAGTATATGTTAATATTTTTTTCTACTTTTTTTTGCATAAATCTCTTAATCCACTTCAGTCCTAATCATAAATGTCAAATATTTAAATATGTTCACATTTTTAACCCTTTATATCCCAGTGTATATGATGGCATCCCAAAATATTGTTAAAAAATTACTGAAAAATTGCAATATTTTCAGAAATCTGAATGCAAAGTGAAATTTTCTTGGGGGGATTATTAGAGTCATGGATGTGCCATTGATTGGCAATAACATTGATTTTGATGGATTTAAATTTTTTTTGTAATGTTAGATTTAAAAAAAAAAGTTACACTCTTACCATTTGGGGACAAAAATGTCCTCTTCCAAAACATCATAAAAATAGTATATGTTAATATTTTTTCTACTTTTTGCATAAATCTCTTAATCCACTTCAGTCCTGATCATAAATGTCAAATATTTGAATATTTTCACATTTTTAACCCTTTATATGCCAGTGTATATGATGGCATCCCAAAATATTGTTAAAAATTACCAAAAATTGCAATATTTTCAGAAATCTGAATGCAAAGTGAAATTTTCTTGGGGATTATTAGAGTCATGGATGTGTAATTGATTGTCAATAACATTGATTTTGATGGATTTAAAAATTTTTGTAATGTCAGATAAAAAAAGTTACACTCTTACCATTTGGGGACAAAATGTCCTCTTCCAAAACATCATAAAAATAGTATCTGTTAATATTTTTTCTACTTTTTGCATAAATCTCTTAATCCACATCAGTCCTGATCATAAATGTCAAATATTTGAATATTTTCAAAATTTTAACCCTTTAAATCCCAGTGTATATGATGGCATGCCAAAATACTGTTAAAAAATCACCAAAAATTGCAATATTTTCAATAATCTGAATGCAAAGTGCAATTTTCTTGGGGGGATTATTAGAGGCTTGGATGTGCCATTGATTGGCAATAACATTGATTTTGTTGAATTTTTGTTTTTTTTTGTAATGTCAGATTTAAACAAAAAAGTTACACTCTTACCATTTGGGGACAAAAATGTCCTCTTCCAAAACCTCATAAAAATAGTATATGTTAATATTTTTTTCTACTTTTCTTTGCATAAATCTCTTAATTCACTTCGGTCCTGATCATAAATGTCAAATATTTGAATATTTTCAAAATTTTAACCCTTTATATGCCAGTGTATGTAATGGTATCTCAAAATACTGTTATACAATCAATTAGAAATAGCAATATTTTTCATAATCTGAATGTAAAGAGCAATTTTCTTGGGGGGATTATTAAAGTTGTGGATGTGCCATTGGTTGGCATTAAAATGCATTTTGATCAATTATAATTTTTTATGCTTTGTATGATTTAATAAATAACTCACATTGGATCTCCTCAAAACTGCAGTTTGGAACCTTAACTTTTTTGTTTTGATTTATGTGTTTTTGAAGTGAAAGAATAAAAGGTATAGTTTAACCCCCTTTGTCACCATGAACTTTTAACAACCCCTCTGCATCATAACAAACTTGAGAGCAACAAATTGCAGCAGCACAAAAAGTAAACAGCGTGGTAGCAACAACTCTGTTGACACAGGTGTGACCGTACACTAAACTTAGAAATCCAGCCAGGTCAAGAGCTGTGTGTTCATTTCTTATCTGGCAATCTGTAAGAAATCTAAATTTAACAAACTGCAAGCTCTGGAACAGGTTATGGGCTCTCGTGAGGACAGGACTGAGGATGACAACCAGCGAGCCCAGTCCCCATACTCTTCCTCCCCGAAAGATACCTCCGACTCTGACTGGGCTCGCTGCAGTTTCAAGCAGTACATCCCCAGCAAACCAGCCAGGATCAAAGTTTACATGGCCTGTGACGTCCTCTTAAGCATTTAAAGGCAAGTCTATGCGGGAAAACAAGAGGGTTGTTCTGTGGAGGTCAACCAGGAAAGGAGAGTGGTTCTGCAGCTGACTCAAGGACTGGCAGGACATACGGTGATGTGTGATAATTTTTCACCTCATATGGACTTAGGGAAGAGCTGCTAAAACGCAAGTTGCCAGAGCTTCCCCAATCCTGCTCCAGACCAGAAAAAGAAGCCTTCAATCCACCCTTTTGGCTTTGCCAAGTCTCACACACCTGTCTCCTACATAGCGAAGCAAGAACGTCCTGCTGCTCAGCACTGTTCACCGGGAGCCGGCTATCAGGCCACTGACGTTGTTTTACAACATCTTAGATGTCTCAGCTTTGAACTTCTTTGTGTTATGGATGACTGTGAATCCAACCTTGAACAAGAGCGCCGGATTTTCTTAGAGGAGCATTGGTCACTCCACTAATCCAACAACGCAGGCAGCTACCCCACGCACAAAGCGCGGCTGCAGCAGAAACACAAGAGCCACAGAAAGGGCAGGACAGTGTCAGTGGGTACCCAGGGACTTCCAAATACCCAAAAAGACGACTGTGCATGCAATGCACTGGCCCATGGGAGAAGGCCACCATTACCTGCTGCAAGTGTGAAAAAATATATTAGCAAAGTTTACACATCTTTCTGCTGCAATTAATGTGCACGGATATGAACTGAACTCACACAGGTGAGCGTGTGCATGCACACATCCACAGGCAGGAAGAGCTCAATGCAGCTGGTTTCAGGTTGTAAAAGCAGTATAAATGTCTGTTCCAAATTTAGTAAATCTTTGTTTGTTGAAAATAAACTTTTCTTATGTTTTATTTGTAATTTATTTATAGCGCATCTAAGCTCTTGCTTTGGAGGGGAATCTGACACTGTTCTGATGATTGGCTGATGTAATGGCATCATATACACTGGCATATAAAGGGTTAAAATTCAGAAATTTTTTTAAAATATTTGGTATTTATGTTCAGGACTGAAGTGGATTAAGAGATTTATGCAAAAAAAGTAAAAAAAAATATTAACAGATACTATTTTTATGACGTTTTGGAAGAGGACATTTTTGTCCCCAAATGGTAAGAGTGTAACTTTTTTGTTAAATCAGACATTACAAAAAAATTAAAAATCCATCAAAATCAATGTTATTGCCAATCAATTACACATCCATGACTCTAATAATCCCCCCAAGAAAATTGCACTTTGCATTCAGATTTTTGAAGATATTGCAATTTTTTGGTGATTTTTTAACAGTATTTTGGGATGCCATCATATACACTGGGATATAAAGGGTTAAAATTTTCAAAATATTCCAATATTTGACATTTATGATCAGGACTGAAGTGAATTAAGAGATTTATGCAAAAAAGTAGAAAAAAATATTAACATATACTATTTTATGATGTTTTGTAAGAGGACATTTTGTCCCCAAATGGTAAGAGTGTAACTTTTTTGTTAAATCAGACATTACAAAAAAATTAAAACTCCATCAAAATCAATGTTATTGCCAATCAATGGCACATCCATGGCTCTAATAATCCCCCCAAGAAAATTGCACTTTGCATTCAGATTATTAAAAAATATTGCTATTTTTTGTGATTTTTAACAATATTTTTGGATGCCATTGAATACACTGGCATATAAAGGGTTAAAATTTTGAAAATATTCAAATATTTGACATTTATGATCAGGATTGATGTAGATTAAGAGATTCATGCAAAAAGTAGAAAAAATATTAACATATACTATTTTTATGATGTTTTGAAGAGGACATTTTGTCCCCAAATGGTAAGAGTGTAACTTTTTTAAATCTGACATTACAAAAAATTTAAAATCCATCAAAATCAATGTTATTGCCAACCAATGGCACATCCAAGACTCTAATAATCCCCAAGAAAATTTCACTTTGCATTCAGATTATTAAAAATATTGCAATTTTTAGTGATTTTTAACAATATTTTGGGATGCCATCATATACACTGGCATATAAAGGGTTAAAATTTTGAAAATATTCAAATATTTGACATTTATGATCAGGACTGAAGTGGATTAAGAGATTTATGCAAAAAGTAGAAAAAATATTAACATATACTATTTTTATGACGTTTTGGAAGAGGACATTTTGTCCCCAAATGGTAAGAGTGTAACAATTTAGATTACACAGTGCAAAAAAAGTAATATTGGATTTGTGTTTAAAATTTCAAAATTTGTTATAAAATACACACCTTTACCAAATATCATAGAAAAATACAAAACAACCTCCAAGTTATCAAAAAAATAAAAGTTGAAAAGGACACTTTTGTCCTCATCAGGGCACAAGGGTTAATCAAGTAAACACATCAGTCTCATCAGTTCTTGAGAATTATGTCTGGTTTCCAATCTGAAGCTTACATTCTTAACAATAAGGCTAAAATCACAGGTGTGTGTGATGAAAAGGTCCATCAGGCCCAAATCCTTTTGGGCGAGAGGCTGAGTGATCAGAGCATAAAACACACTGTGATCTGCTCCTGCACAGTCCCACTTCACGGCTCTATAGTCTACTATCCAGGCGAGGAACAGTTCATCTCAAAAGCCCTTCAGCCTCGTTTCCACTGTGGTGTACGGTACAGCTCGGAATGGTTTGGTGAAGAGGCTGGAGATATTTAAAATAAATAAAAGTTACTGACATCATTATATTATCCAGCTTTATGTTAAACCGTGACAGACTTGATATGATCTACTTAACTTAAATCAGAGTCACAGTCATAGTTCTACAGTAAAAAGGAACAGATGTGGGAAAGTTTCATAAAGACCTCTTGAGTGTTGTTGACTTTGCCTCAGATCAAACCAGGACTAGCTTCCATAAGACCCCATCCAACCCAAGTTACAACCCAAATTACAGATATCCTAAAAGAATGCTGATATAAACCTGGCCTCTACTTATACTTTATGTCCATCTGAACCTCATTAAGACTCATTAAAACAAAGATGGCTTGAAGTTTGACACAAAACATGAGGAAGTTGAAGAAAACCACAGTAAACACACATCTCTGTTCTCTTCTAAGTAGGTCAGTATCTAGTCTCTATCTTTACATTGTTTTAATCTGACCAAAAACAACTGAAATATTGCAGGTTATTACTATTGCAATATTTTACAACCAGTAAAAGTTCATCTTCTTCTGGTTGTCGTCAGAAGTCCAGTACAGAGGCCTGTTGAATGTGAAGCAAGACAGAGTCTGTTTAAACTGTTGAGCATCTCAGTTTGTCACTGGCTGGAGTTAAATGAGGAAGAGTGGGATTCACCAGAAAATACTTACATTTATATTTGTTGTCGTGGTAAAAACTACACATTACAATGGGACAGATCATTTTAGGTTTGAAGTCATAATGATTGTAAATTGGAAAAAACAAGTTTTAACAATAGCTAAAAATAATATTATTAAAGCAGGACATAATTTGTTAGAAATGACATGACGTGACTAAAGGTTCTAAAACTAAATCAGGGTAGTTTATTATGCAACAATTATCATAAGTCACTGTGTCCAACTGAACTTGTGCCAGAGACACCCTTTTAAAGAATACAAAACATGAGGAAGATGTTCTATTTACAGTCAAAAAAATATATTTAATTTCCTTCTGCAGCAATTTCATAAAAAAAAACTATTATTTTGGATGCTTTTCTCATTCATCCCTTTTTCACAACAAAAATATATTTAAAAATCTCACTGATTCATTCATTCATTCATTCATTTTCTACCGCTTTGTCCCGTTAGGGGTCGCGGGTGACTGGAGCCTATCCCAGCAGCTTTGGGCCTGAGGCGGGGTACACTCTGGACAGTGGCCAGTTAGTCACAGGGCTGACATATAGAGACAAACATTCTCTCTAACTTTCATTCACTAGGGACACTTTAGAGTTGCCAATTAACCTGTACATACATGTCTTTGGACGGTGGGAGGAGTCGGAGTACCCGGAGAGAACCCACGGTAACACGAGGAGGACATGCAGACTCCTCACAGAAAGACCGGAGACGGCCAAGAATATTTGAGTCGGCCAGGTTTTTGAACTCACGACCTTCTTGCTGTAAGGCAGGAGTGCTAACCACTCTGCCACGTGCACCCCTGTTACAGATTATCATTTTTATTAATACAATTATTGTAATTTACAAAATTTAAACAAAAGGAGAGATCTTGTGGTGATGGCTAACTAGAGGAAGAACTAGCAACACTGTTGAGGACAGTTTCTAGAGGACCGAGGAAGTCTGATCATCCAAAAATGAACCCTTGATATGTGATTATTAGCACAGCAGCTGTTAGCAAGTGAACAGCTAATTCCTCCTGTTGATGCTGCTCTGATGAGGGCGGTGACCATAGACTGTAAATAAACATGAATGTAACCCACTTATTGGTCCCCTATTTACTGATATTGTCATTACGACGTGGCAATAAAATGGCGGTTACATCCGGGTTTTTCCACTTGCTGCAGAACGCCCACCAGCTAGACCTACAAAAGACATGACCACACGAGGTAGACAAAGACTAGGGACACAAGACAACACACACTTGGTTAAACCATAACACTTCCAGGCTTTTTTTTTGTTAACTTTCTCCTATATTTTACTTCTAATTTGCTTTATTTCCGTTTAAATTCATTTTAACACTTCCGTTTTAGTTGTTAAAACCAAATTTTCTATGCCTTTTAAAACTTTAATTCTTGTTAAGATCTGCTTTTACTTCTTCCCAGGAAGATCACTCACTCGACTACAGTCCACTCACAAGCTCCCCATGCTTGGCCATAGCGTTCTACCACTGAGTAGCCGGAACAACCTGGCGACGAGTGAAGGAATGCTTGGAGTCTTTATACTGTGGATGATGAGAAATGAGGAACAGCTGCTCCTGCCTGCCGACCACTCCCACCAGCCAGAAATCACGTCTAAGGACAGAGGTGACCACACGAGGGAGACAAAGACACACACACTGAGCTAGACTCAAAACATTCCAAGTTGCCAATTTGTCCTCCAGCTGTCCAGTCCGGCCCTTTTATTGCTACCTATCCCAATTTTTTGGGAATGTGACGCTTTAATGAAATCCAAAATGAGCCAATAGTTGGCATGACATTTCAAAATGTCTCACTTTTAACATTTGATATGTAATCTTATGTTGTATTCTGAATAAAATATTGATATTTGAAACCTCCACATCATTAGATTCTGTTTTTATTCACAATTTGTACAGTGTCCCAACTTTTTTGGAATCGGGTTTATAATTTCATGACAAATTGCCACACACAACCGCTTGCACATACAACTTAAGACAAGACTGAAAACTAGCACGCTTGCTACTATCAGGCCTAATTAATAATCAATAATGTATGTAGCTGATATATGTCTGTTTAGAAAAATACTGTTGTAATCAGTCAACAATCAGTCAACAACACTAAACTGTCGGAGGTCAGCAAACTCGCTCCGTGAGCTGAGCCGGCCCTAAGTGCTCTGACACTGGGCAAAGTCACAGTCACCGCCAGGAGAGAAGCATTATTCTTGACAACATAGCATGACAAGCACATTAACACTAAATAATAACGTGTAGTCAGGCTGTCGTCCCCAGGGTCACAGTCCAAATCACTGCCTAATAATAATGTAGAAATTCCTCTTCTGTAGTCACTTGGCTGATCATGATTAAGTCTCTTCTTATAATAGTCTCACAAACCTCATCAATGTCTTCTTACATTCATAGCTAGCATTATATTGAATTTCTACCAAACATACTTACTAGCTAATGCTAACTACATTTATCGCCTGTCCTTTTAAAAGTTTGGCTCCAGCCACTGTCTTTGTTACTGTAAAGCCTATCACTCTAAGTTATATCAACTTGTTCCATGACTCTGCTTTAAGTAATTGTTAGGACACTTGATTTCTTAATATGGACTTGAGGAAGTTTATTCATTTATATGTAATAGTGTTCAGTATAGATTACTCTACTAATTTTGATTCAATAAAAGAAAAGAACAGAATAGTTTAATAAAAATAAAAAACATTGACTGAAACAGTTTTAGGTTGAAGTCGAGACTTATTGCACCTAACCCTTTTAACAATTAAATGAAATTGCTATATATTGTAAGAATAACGGCAAAACAATTCCTGTATAAGATTTATTCACTAAACAGAAGAGATAAAAAAGAAAAATAAACAAATAGTATAATGCTAGTTATTCAATATATCTAATACATTTACAATTATAATTTATATCCCAGTATACCAATCATAAGCCTTTTTTTTTCTATTGTTGTAAATTTACCACACTCTTCATTTTAATGTCCAGTTCATTCCATAGTTTCACACCATTTCTGGTAATACACCGTTTGTTTAATGTAGTACGAACACATTGTAGCTTTAAATTATATTCTCCCCTTAAATTATATTATTCCCCCTTCTCTATTTGCAAATGTTTTTTAACAAACAGTGGGTTAAATGGAGCTCTATGACAACAATTAATAATAACTTTTAGAACTCTTTTTTGTAAAATAAAAATAGGCTGTAAGTAAGTTTTGTAAGTTAACCCCCTTTTTTCTACACATAATGTTCAATTTGGCACAAACACAGAATTGTACAGAGTAAGAAGTGCAGATTTATCAAAAAAGTGTTTTACGTTATGTAATATGAAAACATTTCCTTTTGTGTAATTTACTGTTTATGAGATTTCCAACTCAAGTTTGAATCAATTTTAACTCCTAAAAATGTTGTTTCCTTTACCTTTTTATATTGAGAGTTAATTTATTGATATCTTGCCATATTGAGACATTGTTTTAGTTTGTCAAGGTCTTTGTTTACCAACTTAGAAATGAAACTAAATAGTTTAGGCCCAAGTACTAAGCTTTGGGGTACTCCCCAATTTCTGTCAGACACATCTGATTTTGTATTATTTATCTGTACACATTGTTTTCTATTTTCCGAGTAGCTTTTGCTCCACTGAAGGGCTATGCCTCTGATGCCGTATCTGTTGAATTTCTGAAGTAGTCCTTAATGATTTATTGCATCAAACACCTTTTTTAAGTCAATGCAAATACTAACAAAATATTGTTTATTATGTATTTCTGTTTCTATTTTTACTTTTAATTCCATGATGGCCATTGTTGTGGAGTGCTTTGTCCTAAACCCATAGGAAGCCAAGACCCTACTTATCCCCAAAACCAGAACAAGCTAAAGTCCAAAGCACCAGCTCTTAGACCAAGATGACTGACAGCACCAACATGAGAGCACTCACATGGAGGGCCGTAGCGGACTTATTTTCAACAGAGGTGTAAAGAGTACCTGAAAGCCATACTTGAGTAAAAGTACAGATACCTTACTGTAAAAAGTACTCCACTACAAGTTACAAGTCACCAATTTAAATAAAACTTGAGTGAAAGTCTTAAAGTATCCCATTTTAAAAGTACTTAAGTATTTTACTTGTACTGAATGTTGGCTCAAAGGGGCACTAGTCCTCAACACAAAAAGATATTGTAGGTAAATTAAAAACAAGAACGTTTATTTATGAGGTTTTAGCAGATGGCAATATTGTCTCTTACACCCAAGAAATAAGCCATGGCAGACAAAGTTGACTTGACGTGCACAATCACAATGTAGCGAGTAATGCTTTCAAATGTAGTGGAGTAAAGAGTACAAATATTCAATCAAAAATGTAGTTAAGTTGAGAGTAAAAGTTGTTTATATTTTTGATACTCAGTACAAATACAAAGTAGTCAAAAAATGCTTAAAAACAGTAACATAGTACATTTACTCAATTACTTTACACCTCTGATTTTCAAATGTTGAAAGTGAAACATTTTGAAATATCATGCCAGATATTTGTTCATTTTGGATTTCATGAGACCCACACATTCCAAAAAAATTAAGACAGGTAGCAATAAGAGGCTGGAAAAGTTAATGTACATAAGGAACAGCTGGAGAACCAGTTTGACACTTGTTAGGTCAATTGTCAACATGCTTGAGTAAAAGAAGAGCCTCTCAGAGTGGCAGTGTCTCTCAGAAGTCAAATGGTCATTCCCCAATGCTGCAGTGAAAAATAGTGGAGAAGTATCAGAAAGGAGTTTCTCATAGAAATATTTACAGAGTTTAAAGTTATCATCATATACAGTGCATAATATCATCCAAACATTCAGAGAATCTGGAAGAATCTGTTTGCGTAAGAGTCAAGGCCAGAAAACCAGACTGGATGCCTGTGATCCTTGGGCCCTTAGATCACAACATGGGTCAGGAATACTTCCAGAAAACATTATCGGTAAAAACAATCCATCATCCTTTTCTCCGTTACCCGCTAAAACTCTATAGATAAAAAAATAAGTCATATCTAAACATGATCCAGAAGCACAGGTGTTTTCTTTGGAGCAAGACTCGTTTAAAATGGACTGTGGCAAAATAGAAAACTGTTCTGTGTCAGACAAATCAAAATTTGAAGTTCTTTTTGGAAAACTGGGACGCCATGTCATCCGGACTAAAGAGGACAATCACAACCCAAGTTGTTCTGAGCGCTCAGTTCAGAAGCCTGCATCTCTGATGGGATGGGGGCATGAGTGCGTGTGCCATGGGCAGCTTACACGACTAGAAAGGCACCATCAATGCTGAAAGATATATCCAAGTTCTAGAACAACATATGCTGCCATCCAGATGTCGTCTCTTTCAGGGAAGACCTTGCATTTTCCAACATGACAATGCCAGACCACATCCTGCATCAATTACAAGATCATGGCTGCCTAAAAGAAGGATCCCGTCCTGAAATGGTCAGCTCTTTCATCCATAGAAAACATCTGGCGCATCATAAAGAGGAAGATGCGACAAAGAAGACATTAGACAGTTCAGCAACTAGAAGCCTAATTGAGACAAGAATGGGACAGGATTCCTATTTCTAAACATAAGCAGCTGGTCTCCTCAGTCCCAGAAGTTTGAGACTGTTCTTAAAAGAAGAGGGGATGTCACACAGAGGTAACCATAACCTTGTCCAAACTTTTTTGAGATGTGTTGATGTCATAAAATTTAAAATCAACGTATTTTTCCCTTAAAATTATGCTTTTTCTCAGTTTAAACATTTGATAGGTCACCTATGTTGTATTCTGAATAAAATATTGAAATTTAAAACTTCGACATCATTGCCTTCCGTTTTTATTCAAAATTTGTAGTGTCCCAACTTTTTTGGAATTGGGTTTGTACATTTGGGTTTGTTCAGTCTCTTTGACTCTTTCAGAAGCTTGTTTTTATTTTTTCGGTTTTTACAACATATAATAATAGATGGGTTCATCTTAGTGTTTTTGTGTAAACTTGGATGACATGCAGATATAGTGTCTTGCTGACACTACTCACAATGCCATAAGATACAAGTTGTTTAAAAAAACAAAACAAAACCTTATAAATGTCAACTTGCTGTTGCTCAGAAAATGTTGGTGAATATTTTTATAGTGGTTCTGGACTCTAACTTGGTTTTAGTATTTAGTATATATAGAGCAATACTCAATGTGTTTTACAAAAATGACACAAAAGTCAGTGCAAAGAAAGAAAAAATAAACAAAACAAAATAAACAAATAAACAAACCTTATTGGTAATAAAATGAATCGTGCCACACCAGGCGACATCATGGTCCTTAACATTGTCCATAAGGGGTTCAGAAGGCAAACAGACTTCTCTCTTTTTCTTTTCTCTTGTTTCCTTGGACTGTGCTGGGCTGTGTTTGTTTGTTCACTTGTTCTTTATATGTGGTTTATATGGTGTTTTTCTTTTTTCTTGTTAAAAAACATTTTAAAAAGTATGTGAAGCTGTTCAGTTCAGTTTGAAAATATCACTAAAACAGAAGAGATCTTGGAGAGAGCTTTTCCAGACAATCATCAACCAAAAGGGAAATTTCATTGTCATTTTATTGATTTTATTTCTTCATACATCATTGCCCTCAATTACAGAGATAAACACAAAGATTTTATTAGTAACCATACATATACTATGATAGAATTAGATTCTAGATTGGTTTAAAGTGCCATTATATGGAACTGATGTTTGGAGTCATTTTTAAGACAAGGTTATAATTATTCTCTTCACAGAAAAGCTCAGGGATAAATTTTATTTCAGTGAAAGAAACAGGCTATTCCACCAAAATTATTATCTTAAATCCTTTATTTTTGTAGACATTCACCGATGTTTCTTACTTCTCCCCTAAAACATAAAAAAATAATTTATATTACTCATTGCATTTTTTCAGATTTATTAAGTTCCAGTGTGTTTCATACTTACAGGAAATTGGTCCAGCGGTGACAGGACCAAGCTGAATGAAACCTACAGCGTTGAGCTGTGAACGTTTACGTCTCCCTGGACAAGTCTGTGGAAAAGAACAAAACGTATTTAACAAAAGGGCCTTAGTTTTAATTGTTTTTATTATGATGGACTGTGAAGAGTGTGATGCTTACAGGGACACAGTTGTTTGTCCTCTTGTCACACAAGCTCAATCTGCAGTGAAGATAGACTGATAGGTCGTCGCCGTCTACAGGGAAGATCAGGGCAGAGAAGCGATCTTTAAGAGATTGGCCATTCTCAATCACTGACACATGTTGACTGTCAGCGGAACACCTGGAAACATTCAGATTATTAAATATTCAGTGTAATCCTTTTTATTTACCATATTCACTTTAACTAAAAGTGAAAAACTACTTGGAGTTGATGAGATAGGATCGGGTGGTGTCATCAGGGTTTGAGGAGTCAGATGTGTAACAGTTGTCCATAACCAGACTGAAGCTGGAGTCTTTCTCATCCACAGTCAGTGCCACATAAAGAGGAGAGCCCACCTCCAGGCTGATTGGTCCGTTAGGGTATTTCTTTGTAAAACCTGAGTCATGAAACAGGCTCATGAAGGCTGTTGGCCGAGGGCCCTCTCCAAATAGGCCTCCTTCATTACTGTACAGGACACATAACAGATGTTATTTTAATGTAAAATCTAGTTTCTGGTCTATTACTGAAACCAGTTAACTACTCACGGCAGAAGTTTTGTTGCATTGGATGAGACGTTGGTTGTTATGGGGTAAGCACAGGAGAAAGGAATAATCACAGGCCGAGAAAAGGAAGCAGTCTTTAGACGATACAGGAAGAGGGTGTTGAAATAGATGGCATGGGTGGCATTGGTCTAAAAGGAAATGACATTGAAATAATTAGAAAATCTGCCCATTTAATTATAATCTACAAAGAGGGAGAAACATTTAGCATCTACGTTAAATGCAAAACCAGTTCATTTTAATATGCTGGTTTGACATTTCAGTAATATTGTTTCTTACACGCTCTATTCTTTGTGGACTCTGCATGTCGTCTGGGTACTATGGCTAAATCCAGAGCAATGGTAAATTATTTAATGGCCCTGAATTTCATAAGGAGAAAGAATGAAGAAGACTGCCTTCCCTATATGACTTGGACACAGTCCTTTTAAAATTTTGCGAACAATAACTACAAAGCTTTGAGACTATAAGATCAGAGAGTGGATTGAAACATAACATTTATGAAATAGTCTAACATTTTCATCAAATGCAATTGGCCAAAGGTCAGAGGGTCAAGGTCATACTCACACTTAGCAGGTTTCCACAGACTCCAGTCTGGCGCGACACCTGGTAAAACACTTTGTCATCACTCTTTCTGTGGGTTTTGCACGTCGGGACAACCAGGTGACCAGTATCTGCATCCAGACCTGACGACTGCAGACCGGTCAAAGTCACACCTACTTCCATCTGATCACGAGAGCAAGTGAGAGAAGAGTACTTGAGAATAGCTGGGTTGTCTGGAAGGATAAAGAGATCGAGAGAGAGGACGGTTAAGTGTTTAGGACATGAATGTACCAATAAAATCAGACCACATTACACACTCAATTTAAATTTTGGAATAAGACAACGTCAACCATCAGTGATGAGGAAATAAAATGCTTACCGTCATCTTCGTTTGAAGCTGAATTTGAAGCTGAATGTGATGATGTAGCACCTGGTGGAAAAGGTTGATCAGTGAAATCCAATCTAAATCTATTCCTACACAGTAATCAAGTCTGTGTAAATACTGCATATGTAAAAGTAAAAGATTAACAACATTTGTCTATTATATAAAACTCAAAGCTCTTTACCAGTCCAAGCAGTAAAAGTCTGCATCAGCAGAACCAACAGCAAACCTTGAAACCCTTTCATTTTTGGGATAAAGCAGCAACAAACTGAAAAAAAGGAAAACAAATTAGGTTTAGTCATGTGATCGGTCTACTTACTTGGTTCTCACATGTAACAGTTTAAAGTTATCAATGTCTAACACAAGAACATGTGACAAATGAAGGCAAGGTGTGAAAGCTGAAATAAAAAAAGACATTTGGTTTTAAAAAGTCACATTCTAATGTCACTAAAGCAAGATGAATGCTATTGATTATATCAAACAGAAAAAATTTATTTAAATTATTTCTATAAAAGCTCCAGACTTTTCTGACATTGTAGCATCATCAAGGACTTACCTGTGAAAGCTTGGTTCGATCCTTCACCTTCTGCTTCACCTTGAGTCTCAGGCCACTTTTTATAGGAGCTGGGTGGAGGAAAAAAGGTGGTACAGAAGTGATCAAATATGAGGAAACAATTAAAACAATCACAGTCACAGAGTGTTTAATCTCTGCCAACAATGCTAATTCTATGAACTGTGTTACAAGGAAGACAATCACATTTAAGTTATGTTAATAAATCACTTATGTAACCAGTCGTCAAACTATTATTTGTGTTCTGTTTTGACCTAAGTCAAATTTCTAAATTAAATAAAAATGAACAATTAAAGGCATTTAAAAAAATGTCAATTTAAAAATAAATCTCTATTTGACTATGAGTAATGTAAAAGGGGTTATAGACGGACTTGTCAAATTAGTTGAAAGGTAATGACTGATGTGATTCAAGGAACTCACAGAGAAATGTTTATCGGCTTAAATACAATAGAAAATTAAATACCATTTAACTATTTTAATGGAACCAGTTTGTTCAGATGACTGTAGAAACACACAGGACTTAATTAAAGTCTTTAAAGTCTGTGTAAATGTGTGAACTAAACCCAGATGGTAATGGTAGGGGTTATGTTGTGCATTTGAGAACGTCCTCATGAGAATGACTGAAGAGATTAGAATACCTGAATCAGCTGAAGTGAAACTGAAGATGGGACAAAAGCTTTAAAACTGCAAGTTAATAAAATGTGTTGATTTAATAAACTCATTTCTTCCTCTTGTTACGAGGTACTTGGTACAACACTGAGGTGTGTTTTCATGTTTAAAGAGCATTATTTCAGGTAAAGTGTACATCACAAGTTCAGTGGAGTTACTGTTGCCATGGTAATAACCTCAGAGAAAGGTGAGAGTAAAGTCATCATATAAACTCTCGTCAAAGAAGAGCGATAGTCACTTACCTGGAAAGCAAATAAATTTTACAAATGTTTGCATTTTGGAAAGATTTGGTCTGGTAGAGCTATACATTTTAATGTTAATGTGGTACTGTTTAACTTTAAAAAACAAACAAAGTTTAGATTCCTGTTTGTGCAACTGCTCTATCAGCAGCGCCTCATTAAACTTTTGGCTAAAATATTTATCCTGGCACTTTATTATTTGGCCAAAATGGACAAATGCAAAAAGAGTGTTGTACTGATAAAAACTCACAACAATTAATGAATGGTTTATAATAAAAATAAAACTGTAGTAACAACTTAAAAGTATTAGAGCCCTGAGAAAATGAAGTATTTACTCTGTAGCCTATTATAAAAATGCATTATTAATTGAGGGGAATTATTCGGGGAATAAAGAGAATTTTTTCCCAAATCAGGATACTTTCTCAAAAACAAATACGTCATTTCAGTGTAAAATTGAACCTGAGTCAAAAAGTTCCCTTGAAAAATGAAAGACACAAAACGAGGAAGTTATACAAATGACTCTAAGCAATCTTCAGACTGTTATTATCCCATTGAATGTGCTGTTTTTATTTCTTGACACACACATACACGTGAGCAGTGACAACTGACAACACGAAAAATGCATACCTGTCAGCGTGAGTGACAGCTGATATTCGCCTGACTTTTGTTTTAATAAGAAACATATTAAGTTGATCTTTCACTACCTCCCTTTCCTCCACATCTAGAGCTTTCTTCAGTTGAAATATTGTCATAACTACAGTATTGTTAGATCATGATTAAAAAAATATTTACATAATAATATATAATTTCCCGCTGTGGCCACAGGTGGATTTCATGTTCTTCAATTTTACAAATTTCAAAGTTACTTTGTTCATTTTGTGTTTCATACATATGGCGCATACCCCCTTTTTGTGCCCATGCTTGTGTCTTTTAAAGACTTTTTGTAACAAGTTCTACCAGTTGAACCATGGACATACGTGACATGTCACTACTGGTCACGTGACAAATAACTACTGTTGCAAAAGGATTTTCTAGTTCAGGATGATCATCAAGAAATGATAATTATACTTTATGTCCATCTGAACCTGTGCCAGAGACACTTATTAAGACTCATTAAAACAAAGATGGGTTGAAGTTTGAAAAAAAGCATGAGGAAGTTGAATAAAACCACAGTAAACAAACATCTCTGTTCTCTTCTAAGTAGGTCAGTATCTAGTCTCTATCTTTACATTTTTTTAATCTGACCAAAAACAACTGAAATATTGCAGGTTATTACTATTGCAATATTTTACAAAGATAAAAGTTCATCTTCTTCTGGTTGTCGTCAGAAGTCCAGTACAGAGCCCTGTTGAATAAGAAGCAAGACAAAACTGTTGAGCATCTCAGTTTGTCACTGGCCGGAGTTAAATGAGGAGGATTTATATTTGTTGTCGTGGTAAAAACTACAGATTACAATGGGACAGATCATTTTAGGTTTTAAGTCATAATATTTTTAAATTGGAAACACAACAACAATAGCTTAAATAATATAATTACTAAAGCGGGACATCATTTGTTGGAAATGACATGATGACGTGATTGAAAGTTCTGAAACTAGATCAGGGTGGTTTATTAAGAAACAATTGTAATCATATCTCATTGTGTCCAACTGAACTTGTGCCAGAGACGCCCTTTTTTAAAAACAAAGTTGGCTTGAAGTTTGATACAAAACATGAGGAAGATGTTCTATTTACAGTCACAAAAATATATTTTATTTCCTTCTGCAACATATTTTGGATCCTTTTTATTCATCCCTTTCTCACAACAAAAACATATTTAAAAATTTCACTGTGGTATAAGCTGCAGCCTCTGTTACTGATTATCGTTTTTATTAATACAATTATTGTAAATCACAAAATTAAAACAAAAGGAGAGATCTTGTGGTGATGGCTAATTAGAGGAGGAACAAGGAACACTGTTGAGGACAGTTTCTAGAGGACCGAGGAAGTCTGATCATCCAAAAATGAACCTTTGATATGTGATTATTAGCACAGCAGCTGTTAGCAAGTGAACAGCTAATGCCACCTGTTGATGCTGCTCTGATAAGGGCGGTAATTCAGTCTTTGCTGGGACTTTATACAGAATTAACTCCACACTTGAAAGGACTTTAAATTTTACCAATTACGCCTCTCTGCTGGGAAAAATCTAAGGTGTTTGTCAGGGGTGCCATTATTTGTTAGAAGCAGGCAAAAGACTCACAGTGCAGACCCACTAGGAAGATGTTTAACAAGTTTTATTCCGAGGCAGAGGTACAAAATCACAATCCAGAAACAAAGCTGAGGTCCGGAACCCCCAGAAGACTGGTACAATAAACACAAGGTTCTATTTCATCCCTCCTGACCGTGACGGGTGGTGCATTAAGCACTGGATGAATGATCATCTTTGCACACGCGTAGAACATGAATCTAATACTAACAAAGTCACTTGTGACCTCTCGGTGACGCCCGTGGGGCTATATAGCCACATGATATTGGGAGCTCAGGCCCTTTCGATTTCTCGCACGTAGGTTAAACTTTGAGGTGGAGACTTGTGTTATAGGAATTTATTATATCCTTATATTTATCCAGAGAGACACAGAGACAGATTATAATTTAACAAGCAATGGCCAGGTTTTAATCCTTGCAAGAATGAAGCAATACAGACACAGTAACAAGGGTACAGTGAGAGGTTTGCTTAAAGACAAAAACAGAACATAAGATTATATACAACACAGTGACGGCCTTGGTGGGAGGCGTTCACAATGGTCCAGGTGCAAAAGTCCCGCGACAAGCCATGTCTCACTCTAGTTATGTCTACATCATGCTTGGATTAGCACGAAGAACATGACATGAATTTGACATGACCTGAAGAGAAATATAAGCCCCCAGTAACTCTAAACATTAAAATTTATATTCTTATAACAACTTGTATAAACGATCCACTATTACTCATACACTCAGATACACGCAGATCTGGCTGAATGGTTTACGCGTGTCAACCCAGTGTCTCAACTCCCTGTCTCGGTGGAGGGACAGGAGTTGGATTACACAAGGCGTTCCCTTGGACTCTCTCCCAGTACGGAGAGAGGTTGTATTTATGGTTGACTCCTCCACGGGTTGGGGTGCGATGTGGCTGGTCCGCATGGTCCAGGGGGAGTGGCCCTGACATATGTACACAGAGATCATCAATTTTCTGGAATTAATTGCCGTACGTCTGGCCCTGCGCCATTTCCTCACGAATCTGAGAGGCAGGCACGTACTAATTTGTTGTACAACATGTCAGTGGTCTGGAGTACACTCAGAGAGACTTACACAGGAGACTCGACGGCTCCTGACGTGGGCGACACTCCATTTTCCAAGATTGAGAGCATTCCATGTTGCCGGGGTGCGGAACCGAGTGGCGGACCGAAGGTGCTCCTGTACGCGTTTCCTCTGTTCCTGCTGATAAACCACACATTCCGCAGAGTCCTTCGGGAAGGACACAGACTCCTCCTGGTGGCCCCTTACTGGCTGCCGAGGACATGGTTTCCAATGCTGCGCAGGCTCTTCTGCGGCTCACCTATGTGCCTCCAGGACAGATCTCTTGTCCCAGTTGGGGGGGCAAATATTACATCCCAATCCAGTGGGTCTGGCCACTACAGGGCCTGGATCAGGCTTCTCTGGGTTAGGCGGAGATGTGGAGCATACAATGAGAAATGCTCGGGCACCATCCATACAACTGTTGTATGAAAATCGATGGAAATTCTTTGAGAGGTGGTGACGTGAAAGAGGACAGGACCCTGTACAATGTCCCATTTTATCTATTCTATTGTTTTTACAAGATCTCCTGAATCAGGGACGGTCAATGTCTACCCTGAAGGTGTATGTGGCAGCAATCTCCTGTTGACATATGGAAGTTGAGGGTAAAACTGTCTGCAGTAATAGGCATGTTTCCTTATTTTTGAAGGGCGATTACACTTACCTAGACCAACCATTTCCGGTAGGAGTGAGATGCCACTCTACAAGAGGCATTACCACTTCCTGGACAGCAATGACTGGGGTGCCTTCGGAAGTAATCTGTGCTGCGGCGTCATGGACTACTCCGCATACGTTCACCAGGTTTTACAGAGTGAACGCTGGAAGGGGTTCTGTGACGGGACACTTCTACGTCCTTATAAGGTATGCTGGATTAGGGCCTGCTGATTCCTCATAACCTTGCTGTTATACGTCATCCAGTGCTTAATGCACCAACCCTGGCTGTCAGGAGGGATGAAATGAGAGTTAAGTATGTAACTACGGTTCTATCAATCCCGGAGGACCGCCAGGGCAGTCAGTCCCTCGGAATTCTTGTACTTGCAAGAAGGTAAAGGGACTGAGTTCCCGTATCACGTGGCTATTTAGCCCAACGGAGTCATCGGGCGGTCACAAGTGACTTTGTTGGTATTAGATTCTCGACCTGCGCATGCGCAAAGATGATCATTCATCCAGTGCTTAATGCACCACCCCTATGGAGCTAAAAGAGTCTCAAAAAAGATAAATGCACACACATGATTCACAAATGCACACACATGATTCACAAATGCACACACATGATTCACAAATGCACACACAAGATTCACAAATGCACACACATGATTCACAAATGCACACACAAGATTCACAAATGTATTTCTGATGCACACACAAATATATCGTGATTTACAAACTGCTTGCGGTCTGTGAACTTGACTGCATTTGTGTGTGAATTTTGTGACTCCTCTGACGCCGCTCGATACACAAATGCATTTTTAAACAGGGAATGATCAGCAACCAATCATATATCTCCCTTGTTTTAGCCAATCACAAGAACGCACCCCACGCGGGGGGTTGTTTACTTCTTTGCCAATCACACTAACATGTTCAGCGCGATATGCCTGTGTGGCGCGAGGTAATGCACCTCCGTGAAGTTGGCCCCCAACCAAAAGTGATTGACTCCAAAATTATCTAGATCGTTTGTGCTTCGTTTGTGTCGTTATAGTTTTTGAGATATTAATAATTCTTTTAATGGTCATATGAGGTCACCCAGCCCCCGAAAATGCTTTAAAATGTTTTAAAATGCCCCAAAATAGTTTAATTAGTTTGTGCTTCGTTTGTGCTGGTTTGTGCTGTAGGTATTAATGTTTGTGCTGTAATATTTTTAAGGATATTATTAATAAATATTTTTTGTATTAACGCCACAATTTCCGGCCAGCTGATGCTAACATCCGGGCAGCTAGCAAGAGCGATTGCCAAACAAAAATCTTCTGCATAAGGCTTCACTGTTAGACAAGCAAATTAATCTTTTGTTTGACTATTTTTGTGTATTATTCAAATGATATATATATATATATATATATATATATATATATATATATATATATATATATATATATATATATATATATATATATATAGGCATATACAGGCGTATCGCGCTGTGTGAACACGTTGGTGTGATTGGCAAAGAAGAAAACAACCCCCCGCGTGGAGTGCGTTCTTGTGATTGGCTAAAACAAGGGAGATATATGATTGGTTGCTGATTATTCCCTGTTTAAAAAAATGCATTTGTGTGTCGAGCGGCGTCAGAGGAGTCTCAAAATTCACACACAAATGCAGTCAAGTTCACAGACCGCAAGCAGTTTGTAAATCACGATATATTTGTGTGTGCATCAGAAATACATTTGTGAATCATGTATGTGCATTTGTGAATCTTGTGTGTGCATTTGTGAATCATGTGTGTGCATTTGTGAATCATGTGTGTGCATTTGTGAATCATGTGTGTGCATTTGTGAATCTTGTGTGTGCATTTGTGAATCATGTGTGTGCATTTGTGAATCATGTGTGTGCATTTGTGAATCTTGTGTGTGCATTTGTGAATCATGTGTGTACATTTATCTTTTTTGAGACTCTTTTAGCTCCATACACCCCTGGCGGTCATCTGGGATTCATAGATCCGTAGTTACATACTTAAATCTCAATTTGCTGGACTGCTCACACAAGCAGGAAAAAACACACAGAGTATAAGGGGAAGACAACGAGGCAGAGGTGGAACACATTAGGGGAAGAGCAGGTAATCACAGTGGAGTGAAAAACACAAGGGCAGGAAGTCAATCTACAACACAGACACGGGTTAGAGATTTCACAATAAAACACAGAAAATAAGATAAAATACATGGACAGATTAACTAAAACAGACCAAGAGGGTGGGAAATGACACTATTCACTTTTAGGGGGTTATGCAACATAATTTTGCCTATAAATGCTATAAAAAAAATAAATAAAATTAAATTTAAAATTCACGTTTTACAGTTCACTCAATGAAGTTTATTTAAACACAATTGCTAGTTACAGTGTATATTAGTTCACTGGGATCAATACTCATTGTTTGTTGTTGTAGCCTACTGCTGTTGGCTTGAATCCTTTGCACAATTGTTATGTTGGAGAGGAGTGACTCTCTAGTTAGACCTGTTTGCTTCTTAGCCTCTATGATCAAAGAACATAGTAGTAGACCTATGTCTCTGTATTGTGAAATGTATTTGTGTATGCCATCTTTGCTTAATGATGGTGATATTCAGAAAACAAGATAAGGCCACCATAGTAATTTAGGTAGGTCTAACGTATTTACATAAATCAGTAAATATGATTGCACACAATGTGTAAGAAGCTGAGACCCTACTTATACCCAAAACCAGAACCAGGTAAAGTCCAAAGCACAAGCACTCAGACCAAGAGGATTGACAGCACCAACATGAGAGCACTCAAATGCAGAGCTGGAGTGGGACTTATTTTCAGCTGCTGTCTTAGACCAACCTTTATTGAAACATCACAGAAGATATAACAAATACATAACAAAAAAAAATCCTTTTAAGAAATAAATACATGCTTGTTATAGATATTGTAGCTGCAGAAACATCTGTAACATATATTATTATTATCATTTACATTTATGTTAAATTTATAGAACGTATTAAAGCCCTATATATAATGTAGTAAAAAAAAAAAAATACAGGAAAACCCCCAAAAACCATAGTCAGAAACAGTACAAGATTAGAGATGTAAAGGCTGAGAGGCCTGTTATCAGTTTTGTGTAGGTAGTCAGACATTTAAGTATAAGGGACTGAACAGCAGAAAATTTAATTCAAAACAGTAATTCCTTTTATTCAGGAGCATTTTAGATTTACTTTAGCTCATCCTCAAGAAAGAGACTGGAGCTCACAGACAACATACACAGACCTAAATCTGCAATGATAGCTTTTAGATGTTTAGTAAATTGTGTATTTATTGCTAAATGCTCTCTCTCCTGGTCAAGGTCATATGCTACACTCATGACTTATTGATAATAATAATGGATTGGATTTATTTGCGCTTTTCTCCCAAGGGACCAAGGGACTCAAAGCGCTTACAGGCCGTCCATTATTCATTCAAACACAGTCACACTGGTGATGGTAAGCTACAACTGTAGCCACAGATGGCCTGGGGCAGACTGACAGAGACGTGGCAGCCATTTTGCACCTACAGCCTCTCCGACCGTCACCACATACATTCACATTCATACGAGGCAAGGTGGGTTAAGTGTCTTGCCCAAGGACACAACAACAGTATGAATTGTGGGGAGAGCGGGAATCGAACCACCTACCTTCCAGTTGAAGGACAACCGCTCTACTACTGAGCCACTGCCGCCCCAAATGACTTCATGTGTCTTCAGCTAAGTCTCTTATTTGTGTCATCCTAATTCAAACAAGACAATCACGTCTCTTTCTAATCTAATCACTGTTCTGGGACACTCTGTTCTGTAAACTCATTTACATCTATGACTGACACGTCAGCTCATCACACGTCAATCCATGATGAACCTGGGAGTGAGATTCGTGCAGAATGTACACATTAAAAAAGGTTCATGTATTCTAAGCTCTTTAAGCAAATCACCTTGTACCTTTGTTACATCAATCAATCAATCAATTCTTTATTGTCTATACACTTTTCAATGCAACAAAATTTTGTACGGTTTTGACAGTCAACATATAACATTTATACATGGATAGACACACAAGATTGCAGACCTTCACCAATGCAGCCGCAGTACAGCGCAAATGATTATCCGGAAAATGAAATAAGGCATATTACAAACAAAGCAGACATAAAACAAAGCAAACAACAAAAACATAACTACAGATGCAGTTAAAACATCAAAACACAACAACATCAAACATAACCACAATTGCAGTTATAGGGTAAGGATAACATTACACGCGGTCACGTGGTGGATTTTTAAAATGGCTGACATGAGGGAGGGGGGGACAAGGGGGGTATAATGCAGGGTCAGACAGATGTAAACATGGCAGACTCTTGATATGGGCTCGATGTTTGGATAAACATTTCCAAGGCCTCTGTGGGGGCGGTCAAAAGGCAGTCTGTTGGAGTGAGAAACAGCGGCCTTGGCTGGGAATGGAGTCCCAGCCAAGGAGTCTCAAGCGGATAAGATAGGACCCAGCTGCCGGCTAGACTTCTAAACGAGGGAAAGGTGGGGTGGGGAGGTGGGGAACTGAAACAGCAGAAAGTTTTTTTTGGTTAATATATTTCGTGATCAATCAGTTCTGGTCCTCAGCGTCAGTTGTGTGCGTCTATGTCGTGGAGTAACCTTGATGTATCCTTCATGGTCAGAACAGAAACACTACGTACATGCCCACTGATCAGTCTCTCGATGATGTCCACTCTTTACTGAGTTTCCTCAGATCGGGCTAAGATATTGCGAATCAGCTCTTTGATTCATGTGCTCCATTGATGTAACCCCTTCACATCAGTTAAGCCGCACAGTAGCTCCCCGGTCTGTCTCTCGGTGTTATGAACTCTTTTCTGGATGTCCACAGTCCGCGCTGAGAGGTCTCGGGTCAGCTCCTCGGATTGAGCATCTCTATGATGTATCCCTTTCAAACTGTCGCCCACTTCACCGAAGCACTTTTTAATTTCAGAGATTTTATATCATGCTGTAAAGATTGTAAGAGGCATAGAGAGATGGAGAGAGACGGCCGATGCTGCCGCTGATGTATGTATAGAAGGTGAGGGCCACTGTAAATAAAAGCCACCTTTTGGATTTGACTTTGCCTCTGAGACTTTTCTTCAGCCATTTTAGCAACTCAATACTACGCTACTTCACACTGTCAACCAGGCGTTGGTGTTTGGCTCCTCTGGTTTCTTGGCCGATGCCTTTCTGTGCTTTGCTCATGTTTTGATCCATGTGCTCACTTATCATAGCCGCAATGATGCCTATCATGTGCTTCCATGTTGTGGAGAGACAGGTTATTGATGTAAGCCTTGATTGTGGGTTTCCTAACACTAACCATTCATCCCATATCCTCTGCATGTAACCCCTCTGACTAGGATTACTGCATTCCAACAGAGCCTTGTTGTCGCATCTTGCCCATCTCCGTCTTGTTCTTGTTCCAGTAGCTCATTTTCCATTACGGTGCTCCGATTTCCCAGCACCTGACGGAGACCTTGTTTGGCCGGGCGACGTCTAAACCAGCTTCTCATAGCATTTATTGTCACTCATCATTTTTATGAGGTAGGCAGTATTGTGAAGGGACTTACCTAAAGACTAGTGTTGAAAGTAACGGCGTTAGAGTATAACGTCGTTACTGACAGAGTTTATTTTTCAGTAATGGAGTAATCTAATTAATTACTTTTCCCATCGTTGTAACGCCGTTATCGTTACTGAGAGTAAAAATTGTTACTACAAATTGATTGATTAAAGCGCAAGGTGTCCTGCTTTGGCTACACATCAGCTGCCTGGAGAGAGCAGGGGTGGGGATGCTGTCTCACTGCACGCGCTGACTACCACTAAACAGTCAGCGTCAGCGACAATGGCAAGGAGCCGGGGAATTTCACAGGTAGCGTTCTCGAACTGGAAGTACCGGCACTACTTCTCGTTAATTGAAATTAAAGGCAAGAATGTTTCTGTAACATGCACACTACGTCCAGGAAAAAGGACCTTATCCACGTCTGCCTCAAGCAACTCAAATCTTATGAAGCACCTCACATCAACACAACACTTGTTGCTGCTGCTAACCCAAAGGCTGCTAGCGTAAGCTCCAGTGAGAGGAGACACTTGTGACTGTGCGTCACAAATGCAAATGTGCGACACCCGCCAGCAGGCGATTTCTTGAACGTATCGTATCCCAGGTAGGCTATATAAAATTCTAAGAAAAGAAAAATGTCTGACGAAAACAGGACGTTCAATGAAACGTGGGCCGATTCATTTGCTTTCACTGCTGACGAGACTAGTTTACCAGTATGCTAAATATGTAATGAGGAGATATGCAGGTGTTTTCCAACTTAAACTTTATTAAAAGCAAACATCGCACACGACTCACAGATGACAGCTTACGATCCTGTGAAAAGAAGAAGGTGACGGCATACAGCCCTGATGTGCAGACGCTGTACGCTGTGGTTCAGGAGCAGAAACCAAGTATAATAAATATTTTAATTGCCTATTATTTTGCATATATTCATATTTTTCATTGTTCAGTGAAATAGTCCTTTTATTATTCAGATTGACAGCTGACTGCACCAGTAAAAGGATGACCGCACACACAGAGAGGACGGCATTTTTGGTTTGCTGCTGGTGGATAATTTAAGTTTGGCGTTTTTTTCATAAATAAAATTAAAACTTAAATAGACATTGAGTACTTTACTTAAAAGTATCCTTCAACCAAACGTATTTTTGGGGGGTTCAAAATGTTTTTGTTGCATGCAAAAATGAAGTTTTGTTTTCTCCGCAGTCGTTCATTGATTTCATAAATGCAACACATTATTGTTTGTTTATACATAGCATAAAGGCAAAAGGGTTTTGTGGCTCCGAGTGTTTTTTTTACTGTAGGAAATGGGTCCAAATGGTTCTTTGAGTGGTAAAGGTTGCCGACCCCTGATATAGGACATGAATGTAACAATTAAAATCAGAGCACATTATACATTCAATTTTAATTTTAGAATAAGACAAAAACATCAACCATCAGTGATAAATAAAATGCTTACCGTCAACTTTGTTTGAAGCTGAATTTGATGATGTAGCACCTGGTGGAAAAGGTTGATCAGTGAAATCCAATCTAAATCTCTTGCTACAGTTTAAGTCTGTGTAAATACTGCTTATGTTAAAAGTAAAAAAATTAACAATATTTATGTATTAAATAAACTCAAAGCTCTTTACCAGTCCAAGCAGTAAAAGTCTGCATCAGCAGAAGCAACAGCAAACCTTGAAACCCTTTCATTTTTGGGATACAGCAGCAACAAACTGAAAAAAGGAAAACAAATTAGCTTTAGTCATGTGATCGGTCTACTTACTTGGTTCTCACATGTAACAGTTTAAAGTTATCAATGTCTAACACAAGAACATGTGAGAAATGAAGACAAGGTGCAAGAAATTTGGTTTTCCAATTCTGAAATAGGAAATAATTAATATAAATTTTCCAATTAGATCTTAATAATTTCTATAAAAGGTTTAAACTTTTGAGTATGTAGCATCATCAAGGACTTACCTGTGAAAGCTTGATTTGATTCTTCACACTCCGCTCCACCTTGAATCTCAGGCAGAGATCACACTAGACTTTTTCACTTTTTTTTCTCCGTCATTTTGACGGATAGAGTGTTAAAATTTCCTCCTCCATCATTTTTAATTTTCATGCTTTTAAACAAATTATTACAGATTATTCTTACAGATATTACAGATTATTCATTTTACACAAAAATTGAAAAAATATTTTGTGATTGAACTCTAGAGCAAGCAGTATATTACACTTATTATTTACATTTATTCATTTAGCTGACGCTTTTATCCAAAGCAACTTACATTGTTCTACAGTAATTACCAGTGTTACAGCCACTGGAGGCCAGGTGGGTTAAAACAGCGCTATTGGTTTACGAGTCTCTTAATGGTATAGCACCAAGATTTAACCCGGAAGTGGTATTAAGTTTTAGGGGAAAAGAGCAGAGGACCAAATAAATACAATACAAAATAACATAAATTACAAAACTCAGTAAAGATTTGTCATTTTCCTGTTCAGTTTCAAAAATGTTTTTTTCCAATCAGTTCATCTGTAAATGCTTTAATTAGAATTAGGATCTCGTTCTTTCGGTCATGACCCAAAGCTCATGACCATAGGTGAGAGTAGGCACGTAGATTGACCGGTAAATCGAGAGCTTTGCCTTACAGCTCAGCTCCTTCTTCACCACGACAGACCTGTAGTGAATATGGTCTTATTAATAATTAATGTGAATATTAATTATGAAAATTAATAATTAATATTTTGGTATCAAAATATTAATTTCTTTCGGGGCACCACTCTAGTTTTGAACAGATCCAGAGAAACTGTTTAGCCTAGTCTCATTAATCTAAAGGTAGTAAATTCTTCTCGTTTTCGAAAGTTCTCAATTAAACAATGAAACATTAAATGTCTTTATGGGGTTTTATTAAAGATTATAAAGTTAAACAGTGAATAATGACAGGAAATGACACAAAGGAATAGTTATTGACACATAAATGGGTAAATCAAAGAACGATAAACTTGCTTTCAGAGGATTTTGTGAAACAAAAGGAATTATTGATTATTGATTCTATTATTAACTGAGGGGATTTTACGGAGCGCGTTTAGAGGGGTTCGATGGCGCCGGTTTCTGAGGTCAAGGCTGTTCTGTTTAGACAGTTAGACGCCAAACTTGTGTAACGTTTAGACTCACCCTGGGGGTCGTGATTGTCTCAGATCTTAGCGACTAGGACTCCAGAGGTTCTGCAGAACCCTGTCGCAACCGATGACGTTTGTCGCCTCCAGGATGGCCTTCTGTTTCCACTCTCCAGAGGGGCCGCCGTAGGCCCGGGAGATTCAAAAAGCGTCTCGTTACTGTCACAACTAGCCAAGTCTTTTAGCATCAGCGTCGTACACCGAGTAAAATTGAGTCTTTCAAAGTTGTTGCGAAGTCCACTGGAGAAGGTTTAGCGGCTGTGTTGCTGGCTTAAACTTGCTCGAGAAAGTTAGATTTTAGTCAAGCTAACTCTTTAGCAGGCAGGAAATCTTCAAAAATAAAAGCGAGGCAACTTCCTTTTGTTAGCAGGCTGGCAGGAAGTAAGCTACTTTGAGCAGCTGTGTGAAGGAAACTTTATCACGGCAAGCTAAACTTGCAGACTTTAAAGTACAAAGAAAATTTACTCGTTACACGAGGTCCGGAGCTTAAAAGGGTTTCGAGGGCCTACGGCCCTGAACGGACAAGAGGTCCAATGCGAAGTAAAGACGAGACCAAGAGTAGAGAGAGAAGCAGAGCGTGTTTTTGGCTGTGCGCCAGTTTTAACACCTCTGGACGGGGTGTGTCTTGCGAAGGAAGGCATTGCTTTGGGGGGGAGTTTAAATGTTTAACTGAGTCTTAAACATTCCTTTTGTTTCACCCTATTTTCCATGGTTTTCGTAAAACACACAAAAACATTTGTACTTGCAGGATTATGCAAAGAAACATTTGTCAGACTTATTATAAAAACATATATTCATTACATTTTATTAACATAAAACGTAACTCTGTAGAAATGGAATAAGGAATTAGTTGCCTTGTAAAACTCTGCATCCTGAAACAAACAGTATAATTGTTAGTACATTCACAATCTTTCTAAGTAATAAAATAACAAAATGTCCTTTAATGAAATAACACCAAATGTCCTTCTTGAGTGCAGAGTCATTTGTCCAGTTAAACCAAAAGGGGGTAGTGTTTGACCATGCCCGAATGACTATGATCAAAGACATTTTCAACTGTCAATCAGGATTAGAATAAAGTGTTCTCGAGAAAGCTGGATGGACACCTTATCTACAGGATTTACGGCTTTTGGACATGGCGCCTATAGCGTCTGGATCTCTCCATGAGTCTTTGACCTGATTGGTCTTTGGTGCTGGTTGGACCTAGGTCCCGGCTTTTATGAAAACAAACAAAATCGTTAATTATAAGTCCTGAAGACTGGTTCAGTCTTATCCAAGCAAGAAACATCTGTGAATAGTTAAAAAGGACACGTTGGTGTCCTTTTATCTGAAAGAAAATGGGTTAGCATGTATTCTTCTCAAGATTTACGTCCACGGCCTGTCTCTGGAGGCCGATGGTGAAACAGTTGTTAATCTTGAAGACCCTTAGTGAAACAGTTTGGAGGTCTGTAAGTGATTGAATAAATGTTATAATCCGTGTGTGGCGTTCTGGAGGCTGATCTGCTACAGTCCCCCCTTTCGACACGAAGCTGGTTCCACAAGTTTCCGTGTCGACATCCTTGCAGACCAGGGAGTAAGCCACACGTTAAACACATAGTTTGGCGTCATAACAGGTGTAATGATGCAAAGCGTGTTCAAGGAAAAGTATCTAAGTGTAAAGGGGCCTTTACTTGGTTTGTATTATATCCGTTGCTAATGGAGATAGGTTAAGTTTATCACTTCAAGGAAGGACTTATTGGGAACAAAGAAATGAGAGAGCTGTCTCAATTTAGTTTGTTTAAAGTTTAGGGAGTTGTTTATAATAAAACAAAATACATTAGGAGGATCATCACTTGGAGGGACTTTGCATGCATTTAGGGACAAGGACAAACGTAGTGATTATATAAAGGGACATAATGGTTATGCGTGATCCTTCAAAGAATTCTTCTCATTGCTAGGCTGTCCACCGAGGAGCTGATGTCTATGAGCGTGTCATTTATCAGCAAGGCGACCATTTGAGTGTGTGTATGGTCTACAGTTTGGTTTGGTTGGTTTTAGAGTCTCACTGTGAGTGTTTACCACTGACAGTGTCTTTCGGCGTTTTTAACCGTTTGGAGTTGCTGCTGTTACTCCGAGACTTGTCTATTACAGTGGAAATGTTAGCGGTATTCGCTTGTGAGCACCCGAGGTTACGCAAGGTACACACAGCGGCGGTTGCAACGAGAATTGATTCATTGACAGAGAAAACTAGAGTTATCAGTTACAGTTATTGAATTACTCACAGTTACCACTGAAAGGTGAAAAGAGTTAGGAAATCAGAGTTAGAGAGAGGTTAGTTGTTAGTGGTTACTGCGAGCTAAGGGATCTGTTTGAGACTACTTGGGAGCGTGAATGTCCCCTGTAGATCCCATGGGGGTTTTGTGCAACTTTATCTGGTTGCGGTGTATCCACTTGAGAGTGGGTTCCTTTCTCCCTTTGGTGATCTTTATCTGATACACCACCGGGAATAGTTTGTTGACACTGGTGTACGGTCTCGCCCAACGCGAGGAATTTCAGCGTCAGTCGGTTGGTACCACCTCTTGTTTGTCCAGTGAGTTGGCTGAACCTGTAGTACCACACTTTGTCTCCCACCTGTAGTTTGTCCCTAGATGACTTTTGGTCATAATAGGCCTTACGTCCTTCTGCACTTTTGCCTAGTTTTTCCTGGGCAAAGGCGAAGGTGGTTCTCAGGTGTGCCTGGAGATCAGCCATGTACTGGTGTGTGGTATAGGCCGTAGCGATGTTAGCCTCTCCTGGCTGGTACAGTAAGTGTAGGGGAAGCGTCATCTGCCTACCGGTCATGAGCTCAAACGGGGAGACTCCGGTCGCCGTGTGTGGCGTGGCTCTGATAGCCATGAGGACCAAGGGCATTTTGACGTCCCAGTCTCGGTGATTGGATGCGACATATTTCTTTAGGATGTCGATCACCGTTCGGTTTGCTCTTTCTACTTGGCCTGAGGACTGGGGGTAGTGGCTGACATGGAAGTTCGCTTTCACTCCCATGGTTTGCCACAGTTGTCCCATCACCTCGGCGGTGAAGTGAGTACCACGGTCAGAATCGACCTTAAAAGGTAAGCCGAATCTGGAGAACACGTGGTTCATGAGTAGAAAGGCTGTTGTCTGTGCCGTGTCGTTTGGGGCTGGAAGTCCTTCCACCTCTTTAGTGACGGCACAGGTGACCATTAGGATGTATTTGTTGCCCCTTGTTGATTTAGTCAGGGGTCCCATCCAATCGATTTGGAGGTCAGACCACGGAAAAGAAATGCCCCTTCTTTGTAAGGGTGCACGATGGAGTGGTCTTGTTGGTTGAAATTGGCAGCATACTAGGCAGCCTTTGATGTATTCTGCCACGTCCATTTGCATATGTGGCCAGTATGCCACTTGTTGAAGTGCCTGGTGTGTTGCGCGAACACCTCTGTGGCCTGCTACAGGAGCGTCATGTGCGTGCGTTAGCATGACCCCCCTTAGGCTCTGAGGCACTACGAACGCAGGTGAAGTGAGGGTGTCAGAGACGTGACAAGCAAGCCATGGACGCAGGTGGAGTTGAGCGCACCGCCCATAGCTTTTAAGATATGCGTCAGAGGAAAAGTCAGTGTCTCTGATGGGGTTAGACACCGGGTCTGAAAGGTAAAGAATAAGTTTGTGGATTGCCGAGTCCGCTGCTTGAAGGGCAACGAGGTCGGAACCAGGGAAAGAAAGAGTAGAAGTAGATGGGTCTGCAGGGGCCGGAACCGAGGCACCGGTTGCGGTTGCCTTAGATCGGGTAACCAGACAGACAGAATGGGTGGGTTGGGTGGGAAGGGGTCGATCGTACGAGGTTTCTGGCTGGAATTGCCAGAGCGTATTGTCTAGAGCCCCTTGTTTTGCCATGAGGTCTGCCTGATCGTTCAGGTCTTTGTCTGTATCAGGATCAATGGAGAGCAGGGAGCCTGTCTGTACAACCATTACCTCCGCATCAGCCAGATCGACCCTGCAGATAGTGTCGGTATCGACCACAAGTGAGGGTATATGGCGATTGCTCTGGAAGGTTTCGTGTAGACAACTCCGGTCTCCTGTTGTTCAGTCGCGAGTGAGTGTGGCATACGTCCTATGACTGGGATTCTGAGTTCACAGTCATGGAACCTAGTGTCAATCAGCCAACCTAAAGGTGTGGCCTTCGGGACGAGAATGCTATTGGCAGTAGGATTCTGCACTAGCACGTGTGTTGATCGAGTCGAGCTCGACCAGGGTGTTGCCTGAACAGACAAGCCTAACTCAAAGAACAGAGGCGACGGTTGGAAGAACGCTTGTGAAGAGTTAACTTGTTGTCCTGGAAACGCTTTCAGACGTTTGTCCATGATGTTACGCGGCGGTATCGTGAGATGGCAGTCGTTACTTACCTGACACACGTCGGGGATCGTTTGACCCGATCTCAAGTTTCCTTTGGTCAGTGAAGGTGATTCTTTACGTACTCCAGTCAGGGACCAGAGAACGTTGTTAATGGTGTCGACTTGTGCGTCGAGTCTGACTAGCATGTCAGCCCCAATGTACACTGAATGTGGCAGATCGGGAATGACCGCAAAAGTGTGGGTTAGTTCTCTTTTGTTCCATCGTACGATGGCAGAGCATAGACCGATGGCGGTTAACGCATGAGTCGGTGTGGGGTTAGCAGGGAACCTAGTGCGCTTCTTTATGAAGGTCAGGCACGGGTTTATCTGCGTTAGAGTGTTAAACAGCTCCTGGCTGATGGCAGATTTGTCAGCCCATAAGGCCATCACGACATTGTCGACTGGAGTTGCTTCCAGTGAGATGCCATTGACGATTTGGGGTGTCATCGCTAATGGGTCCTTCAGCGTGCACAGGAAGTTGTCACGCAATGTAAAGGGGTTTGGTTCGCACCGAGGTTGCATGGTCGTTGTACCAGCGGTGTCGGTGGCTACCCTGTCGATTGGTGATTCCCTGTCAATCGCATAGCACTGAGATTCATTCAGTAAGATTGGAAGTGGTTCTCGCACTTGGGCCCAAATCTTCAGCTGCTTGAAGTCGATCAGTGGTTCAAAGCGATTGAGGACGTCTTTTCCAATCAGAAGTGGGACGTTGTCAAGGTGGGACACGTACACTGGGTGTATCAGTGTCATTGGTCCGATGGTCAGTTGTACTAAGGCTACCTCGTTAATGATCGTCAGATCATCAGAGTAAGGCCTTATTTCTCGGATGCACGGGTGAGACTTCAAGTCCCTGTGGGATCTTCTCGCTATAGCCTGGAGTGATCTGAACAGGTTGCCTGAAATTAGGCTGATGTCAGCGGCTGTGTCGAGAAGTGCTTCGTCGTCAAGTGGTCTTCTAACAAGACAGAGAGATAAAGCTTTGAGCTACTCCCTTTTCAGTTAGGTGACCCAGAAATTGGTGAAAGGGTGTTTCACATTCGATAGTCGTGGCGTGGTCATGGCACAGCCCGGACGTTTGGGTTCACTTGGACGGCGTTAGGACGGACTGAGGTATTTGTGATCTGAATCACTTCCCTCCGTGTTGTCCATGCTAGGGTCCTGGACAATGTCATTGAGTGGCTCTGGGTCGCAAGAGCATAAGAACAGGTCTGGGAGACGTTCATTCCCTTCAGTAGACTCTGTATTTTTAGTTGCGTGTTAAGTCGGCTTGGATTGGTTGAGACTGTTTCTGAATCGGGGCCTTAGAGGCCTCCACCGTATACAGCTCAGCCTTGTCCTTGGACTTTTCGCGCATTTGTTTGAGTATGCGTTCTATGGCCCGAGCCTCCTCTGTAGTCAGACTCCTTTCGCTAGTGGGGTTTCCCGCGATCAGTCTGAGTTTCAGGGGCTCGGTCCTCGCATGATGATTTCGCTGCTCGACAGGTGAGCTACCTGATGATCGTTGGTCTTGGGACCGGCGATAATGGTTCCTCCTGTCGTCAGCGGTTTTGATAGGACCCCCTTGGTTACGGTTTGGATTGGTTCGAAATTTATTTTCGAACCGAGGTTTCCATTGAGGGCCCTGGTCTTTGAACTTACGTTCAGGCCAGGTCGGGTGTTGACCTGGCTCTCTTTTGTGTGGTCGAGGTCCCTCTTTCCTGTCTGGAAAGCGGAGGCTCCTGGGCCACTTGGATTGGAGGTTGGCGCTCCTTCGAGCGCTAGACTCCGATCTGTGACGAGTGTCTGGCTTTTGACGTTTAGTCTGCCTCAGCATCTGTTTAGTAAATGCCCGCATTGCCAGCTCGCGAAGTTGGCGGCTGGTCTGCGTTTGTGGGCATGCAGAAACGCCAAGATGATGGCTGGTAGTTGGATGGAGGTTTTGCACAAAGAGGGCTTTGAAGTTTTTATCCTCCTCCATGTTTGGTTCGTTGAGTGGACCAAAGTAAGCTTTGCGTAGCCGATGATAGTATAGCTGTGGGGACTCTGGCCGTGCCTGTTTGATCATTAGGGCGGCAGTCAGACCCGCATTTACCGTAACGTCTGAGTATTCCACCATGAGAGACTGACTAAGGAATTCAAAGTCAGCTTGGACCTCAGGAGGTTGACGTTCGATGAAGCTACTAACATCTCTGCTTGATGTTAGTTTTATCAGAAAGATTTTGTCCACGACAGTAACATTGGGTATTCTTTGTAAGTAGAATTCAATGTCGCGAAGATAAGCACTCACGTCATGAGACGCTCCTTGATGGGGCTCAAAGCGAGTGATATGACGCGCAATTTTGTCAAAGTCTCTGTTAGTGGGACCGTAGTCCAGATGTCTCTGTTTCAAAGCTGGTTGTGGGACAAAGTCCGATTGCCTACCTGTTGGTAGTGCGAAGTAATCCGAATGCCTACCTGTGGAAGCTCGCGGAAAGACGGCCGGGCTCTCGGCTCCGGTTGGTCCTCTTTCCGTTGCGTCCAGTGGTAGTGGTCGCAAAATTGGATTAGTTAGTGAAGTGGCTCCCTTCTGGGAGTTTTCCTTTGGCCTAACAGGTTTGTATGCCGGGGTAACCAGCACTTGGTTCGGAGTGCTTTTAAACTCCATATTCTTACCTGGTTGTGTCTGGGTGTCCTCTGTCAGGCGCGCCTGAAGTTGTTCAATAAGCTGGCGGTCTAAGTCACCTTGTTGAGTGAGGGCCTCTACCCGTGCACTCAGGGACTCTCTCCGCCCAGCTTCCTGTGACAGCATATTTGCGGACAGCTGTGCATTTTCTCCTGCTTTGTGGAGTTCCTTCATCATAGCATTGTACTTGTTGCGTTGAATGCTGAGCTCGCGTGCTGCTACGTCGCGAGCAGACCTTGTTTCGCTCAGCTCGTTCCTTAGATCACTGAGGGTCCCCTCAGTTATCTGGAGTTTGGTGTGTAACTCCTTAAAGTCAGGGTCTGCCTTTTGGAGTGTTTGTGCAAGAGTTTGTAACTCTTGGTTCTGTTTTTCAGAATTCTCCAGGGCTCCTTGGGTCAGCTGGAGTTCCTGATTCAATGTCTTGATATCGCGTTGGAAGTGGGCGAGGTCCTGTTTCTGGACCTGGATTTTCTCGTGGCTGCGTGCCAGGAGATCCTTGGCTTGTTTCTGCTGCGCGCGCATAACAATAGCCATTTGACCTAACAGCTTAGTTAGATCCTTGTCTTTTGGCTTAGAGGTTAGCGCAATGCTAATCAAGGAGCTAAGAACTGAATCTAGCTCGTTGGGAGGTGTGGTCTGAATCTCGTCAACATATTGGGGTAGCACCTGTTCTGTTAAATCATTTAGAGCTGAGTCTAAGTGATCCAGAAGCTTGATGGGACTACCAGAACCTGTAGACTGTGAGTCAGACTTGTTGAGAATTGGGGTTTCTCTGAGAAAGTGAGTTATTGTTAGATTACGTTTTAACTGCAAGGAAAGAGTTACTACTTGTAGAGTGTTACGAAGAAGGCGCGTAAAACTCAAGCAGACTGTAAAGGGATTTTTGAAAATCTGAGTAAAAGTGTAAATAATAAAAAAAAAATAATGAAGGAATAAAAATTAAAGTTAACATTTTATTTTATTTAAAGTAAAATAAAATTCTAATTAAATTAAAATAAAAGGGGGTATTAAGTCAAATAAGTCAGATTGAAAGTAATAAAAGAAGGAATTGTTGAAGTGGAAGTTGGTATAAAGTCTATTTGTGAGTGAAATGACCTTATGCTAGTATTAAGCAGTGACTATGTAGCAATAGCCTAGTGGTGTGAACGTTAATGAGGGTTGACAGTGCTGGGATGCTGCTTTGCTAATTTGTAAAATTAACAGTGCAGAATCAGTGGGTTTAATCTAACAATTCATGCAGGTAATCAGCTTTTAAATTACAGCTATGACAAAATTCGTGCAGGGTTAAGTCTGTTCAGACGTAACAGCAGGGTTGTCGTAGTGTTAGTAAGCTGTTAGCGTTAGCATTCCAATGTGACAAATCCTGGGTAGATCAAATTAAATGCAGGGTTAGCATCAAAGATTTTCCAAAAGCAGATGCAATGTTCATTAAAATGTCACAATTGTTAGTTAACTCCTATTGTGCATTCACGGTTGTTAAACACAGGCAGTTATTTTCAAAAGCAGTATTGCATTGCAGATTTGTGTATTTAACAAGACAAATGTATTAACAGAAGTGAAACAGCTTGATAGCCGTTCAGCAGTTGTTAATAAAGCAGAGTAATTCACTTTTTATGTTAAGTCAATCAGGCATTTCAGTGTCAATGAAAGCTTAAATTACTCAGGTGTCAAGTTCTTAAACTTGAATTAGTCACTATTGAGGAAAAAGGTGTAATTCCGTTGAGTGACCACCAGAGAGAGACGTAGAGCTCCTCTCAGATTTCGCACTTCTCTTCCACTAGGGGCAGTAGAAACTTGTGTCTGTGGTTTTACTACTTCCTTCCGCTAGAGGGCGATAAAGACTCTCGTGAGTCAGTGGTTTTACCACTTCTTTCCGCTAGGGGGCGATAGAGATTCTCGTGAGTCTCTGGCTTCCGGAGTGAAGTCTCCGGCCCGCCCCTTTGAGGGTGCTGGTAAAAAGTTTGTTTTTAGCTTCAGTCAGAGACTGACTTGGGACGCGTCTACAACTCTTTAAACAGCGGTTTAAACACAGCAGCGCTTTGTACAAAGCAGGTACAAGGCCACGTTTTAAACACAAGCACATTTACCACAGCAGGCTCAAACCACGTTTTTAGACAAAACGCACCGCAGCCCACGTGGCTTTTACACTCCGGCTTACAAGCCTTAGGAGAGACAAGTTTTCTCATAAAATTCGATTAACGCGGCAATTTTTCAACTTGTAAGAGACAATTTTAACTTAACTCTGGCGTAGCACAGCAATTAGCTTTTTGTCTCAGGCCCATATAAGTTACACACTTTGGCTCATGTGTTTAACATGCATGCAATTTGCAGAGTCTCTAAGCTTTGTAACAGACTCTAAGCAACTTTTAACAAGTACTTGATTAATGCTCTGGCCATAAATGTACGTACAATACTAATTGTAATTCAAAACAATATCAGTCCAGCTGGTACGATTTGAATTAGCACTTAAACAAACAAAAGCACAACTCTCACACACACACACGCACGCGGTTAAACGCATTGCTAAGCAAGAGCACAACAGATGCACAGCTTTCAATGGACAGCAATTTTGTAAAGACTTTGGATATTGAGTGATTCTAATGTTTAATCAAGAAAATTCTTCCGAGGCTCATGCGGGGCGTCAAAAAAAAAAATACTGTAGTGAATATGGTCTTATTAATAATTAATGTGAATATTAATTATGAAAATTAATAATTAATATTTTGGTATCAAAATATTAATTTCTTTCGGGGCACCACTCTAGTTTTGAACAGATCCAGAGAAACTGTTTAGCCTAGTCTCATTAATCTAAAGGTAGTAAATTCTTCTCGTTTTCGAAAGTTCTCAATTAAACAATGAAACATTAAATGTCTTTATGGGGTTTTATTAAAGATTATAAAGTTAAACAGTGAATAATGACAGGAAATGACACAAAGGAATAGTTATTGACACATAAATGGGTAAATCAAACGATAAACTTGCTTTCAGAGGATTTTGTGAAACAAAAGGAATTATTGATTATTGATTCTATTATTAACTGAGGGGATTTTACGGAGCGTTTAGAGGGGTTCGATGGCGCCGGTTTCTGAGGTCAAGGCTGTTCTGTTTAGACAGTTAGACGCCAAACTTGTGTAACGTTTAGACTCACCCTGGGGGTCGTGATTGTCTCAGATCTTAGCGACTAGGACTCCAGAGGTTCTGCAGAACCCTGTCGCAACCGATGACGTTTATCGCCTCCAGGATGGCCTTCTGTTTCCACTCTCCAGAGGGGCCGCCGTGAGGCCCGGGAGATTCAAAAGCGTCTCGTTACTGTCACAACTAGCCAAGTCTTTTAGCATCAGCGTCGTACACGAGTAAAATTGAGTCTTTCAAAGTTGTTGCGAAGTCCACTGGAGAAGGTTTAGCGGCTGTGTTGCTGGCTTAAACTTGCTCGAGAAAGTTAGATTTTAGTCAAGCTAACTCTTTAGCAGGCAGGAAATCTTCAAAAATAAAAGCGAGGCAACTTCCTTTTGTTAGCAGGCTGGCAGGAAGTAAGCTACTTTGAGCAGCTGTGTGAAGGAAACTTTATCACGGCAAGCTAAACTTGCAGACTTTAAAGTACAAAGAAAATTTACTGCGTTACACGAGGTCCGAGCTTAAGGGTTTGAGGGCCTACGGCCCTGAACGGACAAGAGGTCCAATGCGAAGTAAAGACGAGACCAAGAGTAGAGAGAGAAGCAGAGCGTGTTTTTGGCTGTGCGCCAGTTTTAACACCTCTGGACGGGGTGTGTCTTGCGAAGGAAGGCATTGCTTTGGGGGGGAGTTTAAATGTTTAACTGAGTCTTAAACATTCCTTTTGTTTCACCCTATTTTCCATGGTTTTCGTAAAACACACAAAAACATTTGTACTTGCAGGATTATGCAAAGAAACATTTGTCAGACTTATTATAAAAACATATATTCATTACATTTTATTAACATAAAACGTAACTCTGTAGAAATGGAATAAGGAATTAGTTGCCTTGTAAAACTCTGCATCCTGAAACAAACAGTATAATTGTTAGTACATTCACAATCTTTCTAAGTAATAAAATAACAAAATGTCCTTTAATGAAATAACACCAAATGTCCTTCTTGAGTGCAGAGTCATTTGTCCAGTTAAACCAAAAGGGGGTAGTGTTTGACCATGCCCGAATGACTATGATCAAAGACATTTTCAACTGTCAATCAGGATTAGAATAAAGTGTTCTCGAGAAAGCTGGATGGACACCTTATCTACAGGATTTACGGCTTTTGGACATGGCGCCTATAGCGTCTGGATCTCTCCATGAGTCTTTGACCTGATTGGTCTTTGGTGCTGGTTGGACCTAGGTCCCGGCTTTTTATGAAAACAAACAAAATCGTTAATTATAAGTCCTGAAGACTGGTTCAGTCTTATCCAAGCAAGAAACATCTGTGAATAGTTAAAAAGGACACGTTGGTGTCCTTTTATCTGAAAGAAAATGGGTTAGCATGTATTCTTCTCAAGATTTACGTCCACGGCCTGTCTCTGGAGGCCGATGGTGAAACAGTTGTTAATCTTGAAGACCCTTAGTGAAACAGTTTGGAGGTCTGTAAGTGATTGAATAAATGTTATAATCCGTGTGGCGTTCTGGAGGCTGATCTGCTACAGACCGGTACATCGTCCGCATCACTGCAGAAGCTGCACTGATCCGTCTGTCAATCTCACGCTCCCTCCTTCCCTCACTCGTGAACAAGACCCCAAGATACTTGAACTCCTCCACTTGAGGCAAGATCTCTCCACCAACCTGAAGCAGACAAGCCACTCTTTTCCGACTGAGAACCATAGTCTCAGACTTGGAGGTGCTGATCCTCATCCCAGCCGCTTCCAGTCCACATCCCATAAACCCTCCAGCACCCTGGAGAGGGTATAGAGCTTGTCCAGTGTTCCACGACCGGGACGAAAACCGCATTGTTCCTCCTGAATCTGAGGTTCAACTATCAGCCACATTCTCCTCTCCAGTACCCTGGTATAGACTTTCCCGGGGAGGCTGAGGAGTGTGATCACTCTGTAATTGGAACACACCCTCCAGTCCCCCTTCTTGAAAAGAGGGACCACCACCCCGGTCTGCCAGTCCAGAGGTACTGTCCCCAACCGCCACGCGATGTTGCAGAGGCGTGTCAACCAAGACAGCCCTACACACAAGACAGCTCGGTGATGGACGAGTCCACCTCCGAGCCCTCGGCTTCTGCTTCCTCAGTGGAAGACGTGTCGGTGGGGTTGAGGAGATCCTCGAAGTATTCCTTCCACCGTCCAACAATATCCGCAGTTGAAGTCAGCAGATTCCCCTCTCAGAGACTCCAAGAAGGCCGGGTACTCTGCACTGCCATTTGCCCCGTAAACACAAACAACAGTGAGAGACCTATACCTGACCCGAAGGCGCAGGGAAGCGACCCTCTCGTTCACCGGGGTGAACTCCAACACATGGCGGCTGAGCTGGGGGGCTATGAGCAAGCCCACACCAGCCCGCTGCCTCTCACCGCAGGCAACTCCAGAGTAGTGGAGAGTCCAGCCTCTCTCGAGGATTTGAGTTCCAGAACCCGAGCTGTGCGTGGATGTTAGCCCGACTATCTCTAGTCGAGTATTATACTCGTACTCGGCAAAAGTGCTTTATCCGTACCGGATACTCGTTTCAGCAGAGTATCCGGCTCAACTCTAGTTTTTCTACAGATGTCGCAGAACATTTTCCTCCTTACCACCTCAGCCACGTAACTCCTAATGAACATGATACTCCCTCTTCTTCACTTCTTTTTTGCTGCTTAATTGTCCCGTAACAGCTGTTCACTGTTTCCTGTTTGTCCTTCTTTATCCTCCACTGTATCATGTCCTCTTTTTTCACTTTTATTAACAATATCATAACTATTTGGCGGTTTGAAATAACTACTCACACTCGACTGCCATGACCTTTTTGCGACTGAATGCAGCAACAAAGACGACACTATTCAAGATAATTGCTAATTGATATGTACATTCGTCACCAACTGGTCAGGAGTAGGAATTACAATAGATCACCCTCAGAATAATCAGATTATTTAGATTTTTCCGTCCCTGCTACGTCAATGACAGAAAATATTTGGTTAATGCGACCTCTGGTCTCAGGCCACATTTTATAGGAGCTGGGTGGAGGAAAAAAGGTGGTACAGAAGTGATCAAATATGCGGAAACTATTAAAACAATCACAGTCACAGAGTTTTCAAACTCTGCCAACTAAATGCTAATTGTTATTGTCACTGTTATTATTCTTCTGAATGCACAGTATTTATTGCTTGACACACCCATACACGTGAGCGAGTAGCTGCCAACTCAATCTACTGACAACACCCATTTAAATAAAAGAATGTTTCCTTCTTTGTCTTTTCTAGTATAGTAATATATTAGCAGTAGTATTATAGTAATAGGTTTATATCACTCATTTGTATCATAGATCAAGTGTCAAATACCTTCTGTTGCAATCGGATTTTCCAGTACTGGATGATTCATCAAAAAATGATAATTACGCTTTATGTCCATCTGAATCTGTGCCAGAGACACTCATTAAGACTCATTCAAACAAAGATGGCTTGACGCTTGACACAAAAAATGAGGAAGCTGAACAAAACCAAAGTAAACAAACATCTCTGTTCTCTTTTAAGTAGGTCATGCAAGACACATTTCAGATCTCTGATCAAAAAATAAATTATCTATCTATATAAATGTTTTTTAAATCTGACCAAAAACAACTGAAATATTGCAGGTTGTTACTATTGCAATTTCTTTCAAAGATATCTTAAGTTCAGCTCCTTCTGGTTGTTGTTAGAAGTCCAGTACTAATTATGATTAATGAATTAACGCGTTAATGCGTTAATTCATTAATGCATTAATGCAATAATAACACGTTAACTTGCCCAGCTCTATTAAAATGGTATTTTATTTTAATCAAGGTACAATACCTGACCCCTAAAATAAATGCTGATGAGAGTCATCTTTACAATAAAGATTTAAACTGTAATGTAAAATCTGTGAGTGAAAACATATCTGTATGTTAAAACCATTAAAACAATCTATGATGACTGTAGAGGTGCTTATTTGAGAAATCTGGAGATAATGAGAAATTAGTAAATAAAAAGATAATTGTTAAACTTTAATAATTTACCTTTTCAGTTTAAGAGCATGTGAATGTTGTTGCTGTTTGAAGTGTTGTTGGATGTATTGATTGGAATGTTTTCGATTATTAATTATTGTGAGAACTAGGAGGACTAACAAAATAGTCTGTCCTTTTAAACAGGAATGAATAATTTTATTTTGCCAAACCCCTAGATGTGTTCATGGTGCACAGTGCATCAAATCTTTGGAACAGAAAGATAAAAAGTTTAATGTCACCTTCAACATTTTATTAAATGAACAGTAACAACAATTATTGCAATTTTGGATCATTTAAAAATAAGGAGAAAAAAGTAATTTAATTTTACACTAAGTTTATGTTCAATATTGAGTGAGGTGCATTTTTATGTGGACAAGAATCTGAATACTTAGCAATTAATAATCTCAAACAACCTGAAGGGGAGAAGCCACCCTTTTCCCGACTAAGAACCATGGTCTCAGACTTGGAAGTGCTGATCCTCATCCCAGCCGCTTCACACTCGGCTGCAAACCGTCCCAGTGCACACTGAAGGTTCTGGCTTGATGGAGCCAACAGGACAACATCATCTGCAAAAAGCAGAGATGAGATCCTGTGGTCCCCAAACCAGACTCCCTCCGTCCCCTGGCTGCGCCTAGAAATCCTGTCCATAAAGATAATGAAACAGACCGGTGACAAAGGGCAGCCCTGCCTGAGTCCAACATGCACTGGAAACCGGCCTGACTTACTGACTGCAATGGGAACCAAGCTCCTGCTCTGGTCGTACAGGGACCGGCCAGCCCTTAGCAAAGGGCTCCAGACCCCATACTCCCAGAGCACACAGGGTGCCACGAGGGACACAGTCGAATGCCTTCTCCAGATCCACAAAACACATGTGGACTGGTTGGGCAAACTCCCATAAACCCTCCAGCACCCTGGAAGGTGTATAGAGCTGATCCAGTGTTCCATGACCAGGACAAAAAGCGCATTGTTCCTCCTGAATCCAAGGTTCAACTATCAGCCGTACTCTCCTCTCCAGTACCTTGGCATAGACTTTCCCGGGGAGGCTGAGGAGTGTGACCCCTCTGTAGTTAGAATACACGCTCCGGTCCCCCTTCTTAAAAAGATGGACCACCACCCCAGTCTGCCAGTCCAGAAGTACTGTCCCCAAACACCACGCAATGTTGCAGAGGCTTGTCAACCAAGACAGCCCACAACCACCCGGGCTGCAGCCCTTGGTTTGCCAGTACCTATCAGCTGCCTCAGGAGTCCCACGAGCCAACCAGGCTCGGTAGGTCTCTTTCTTCAGCTTGACGGCATCCCTTACTTCCGGTGTCCACCACCGGGTTTGGGGGTTACCGCCACGTCAGGCACCGGAGACTTTACTGCCACAGCTTCGAGTGGCCGCATCAACAATGGAGGTGGAGAACATGGTCCACTCAGACTCAATGTCTCCAACCTCCTTCGGGATCTGGTCGAAGCTCTGCCGGAGGTGGGAGTTAAAGATCTTTCTGACCGGGGGATCGGCCAAAAGTTCCCCTCCGTCTTCGACTGCCACCCAATCCACATTTCACCAGACAGTTAACGCTAAAAAGAGGATGGATACTGCAACAGGATAATGACACAAAACCCAGAACTAAATCAACTTCAGAATAATTTCAGAAGAACAAAATACACGTTCTGGAGTGGCCAAGCCAAAGTCCTGAATTCAACACCACTGAGAGGCTGTGGCATGACCTCAAGACAGCGATTCATGCCAGACATCCCAGGAATCTGACTGAACTGCAGCAGTTTTGTAGAGGAATGGTCCAAGATTGATCCTGATCAATGTGCCAGACTGATCTGCAACTACAGGAATCGTCTGGTTGAAGTTATTGCCACCAAAGGGGGGGAACCAGATATTAAATGGGATGGTTCAGTTACTCATCATCATCCATTCTGTCATTGTTTGCATGCTATTCTCATAAAAAATATGAAAAACTGTAAATGTTTGGATGTTTTCAGTTAAACAGGACACTGTTTTTTTCATTTGTGTAATTTTGACAAAGATCCGATCACATTTGATGGTGATTTTAGACAGAAATGTGAAAAATTCCAAATGTTCAGATACTTTTTCGTGCCACTGTATATATATTATATATAAATTTGTCTTGTGTATTGACATTTATTATACTTTGATGATGTGTTTAAATGCAACTAGTATAATGTGTACACTAGATCAAATTTCTAGGAAGAAATTATGAAAAATAATTTGACTAAGTCCTGTTTTATACAGGCCAGGTCAATTTGATGGCGAGCTAATGGAGCAGGCCTAAAGACTGTTCGCTTATCCCTCTGCCGGGCCGGTAGGGGGCTCCTAGTAGCCCACAAATCACACTTATTTTTATCGCTCCTCATTCAGAGTTGGTCGGCAACCCACTATTCTGTGTCCCCACACAAACTCTATGGAACGTACATGGAAGGACTAATCAAACAGTGGGACTAAAGTTGTGCTTTGTGGACTTTTCTTCCTTATACTGATTATTGAGATTGCTCATTGGATGTATTGATTGTACTGAACTGAACTTGTGTTTTATTTAATGGCCATCGATCTCAAACTTGTCAGTCTCCGTTACTCCCTCCTACAGTAAATTCTAGTCTTCTGATTTCTAGACTACACGAGCCTTTAATGTTATCCAAGTTTTTTATAGCTTTTGTAACAAATTCAGTCAAAGTCAAAGTCAAAGTTAGCTTTATTGTCAATTCTGCCATATATACACAGTACATACATACAGAGAATTAAAATTCTATGACTCCCTAGGTGCCTACAGGTAACAACAACAAAAGTTTAACACTAACAACAACAGAAGAGAGATGAATAAAGTGAATTATGGAAATAAAGTGGCGATGGCAAATAGTGCAAACAATAGTAACAACAGTGCAATTTCGGATTAAGTCTGTGCAGCTATAAATTATAAGAGTGAATGCAAGTCTGTAAGTGAGGAGACCAATTCTTCATAGAGACAATTTAATGAGGTGGATGAAAATAGAGGAGAACTGAAGGGAGGGGGGGGTTCAGAGATCAGGTGAGTGGGGCAGAAGAGGGGAGAGGGGGCAGAATCGGGAGGGAGTTCAATACCCTGACAGCTTGAGGTATGAAGCTGTCCTTCAGTCTGTTGGTCCTTGCCTGGAGACTCCGTAGTCTCCTCCCTGACGGCAGCAGACTGAAGAGGCTGTGCGATGGGTGGGTGGAGTCTCTCACAATAATTAGGGCTTTAGAGAGGCGGGTGTTGTAAATGTCCTGGAGGGGTGGGAGAGAGACTCCAACGATCTTCTCAGCTGCTCTCACTATGTGCTGAAGTGCTTTCCGGCAGGATGCATTGCAGGCGCCATACCACAAAGTGATGCAGCTGGTCAGAATGCTCTCGATGGTGCCTCTGTAGAAGGTCCACATGATGGGGGCTGGAGCTCCGGCTCTTCTCAGCTTACGGAGGAAGCGCTGTGATTTTTTTTGTCAGTGCTGTGGTGTTGGCGGTCCAGGAGAGGTCTTAGGAGAGGTGACACCCAGAAATTTAGTGCTCCTCACCCTTTCCACGGTCGCACCATTGATGGTCAGAGGAGCGTGCTGGGTGTGCATTCTCCTGAAGTCAACAACAATCTCCTTCGTCTTCTCCACGTTCAGAAAGAGATTGTTGTTGCCGCCTCACCTGGCCAGGCGGCTGACCTCGCTCCTGAAGTTTGTCTCATCATCGTTGCTAATGAGACCAACTACAGTTGTGTCGTCCGCAAACTTGATGATTTGATTGCTGTTGTGTATGGGTGTGGAGTCATATGTTAGCAGAGTGAAGAGGAGGGGGCTCAACACACATCCCTAAGGGGCTCCAGTGTTTATAATGATAGAGATGGATATGTTACTGCCGACCCAAACTGCCTGAGGTCTTCCCGTCAGGAAGTCCAGCAACCAGTTGCACAGTGTTGTGAATGCTGAACTAAAGTCTATGAACAGCATTCTCACATAAGTGTCCTTATTTTCCAGGTGTGTGAGTGCTGAATGGACGGTAGTGGCGATGGCATCATCGGTCGAGCGTTTAGACCGATATGCAAATTGGTAGGGGTCCAGAACAGACTTAATGTTGTGCATGACTAGCCGCTCAAAGCACTTCATAAGGATGGGAGTAAGTGCGACTGGGCAGTTGTCATTGAAGCAGGATGAAGATGATTTCTTAGGGACTGAAATTATGGTGGTTGCTTTGAAGCATGTGGGGACAACAACTTGTCTCAGTGAGATGTTGAAGATGTCTGTGAAGACATTAGTGAGTTCCTCTGCACAGTCTCTCAATACACGTCCAGGAATGTTGTCAGGACCTGGTGCTTTGCGTGCATTGACTCTGCTGAGGGATATTCTCACGCTGTCCCTGGGCAGTGTCAACATCTGGTCATCGGTAGGAGGTGGTAACTTCTGTGCAGTGGTGCTGTTGTGTGTTGTGTGTCTCTTAGCCTTCCTGATGCCGCATGACAGGTTGACCCTTGCTATCCTCAGGCCCATCTCATCTCCAGCTCTGAAGGCAGCGTTAAGCGTCTTCAGAAGTCTGTAGACATTCCCTGTTAGCCACGGTTTTTGGTTGGGCCAGACAGTGAAGGACTTTGTGACTGTTACATCTTCAATGCACTTGGTGATGTATGAAGTAAGTCTCTGAGTACTCCTAGAGGTCTGTGGTGTTATGGTAGGTTGCAGCCTGTTTAAACATGTCCCAGTCAGTGGTGTCGAAGCAGTCTTGAGGTGCCTCTGATGACCCTTCAGGCCAGACTTGAGTCTGCTTCTGGACTGGTTTGGTGACTTTCACAAGTGGTCTGTATGCTGGCATTAGCATAACAGTGATATGATCTGAAGCACCAAGGTGGGGGAGGGGAAGGGCTTTGTAAGCTCCTCTTTGTGTGGTGTATACAAAGTCCAGAGTGTTGTTTCCACGTGTTGGGAAGTCAATGTGTTGGTGAATTTTTGGAAGCATACTCTTTAAGTCTGCATGGTTGAAATCTCCAGCCAAGATCAGAAAAGCATCTGGGTGGGCTGCTCACTGATGTGTTTAAAGATTATTCAGTGCCTCACTCCCATTGTTGTTGTTGGAGCTGGGGGCGATGTATACAGCAACAAGTATAATAGCTGTATATTCCCGGGGTAGGTAAAACGGCCGACTTTTAATAATCATAACCTCCACCAGGGGTGAGCAGTGTTTGCAGACCACAACAGCATCTCGGCACCAGGTCACCCCAGGTCTTACCTCCTTTGACGAGCACTCTGTCTGCCCGATGAGCCGATCGAGTTGAATAGCGCAGTCCGGAACGCAGTTGTAGAGCCATGTTTCCGTGAACACAAAAACACAACAGTCTCTTACCGTCTTCTGGGTAGAGCAAAGTAGCTGAAGATCGTCCAGTTTATTGTCCAACGAGCGTACGTTAGCCAGAATGATGGTGGGGATAGCAGGCTTGTGTGTGTTAGCCGCTAGCCTGACACGGATACCTCCGCGCTTCCCCCTCTTCTGTTTCCTCTCACACCGTTTGTGGTGCCCTCACTGTGGGAGAGGTGCAGTAGTGGGGGACGGTGATGTAGTAGCCTCCCGGAGAAGGCCATGATCCCGCAGATCTTGTATGAGCGCCAAGCTTGGATTGAAGACTGTAGTCTTTTCAACCACGAGCAAAAACTCACGTGTGTAGATGTGTTTGCAGATTAACGGACACAACAAGGACGTACAAAAAGACTGATTTACAAGACGAAAAACACAAAAACACGATCTGTCGGGAGAGAGAGAAGCCGCTGCGTGTGCACGCGCCGCCATCTTGAGAAATTACCCCAACACATAGGATACATATACTATGATAGAATTTGACTGTAGTATTTTTTATTAAATGCAAGTGCAATTGTATTTAACTGTAGTTTAGAATTATTATCAAGACAAGGTTATATTCATTCTTTTCACAGAAAAGCTAAGGCATAAATTTTATTTAAATGACAGAAAAAGGCCTTTCCACAAAAAATTATCTTTTATTTTTTTCATTTCAAAACTTTCAACGATGTTTCTTTGCCCCTAAAAAATAAAAAATATATATATATTACTCAATGCAATTCGTAGATTTATCAAGTTCCAGTGTTTCATACTTACAGGAAATTGGTCCAGCGGTGAGGGAACCAAGCTGAATGAGCTCTGCAGCATTGCTCTTTGAACGTTTCCGCCTCACTGAACAATTCTATGGAAAAGAAAAAAAAAAAAATTAACAAAAGAGCGTTAGTTTTAACTGTTTTTATTATGATTGACTGTGAAGAGTGTGATGCTTACAGGGACACAACTGTTTGTCCTCCCGTCACACAAGCTCACTCTGCAGTGAAGATAGACTGATAGGTTTTTGCCGTCTACAGGGAAGATCAGGGCAGTGAAGCGATCTTTAAGAGAACGGCCATTCTCAATCACTGACACATGCTGACGGTCAGCGGAACACCTGGAAACATTCAGACCATTATATATTTAGTGTAATCCTTTTTATTTACCATATTCACTTAAACTGAATGTGAAAAACTACTTGGAGTCGATGAGATAGGATCGGGGGGTGTTGTCAGGATTTGAGGAGCCAGATGTGTAACAGCTGTCCATAACCAGTCTGAAGCTGGAGTCTGTCTCGTCCACAGTCAGTGCCACATAAAGAGGAGAGCCCACCTCCAGGCTGATTGGTCCGTTAGGGTATTTCTTTGTAAAACCTGAGTCATGAAACAGGCTCATGAAGGCTGTTGGCCGAGGGCCCTCTCCAAATAGGCCTCCTTCATTACTGTACAGGACACATAACAGATGTTATATTAATGTAAAATCTAGTTTCTGGTCTATTACTGAAACCAGTTAACTACTCACGGCAGAAGTTTTGTTGCATTGGATGAGACGTTGGTTGTTATGGGGTAAGCACAGGTGAAAGGAATAATCACGGGTCGAGTAAAGGAAGCAGTCTTTAGACGATACAGGAAGAGGGTGTTGAAATAGATGGCATGGGTGGCATTGGTCTAAAAGGAAATGACATTGAAATAATTAGAAAATTTGCCCATTTAATTATATTCTACAAAGAGGAAGAAACATTTAGCATCTACGTTAAATGCAAAACCAGTTCATTTTAATATGCTGGTTTGACATTTCAGTAATATTGTTTCTCAAACGCCCTATTCTTTGTGGACTCTGCATGTCGTCTGGGTACTATGGCTAAATACAGAGTATTGTTTTATGTTTTTTTTAATGGCCCTAAATTGCTTAAGGAGAAAGAATGATTGTAAGACTACCTTCCTGATATGACTTTGATACAGTTCTTTTAAATACTTTCACATTTTTGAGAACTACAAAGCTTTGAGACTATAATAGCAGAGAGTGGATTCAAACAGAAATACATCACATACAATTGGCCAAAGGTCAGAGGGTCAAGGTCATACTCACACTTAGCAGGTTTCCACAGACTCCAGTCTGGCGCGACACTTGGTAAAACACATAGCCCTTATTCTCTCTATGGGTGGTGCACGTCTTGACAGACAGGTGACCAGTATTTGCATTCAGACCTGAAGATTGCAGACCGCCCAAACTCACACCTACTTCCATCTTATCACGAGAGCAAGTGAGAGTAGAGTACTTGAGAATAGCTGGGTTGTCTGGAAGGATAAAGTGATCGAGAGAGATGCTGGTTAAGTAAGTTAAGCATTTAGGACATGAATGTACCAATAAAATCAGACCACATTATACATTCAATTTCAATTTTGGAATAAGAGAACGTCAACCATCAGTGATGAGGAAATAAAATGCTTACCGTCATCTTCGTTTGAAGCTGAATTTGAAGCTGATTTTGAAGCTAAAGGTGATGATGTAGCACCTGGTGGAAAAGGTTGATCAGTGAAATCCAATCTAAATCTATTCCTACACAGTAATCAAGTCTGTGTAAATACTGCTTATGTAAAAGTAAAAGATTAAACACATTTGTGTATTAAATAAAACTCAAAGCTCTTTACCAGTCCAAGCAGTAAAAGTCTGCATCAGCAGAAGCAACAGCAAACCTTGAAACCCTTTCATTTTTGGGATACAGCAGCAACAAACTGAAAAAAGTAAAACAAATTAGGTTTAGTCATGTGATCGGTCTACTTACTTGGTTCTCACTTGTAACAGTTTAAAGTTATCAATGTCTAACACAAGAACATGTGACAAATGAAGGCAAGGTGTCTCAGTTTAAAAAAAGACGGCTGAAAAATGTTATATAGGAAAATATTAATATGGGTTATTCAATCAATAAGATAAGCTATTGATTATTTTAAACAGAATAAATTGGAGCCAATTAAAAATAAAAAAAATATTAAAGTCCTTCAATAAAACTTGTTAACAATAAAAACTATAAAACTCATTCAAAACATGCATTGTAGCATCATCAAGGACTTACCTGTGAAAGCTTGGTTCGATCCTTCACCTTCTGCTTCACTTTGAGTCTCAGGCCACATTTTATAGGAGCTGGGTGGAGGAAAAAAGGCGGTACAGAAGTGATCAAATATGAGGAACAATACCAGTCACAAATTGTTTAATCTCTGAGATCTAAATGCTATTTTGATAAACTGTGTCACAAGGAAGACAATTACATTTGACACAAAGAAGATTTGATCAACAATTATCTTGTACAGTTGTGCTCATAGCTTCAAATACCACGGCAGAATTACTAATGGCACAGTAGTAACCGCTGTGTAACTTAAAAAAAACAAAGTTTAGATTCCTGTTTGTTCAACTGCTCTTTTAGCAGCGCCTCATCAAACTTTTGGCTAAAATACTTATCCAGGCACTTAATTATTTGGCCAAGATGGACAAAAGCAAAAAGAGTGCTGTACTAATAAAAACTCACAACAATTAATGATTTATTATAATAATAATAAAACAGTAGTGACAACTTTAAAATATTAGAGTCCTGAGAAAATGAAATGCTTTACTCTGTGTGAGTTAGGGAAAAAAGATGGTTTTCCAAATCAGGATGCTTTCTCAAAAAAAATATGTTATTTCAGTGTCAGTTTGACCCTGAACCAAAAAAACAAAGTTGCTTTGAAAAATGAAAGACACAACACAAGGAAGTTATACAAATGACTGTAAGCAATCTTCAGACTGTTATTATCCAAATGAATGCGCTGTTTTTATTGCTTGTAACACGCATACATGTAAACGAGTAGGTGCCAACACGATCTACTGGCAACATGAACAATGCATACCTGTCAGCGTGAGCAGTGACAGCTGATTGGGAATGGGTTGTGTTTTTTTAATCTGAAACACCCACAGCTTTCTTCATTTAAATGAAATGCTGTTCCTGTGACTGATGGAAGGTGTTTGGTTGCTATGACACAAGTAAACACTTTATTAACATCAGCGCATTAAGAATTACGTATATTTGTCAAGGCTCTAAAGCGCTCAACACTAAGGCTAAAATCACAGGTGTGTGTGATGAATCAGTCCATCAGGCGTAAATCCTTTTGGGCGAGAGGCTGCGTGATCAGAGCATAAAACACACTGTGATCTGCTCCTGCACAGTCCCACTTTACGGCTCTATAGTCTACTATCCGGCCGAGTATCCAATCAAGACTTTGCATTTTTAAAAGTCATTCATTTTCTACCGCTTTGTCCTGTTAGAAGTTGTGGGTGACTGGAGCCTATCCCAGCAGCTTTGGGCCTGAGGCGGGCTACACCCTGGACAGTGACCAGTTAGTCGCAGGGCTGACATTTAGAGACAGACAGTGACAGACAACCATTCACTAGGGACACTTTAGAGATGGCAATTGACCTGTACATACATGTCTTTGGACGGTGGGAGGAAGCAGGAGTACCCGGAGAGAACCCATGGTAACACGCGGAGGACATGCAGACTCCTCACAGAAAGACCAGAGTCGGCTGAGAATGTTTGAGTCGGCCTGGTTCTGAACTCACAACCTTCTTGCTGTGAGGCAGGAGTGCTAACCACTCTGCCACGTGTTAAAATTTTAAATAAATAAAAGAGTTATTCACATCATTATATTATCCAGTTTTATGTTAAACCGTGACAGACTTGATATGATCTACAACTTAAATCAGAGTCATAGTTCTACAGTAAAAAGGAACAGATTTGGGAATGTTTCATAAAGACCACTTGAGTGTTGTTGATTTTGCCACAGATCAAACCAGGACTAGCTTCCATATGATCCCATCCAACCCAAGTTACAACCCAAATTACAGATATCCTAAAAATAAAGCTAACATAAACCTGGGCTATTACTAGAAGTCCCTCAAATCAAAGTGGCCATTTGGACGTTAATAATGCTAATGAAAATGGAGCCTGTCTCAAGGTTTCTGATTTGGATGTAGAGTGAAGAGTGGGGCATGACTAAACCAGAGGTGAACATTGTTTTCCTCCTTAGAACACCTTTAACAGAACACCTGCCAGCATAGATTCAGGCTATTTTTTCTAAATACTATATATAAATTTCCAGTGTTTCTCTTATACAATGTCAGTTCTTTCAGTGTTGGCTCAGTGACAGCACATCTAGAGCACATTTGCTCTAAATACCAAAACTTATTCACAAAAAAAATAAAACATTTCTATTGACAGTGTCCAGTGTCCACTCTGTGTGTGTGTAAGGTGGATGGGACCTCAGCCGACATCAACAACCTTGAGTGTTGTTGATTTTGCCACAGATCAAACCAGGACTAGCTTCCATATGATCCCATCCAACCCAAGTTACAACCCAAATTACAGATATCCTAAAAATAAAGCTAACATAAACCTGGGCTATTACTAGAAGTCCCTCAAATCAAAGTGGCCATTTGGACGTTAATAATGCTAATGAAAATGGAGCCTGTCTCAAGGTTTCTGATTTGGATGTAGAGTGAAGAGTGGGGCATGACTAAACCAGAGGTGAACATTGTTTTCCTCCTTAGAACACCTTTAACAGAACACCTGCCAGCATAGATTCAGGCTATTTTTTCTAAATACTATATATAAATTTCCAGTGTTTCTCTTATACAATGTCAGTTCTTTCAGTGTTGGCTCAGTGACAGCACATCTAGAGCACATTTGCTCTAAATACCAAAACTTATTCACAAAAAAAATAAAACATTTCTATTGACAGTGTCCAGTGTCCACTCTGTGTGTGTGTAAGGTGGATGGGACCTCAGCCGACATCAAGGTAGATGAAAGATGAGCTGTGGGTCCTCACACTGGAGCAGAGTTGGGGGCGGGGGGTACACATCACCCAGCAGATCAGAGGTTTGCGTCCACCCTAGGAGGAGGTAGAAAGGGAAAAAAAGTGTTAAATACTACTGAAAATAGGCAGATGTAATAATAATATGAGCGGCTGAGTGTGTACCTACAGCTACAACCAGTGTAAACCTAACCCTATGATCAATCAGTCTCCATACGTTTGGTGAAATAAGTATGTTTTGAGTTTGCTTTTGAAAGCCTCAACAGAGTCAGCTCGCCGCACTTCCACCAGGAGCCCATTCCATAAAAATGGGGCTCTATAAGTAAAGGCTCTGTAGCCAGCAGACTTCTTTATTCGAGGAAGTTGAAGGAGGCCAGCGTCCTGAGAGCGAAGGGTACGAGCTCAATACCGGGTGATGAGGTCAGATAGGTAAGAGGGCGCGCGTCCACAAAGGATTTTATATGTTAACAGGGGAACTTTGAAATCAGCTCTAACATGAGGAAGCCAGTGTAATGAAGCCAGGAGCGGAGTAATGTGATCAAACTTCCTGGTCTTTGTTAAAAGTCTGGCGGCTGTGTTTTGGACCATTTGTAGTCTGAGTACTTTTCCTCGGCAGTCCAGAGAATAACGCATTGCAGTAGTCCAGCCTGGATGTGACAAATGCATGAATGAGAATTTCAGCATCAGCTAAAGAGAGTCGGTAGCAAATTTTTGAGATATTCCTCAAGTGAAAAAAGCCCAGTTTAGTGACCTCACTAATGTACTGCTGCAGAGATAGTGTGGGGTCAAAAATTACTGAGGTTCCTCGCAGTGTTGCCGTGCTCCAAAACACAGCTGTTGATTGAGACAGTAAGCTTGTTGAACTTGTGCCGATGACTGGCAGGACCAATTAACAAGAGCTCTGTTTTATCCGAGTTCAGATGGAGGAAGTTTTGAGACATCCATGTTTTAAAAGGTATGGGACCAAGCATAGACCCTTGTGGCACACCAAATTTCACTGGTGCCGTGGAGGAGAAGGATTTATTAAAAGAGACAAAATTATGCCTATCACACAGATTCTAACCAAGCAAGAGCAGAGCCAGAGATGCCAAAACATCTTTTAGTCTGTTGATTAGCACTGCATGATCAATCGTGTCAAATGCAGCACTGAGATCATGCAATAACAGCAGAGACGATGAGTCCTCGTCCATCTGAAGGAGGAGATCATCACAGGTGGATTTCATGTTCTTAAATTAAACAAATTTCAAAGTCATTTTATTTATTTTAAACAAGTTCTGCACATAAATATTCCACTCTTTTATTGGTTAAAAAAAAACAAAACAAACAAACAAATCTTTACTCAAGATCATTTACTTAAATGAGGTTTGATAATGATCTAGAAGACTGCTATTGTAAATGCATTCCTACATACATTTAGCTTCTCTATATTTATTTATATAGAGAATTATAGTATTTTTCAGTATTTTTATATTGTCACATACACTCACCTAAAGGATTATGAGGAACACGATACAGATACTGTGTTTGACCCCTTTTTTGCCTTCAGAACTGCCTTAATTCCACGTCTAAGTTTTTATCTTCTTAAATGGTCCCCTACTCATTTGTATTCCATTTCTTAAAAAAAAGAAAAAAAATTAAGTTTAAAAATTGGAGGTAACTTGCTGAAGCTTGTTAGTTTTGCTGCAAAGAGAAAATATTAGTACAGTGAACTAGGGCTGTGCAATAACACAATATTTGATTGTGGACGATCAAAATTACTGCACGATCCACGTTTTCAGAAAAGTTGTTGCATCGCCATATATAGTGCACAACACGTTATATCCTTAGCAGTTTGATAGACGGCGCCAGGTTAACAATCTCTTATATGTTGCTCGTAAATTTAGTGATATTAAGTGACGTCCGTGACAATGGAGGGAAACACGGAGGAGTTGGTTCCTAAAAAAAATGCAAATTCTGTAATATGGAAATGGTTCGGATTTTTGCTAACAGACACAGCACAAACCACAGTTGTTTGCAAATGTTGCAATGATAAGATTTGCACGACGGATAGCAACACAACAAACCTTTTTAACAACCTCAAGAGAAAGCACCCGAAAGAATATGCAGAGAGTCTAATTTTAAAAGAACCCCACGCGAGTACATCACCAGGTACAACCAAGCAGCCAGAAACGACAAGGCTTAAACAAACAACTCTAACGAAAGAAACATATCAGAAAGGAACTCCGTATGAGAGGACGAGCAAGCGCTGAAAAGACGTAACTGATGCCGTGACATTTTACCTGACCAAAGACATGATTCCTATAAAGACTGTGGAAAATGAGGGCTTTAAAAGACTGTTCAAAGTCGTAGATCCACGTTACGAAATACCAAGTCGCAATTTTTTTCCCTCCACGGCCATTCCACAGCTTTATTTAGAGTGCCGCAGCAAGAGTCAAAATACAATTCAAATCGTAAAGTTTTTTGTTACAATTGCTGATTTGTGGTCTAGCCGTGCGTCAGAGCCGTATTTAAGTCTGACGATTCACTTTATTCATGAGTGGGAGTTGTGCAGTGCGTGTCTAGAAACAACATATTTTCCACAAGACCACACATGCGAGCTCATAGCGCAAGGTCTTAGGGACGCACTTGAATGTTGGGGACTGAAAGAAGCAAACATGACCTATTTGACGACAGATAGTGGGGCCAATATGGTGAAGGCATTGGAGCTCAACAACTGGACTCGTCTGCAGTGTTTTGGGCACAGACTCCACGTAGCGATCGGTAAGTGCAACTTAAAATAATAATGGTCTCCGATATTCAAATGATTATATTCAGCTATTATAATAAATCGTTGCAAATTACATTCGGAGCTTTGAACATAGTAAAATCATGAGATTAGTTTGCTATAATAATTGCACTGGTATTAGTAAATGTTTTGTAAATGAAATGTTATATATACATTTAAACATTTTATATACATTTTACATTGTGTTGTGCATTTGGTTAAATCTAATCGATACATTGGCTCTTTTTTCTAAAATAAAGAAAGAAAGAAAGAAAGAACAATGACCCATGAGCACATACTCCTTCAGCTGAAAAGAAAAAGAAGAAACTAAGTAATGCTCAAGCTGAGCTAAAGCTACCTCAACAGAAGCTTATCACTGAGTTCGAGGGGTTCGAGGCTCAGCATGATTGAGCAAGTGTTTGACCAGGAAAAGGTGATTTCTCAGGTCCTGAAGGCAGACAAGAAGGTAAGGCATTTGGTCCCATCATGGCAAGATGCTGACGTGATGGAGTCTGTGAAAAAGGCACTGAGTCCACTGAGAGACTTTACTGATGCACTCTCAGGTGAGGACTATGTGAGTGTATCTTATGTCAAGCCAGTGCTTCACATGTTGAAAGTCAACATTGTGAGCCTGAATGATGAAGACACTGAACTAACGAAAACAATGAAGACAACCATTCTCAATTACCTCACTGACAAATATCAGGACCCCACCACTGATGACCTGCTGGATATGGCTTTTCGATCCCAGATTCAAATCACAATTCATTGCCAAAGACAAGGTAGAGGGAATACAAACCAGAGCTGTGGCTGAGCTGGAGTCTTTGATGACCATACACATACAGTAACCAAAATCAGATCAGCAGCCCACATCTAGTACCTCAGCCTTCACATCACAAATCCTTGATGAGGATCAGACACCAAACAAGAAAGCAAAGAAATCACTTTCCAGCTTTTTAAAAGCCTTCGGTGTTGCAAGTGCATCTGCAACCACATCAGTTTCCTCATCTGTGAAAGCGGCAATAGAAGGAGAATTGAAGGTATACTTGTCCACGCCAAATGCAGAAGTGAAGTGGATCCGCTTGAATGGTGGAAAGTCCATGAGGCAAACTTTCCAAGAATTAGCCAGCTTGCTAGAAAGTATTTCTGCATTCCAGCCACAAGTGCTCCCTCGGAAAGGGCTTTCAGCACTGGTGGCAATATCGTCACCTGCCAAAGGGCATCTCTTAAGCCTGAGAAAGTGAATCAGCTGGTCTTCCTTTCAAGAATTTGTGATTGTGATTTGTCATACTTTGTAATCTTTAGAAATGTATATGTTAAAAAGCTGCTAAGTTTACAAGACTCAGGAATGAGGTCAGGAAATATTTTTGTATCTTTATAAAAAAATTTTTGTTCCTGAAACATGTTGAACAGAAATCTATGGTACTTAACAGAGTACAAAAGGTTGTTTACAGTTTGTATGTTTATTTTCCTTTTCTAAGGCAATGATTATTTTGGGAGTTATGCTAAAGTTTGTGCACTTGCATTGACAGTTAATATTTTTATTTAAACTTTATTTAACTTTGTAAAATAAATAAATAAGCCATTTACATTTTTGAAGGTGTTGCTGAGGATCTATGTATAATAAATTGTGCCAAGAAAACATCCCCACACCATTACACCACCACCACCAGCCTGCACAGTGGTAACAAGGCATGATAGATCCATGTTCTCATTTGGTTTACGCCAAATTCTGAATGTCTCAACAGAAATTGAGACTCATCAGACCAGGCAACATTTTTCCATTCTTCAACTGTCCAATTTTGGTGAGCTCGTGCAAACTGTAGCCTCTTTTTCCTATTTGTAGAGATAAGTGGTAGCCGGTGGGGTCTTCTGCTGTTGTAGCCCATCCACCTTAAGGTTGTGCGTGTTGAGGCTTCACAAATGCTTTGCTGCATACCTCGGTTGTAACGAGTGGTTATTTCAGCCAAAGTTGCTCTTCTATCAGCTTGAATCAGTCGGCTCATTCTCCTCTGACCTCTAGCATCAACAAGGCATTTTCGCCCACAGGACTGCCGCATTCTGGATGTTTTTCCCTTTTCACACCATTCTTTGTAAACCCTAAAAATGGTCCCAGTAACTGAGCAGATTGTGAAATACTCAGACCGGCCTGTCTGGCACCACCAACCATGCCACGCTCAAAATTACTTAAATCACCTTTCTTTCCCATTCTGACATTCAGTTTGGAGTTCAGGAGATTGTCTTGACCAGGACCAGACCCCTAAATGCACTGAAGCAACTGCCATGTGATTGGTTGACTAGATTCTTGCATTAATGAGAAACAGGTGTTCATAATAATCCTTTAGGTGAGTGTATATTGTTATTGTGATAGCTTATATCCTGATATAATTTTGAGGCCATATTGCCCAGCCCTATGAGGCACTCAAAGTGCTTTAAATCAAGCTTTCATTCAACTAAGTATTGTGGATTGTGGAAGTATTAACCCACGTCTAAAATTAAGTATTTGGGGTTAAAGCTTTTATAATCCTATTCGCACATGACTCTCTTGCCAATCGCGTGCCTGGCAGTTTAAGAGTTCAAGAGTTTCACGTACACCGTTATATACAGAATATACCACCGGCAGTGAAATGTAGACACAGTGCAACATATTACATTTATACATAGATAGACACAAAGATTGCAACTACACCAACGCAGTCATTTCTTAAGGCGCAAAGATCTTCCGGAAAATGAAATAAGGCATTGTACACACTTAGCAGACATCACAGACATAACACACAAGCAGTTCTAACCACAAAAGCCGTACATATAAACAACAGTAGCTGTACACATACGTGGTCACAACTACAGTAGCCGTTGTAACTTACATATCAGACAAAGCAGGATGACAGCACACGTGGTCACGGGATGGGATTTTTCAGTGGCATTTTTACAGGGGGGGCATTAGAGTACAGGGTCAGACAGATGTCAAAATGGCAGATGGTTGAAGGCCTTGTTAGGATGTGCGCTGGAGAGGCTCAGCGGCCTTGTCCTTGAAGGGGAGTACAGGAAGTCTTAGAGGATTAATTTTAGTCTATAGCCTATCCACTTGTAGATTAAAAAAGCAATCCTACATGTCCCTTTCATGGTTAAATTAAACACACACCTTGCGTAGTGCAGTCATTTGTTCATCTTAGTTTTCAATAAATAACATTAACAAAGATTCATAAATATTGTTAACAAATTACACTTTATTTGTAAAGAATTTACCATTAAAATTTGGTAAAATGGTAAAAATTTGCCATTTTCATTTTATTTTATTCTTATCAATTTTTCAACACCAGATACCACCAAAATAATCACTTTAGACAGATATAAAACATAAATTTTACAGAAAATATAAATAATATAATATAAAATCTAATATGACTAAAAACATATTTTTACCAGTGTTAGCTACCTGGACAATATTTTTGAAGCTGAAAGGACTCTGCCGGTCATTTCTGTCTCGCTTTGTCTGAAAGATTTGCCTCCTCTCTTTCTTTTTGTAGTTCCGAGCTCTCTTTGTCATGTTGTTTTATGTGTTTGTGTAAGTTGGTGGTGTTACCAAAATAGCGAATTACCTTTTTTACAGACGTTGCAATTCATTCACAGCAGTAAAATACACAGCAATGTTTTTTTATCTGCCAGCTTCATGATAACAAGGCAGGCACGCTTCACATCGCTCTCCCTCTCTCTGCAGCTGCTTGCTGTTGGTGCTGCTGAGTCACGTGATGGTAGGGCAACAAAACACAACAGAGCAGGGAGGGGTGTCGAATGTACGTAATGTGCAAAAGGAGCTGCAAATGAGAAAGCGTTACATACATGCTCAATTTAAATATTATATTTCATGCAAAGTAAATGAAATCAGCTGTTCCTTGTGTTTCTTCAATTAGCCATCTAGTGTTTTTAAATATAGCCTTGTTTTGACCACGTCTTTTGGATTTTCATTTTGTACTTTGATTGACATTTTGTACATTGATTGACAGCTCCAGGGTTTGGCAGCAACTTGCCAACAATGCAAAACTGGGAACAGGGAAACATATTTTGATCGAAACATGAAAAAGTACAACTAAAAAAAGGAGATGCTGCTACAATAATGACTATAAAAGACTATTCATCATGGCTCATGGGTGTAAGCCATGTCTGAGCAGACTCACTTTTTATGAGCTATATGTCAGAGGATACTCTGTGTTCTCGCTGTCTGTGTGGGACATTTGTCAAGTACCACAGCATTAGTATGGTGTCCCGCATTGTCTCTCTTTGTCCCAGATATAAAGGCTTTGTGTTCTACATTTAGTTTGTTATGATGTGGTCACCCTAAACACAGTGCCCCATTAAAATTATAATTTATGGATATACATGATAAACTATCTTCAAAATGCAAACAATTGTAAAATAAATTTGCTTTCCAGGTTATTGACTATCGCTCTTCTTTGAAGAGAGTTCATATGATGACTTTACTCTCACCTTTCTGTCAGTAGTAATAACCATGGCAACAGTAATCTCACTGCAATTGTGACTTACATTTGACCTGAAATAATGCTCTTTAAACATAAAAACACACCTCAGTGTTGTACGCACGTATCACGTGACATAATGAAGAAGCAAGTTCATCACAATAACAAATTTACAGAAGCTTTTGTTACATCTTTAGTTTCACTTCAGCTGCCTTAGGTATTTTTTCAGTCATTCTCATGAGAAAGTTCCCAAATGCACAGCCTAATCCCCAAAATTACTGTCTGGGTTTAGTTCACACATTTATAAAAAAATTATTGACCTTAGTTATGTCCTTTGTGTTTCTGCAGTCATCTGAACAAACTGGTTCCATTAAAATAGTTAAATAGTATTTCATTTTCTATTGTATTTAAAGCCTAAAAACATTCCTTAGTTTCTTGAATGTCACAGCAGTTATTACCTTTCTACTAATTTGTCAAGTTTTTCTATGTTATTATCTTATTATTATAATAATATTATACTATTATCTTCCTCTATGTTAAGGGAAATGTGGAGGCGGCAACCGTCATCTCCTCTAAAACTCTGTGTGTCCTGCTGGATATAAAAACCCATGTATTGTTTAAATCTTTAAGCAAAACCCTCCGTGTTCCATTGTTACCGGGTGTCTGTTTTGTACCTCTTTGCAAGGATTAAACCTGTCTATTATTTTCAAATCATATAACGTCTCGATCGTCAGCTTAGTTAATCTGTCTATGATCCCTTTTACATTACTCATAGTCAAATAGGGCTTTAATTTATAACTTTAGCATTTATATATATATATATATATATATATATATATATATATAAAATTGTTGATCAAATCTTCTAAGTGTCAAATGTGATTGGCTTCAATGTAACACAGTTCATAGAATTAGCATTTAGTTGGCAGAGATTAAACACACGTGACTGTTGTCGTGATTGTTTTAATTGTTTCCTCATATTTGATCACTTCTGTACCACCTTTTTTTCTCCACCCAGCTCCTCTAAAAAGTGGCCTGAGACTCAAAGTGAAGCAGAACGTGAAGGATCGAACCAAGCTTTAACAGGTAAGTCCTTGATGATGCTAAAATGTCAAAAGTCTGGATTTTTTAATGGAAATTGTTGAAATCCAATTTAATAATTTATCATAAAAAATATAATTATTAGCATTAATCTTGCATGAGTGGCATTTGAATGTCCCACATTATTATTTAAAATTCTAGATTTGAAAAAACAAATATACTTTCATACGTTTCATATATAATGTCAGTGTGTTCAGAGAGAAAAATTTTTTATTAAAAAATCACATATTTTGAGCAGTCACAACTTGCCTTCATTTGTCATATGTTCTTGCTTTTGATATTGATAACTTTAAACTGATACATGTGAGAACCAAGTAAGTAGACCAATCACATGGCTAAACCTAATTTGTTTTCCTTTTTTCAGTTTGTTGCTGCTGTATCCCAGAAATGAAAGGGTTTCAAGGTTTGCTGTTGCTTCTGCTGATGCAGACTGAAACTGGTCAGACTGGTAAAGAACTTTGAGTTTCTTTTTAATACACAAATGTTATTTATTTTTTACTTTTACATAAGCAATGTTTACACAGACTTAGTTACTCTGTAGCATAGATTTAGACTGGATTTCACTGATCAACCTTTTCCACCAGGTGCTACATCATCAAATTCAGCTTTAATTGAGAATAATGGTAAGCATTTTGTTTTCTCATCACTGATTATTGATGTTGTTGTCTTATTCCAAAATGAAAACTGAATGTATAATGTGGTCTGATTTTATTGTTACATTCATGTCTTCAACTGGGGACATTGTTGGGCGGTGGAAGGAATACTTTGAGGATGTTCTCAACCCCACCGACACGTTTCCACTGAGGAAACACAGGCCACGGGCTCAGAGGTGAACTCTTCCATCTCCAAAGCTGAAGTCACTGAGGTAGTTGGGAAGCTTGTTGGCAAGGCACTGGGGGTTGATGAGATACGCCCTGAGTACCTCAAGTCTCTGGATGTTGTGGGGCTGGCTTGGCTAACACGCCTCTGCAACATCGCATGGCGGTCGGGGACAGTACCTCTGGACTGGCAGACCGGGGTGGTGGTCTCTCTTTTCAAGAAGGGGGACCAGAGGGTGTGTTCCAACTACAGAGGTATCACACTCTTCAACCTCCCCAGAAAAATGTATGTCAGGGTACTGGAGAGTAGCTTTGCTAAGGGCTGTTTGGGCCCTGTACAACCGGAGCAGGAGCTTGGTTTGCATTGCTGGCAGTAAGTCAGACTTTTTCCCAGTGCATGTTGGACCCCCGGCAGGGCTGCCCTTTGTCACCGGTTCTGTTCATCATCTTTATGGACAGGATTTCTAGGCGCAGCCAGGAGCCGGCGGGAGTCTGGTTTGGGGACCACAGAATCACATCTCTCTGATTTTTGTAGACGATGTTGTCCTTTTGGCTCCATCAAGCCAGGATCGTGCCAGCCTGGGACGGTTGGCATCTGAGTGTGAAATGGCTGGGATGACGATCAACATCTCCAAGTCTGAGACCCTGGTTCTCAGTCGGAAAAGGGTTGGTTTCCCCCTTCAGGTTGGTGGAGAGCACATGCCTCATGTGGAGGAGTTCTTGGGGTCTTGTTCACAAGTGAGGGAAGGAGGGAGCGTGAGGTTGACAGGCGGATCAGTGCAGCTTCTGCAGTAATGCGGTTGATGTACCGTCTGTAGTGGTAAAGAAGGAGCTGAGCTCTCAATTTACCGGTCGATCTACATTCCTACTCGACCTAATGGTCATGAGCTTTGGGTCATGACTGAAAGAACAAGATCTACAAGCGGCCAAAATGTGCTTTCTCTGCAGGGTGGAGGGGCCCACCCTTAGAGACAGGGTAAGGAGCTTGGTCACTCGGGAGGAGCTCAAAGTAGAGCCACTGCTCCACACACTGAGAGGAGCCAGCTGAGGTGGCTCGGGCATCTGTTTTGGATGCCTCCCTGGGGAAGTGTTCCGGGGATGTCCCACCGGGAGGAGACCCCGAAGAAGACCTAAGACATGCTGGAGGGACTATGTCTCTCGGCTGGCCTGGGAACACCTCAGTATTTCCGCGAAAGAGCTGGAGGAAGTGTCTGGGGAGAGGGAAGTCTGGCCGTCTGCTTAGACTGCTGCCCGTTTGACCCGGCCCCGGTTAAGCAGTAGAAGATGGATGGATGGCATTTATGTCCTATATGCTACACTTAACTGGCCTATGTCTCGATCACTTTCTCTTTCCAGGTCTTCTCAAGGCTTCTTCCCTCGTTTGCTCTCGTAATCAGATGGAAATAGGTGTGAGTTTGACCAGCCTGCGATCTTCGGGACTTAATGCATATACTGGTCACCTGTCTCTCCCGACGTGCTCCAGCTACAGAGTGAGTGGGGACCTTGTGTATTACCAGGTGTCGCGCCAGACTGGAGTTTGTGGAACCGTGCTAAAGGTGAGTATGACCTTGTCTCTTTGACCTTTGGCCAATTTCATTTAAAGAAAATGTTAGACTATTTCATGAATTTTATGTTAGAATCCACTCGCTGCTCTTATAGTCTTAAAGCTTTGTAGTTTTATAGTATTAGTATTATTGTTCTCAAAAATATTAAAGTATTAAGAACTGTATCAATGTCATATCAGGAAGGCAGTCCTGATATGTTTATTATTTTTCCTTAAACATTTAAGGGCCATTAAATAATTTACCAATGCTCTGGATTTAGCCATAGTACCCAGACGACATGCAGAGTCCACAAAGAATAAAGCGTGTGAGAAACAATATTACTGAAATGTCAAACCAGCATATTAAAATGAACTGGGTTTGGCATTTAAGATAGATGCTTTGTACAATATAATTAAATAGGCAGATTTTCTAATTATTTTAATGTAATTTTCTTTTAGACCAATGCCACCCATGCTGTCTATTTCAACTCCATCTTCCTGTATCCTCAAAACAGTGCTTCCTTTGCTCTGCCTGTGATTATTCCTTTCTCCTGTGCTTACACCATATCAACCAACGTCTCAACTGGCAGCGCAATAAGCCTTGTGCCGTGAGTAGTTAACTGGTTTCAATAATAAACCAGAAAAAAAACTAGATTATAAATTGAAACAACATCTATTATTTGTCCTGTACAGTAATGAAGGAGGCATTACTGGAGAGGGCCCTCGGCCAACAGCCTACATGAGCCTGTTTCATGACTCAGGATTTACACGGAGATACCCCCTGGGACCAATCAGCCTGGAGGTGGGCTCTCCTCTTTATGTGGCACTGACTGTGGATGAGACAGACTCCAGCTTTAGTCTTGATTTGGACAGCTGTTACACATCTGGCTCCTCAAACCGTGATGACACCCCTCGATCCTATCTCATCAACTCCAGGTAGTTTTTCACATTTAGTTCAAGTGAATGTGGTAAATAAAGAGGATTACACTGAAAATATAATAATCTTAATGTTTCCAGGTGTTCTGCTGACAGTCAACATGTGTCAGTGAATGAGAATGGCCGTTCTCTTAAAGATCGCTTCTCTGCCCTGATCTTCCCTGTAGAGGGCAAAAACCTATCAGTCTATCTTCACTGCAGAGTGAGCTTGTGTGACAAGAGGACAAACAGTTGTGTCCCTGTAAGCATCACACTCTTAACAGTCAATCATAATAAAAACTATTTAAACTAATGCCCTTTTGTTAAATACATATTTTTCTTTTTCATAGAAGTGTTCAGGGAGGGGGAAACGTTAACAGCACAACACTGCAGAGCTAATTCAGCTTGGTCTACTCTCCGCTGGACCAATTTCCTATAAGTATGAAACACAGTGGAACTTAATAAATCTGACAAATATTTAAATTAATGTATGTATATATTTTTTTGCTTTTTAGGGGAGAAGAAAGCAATATCTTTAAATGTCTAAATGAAAAAATAAATTATCTTTCACCGCAAAATTACATTTGTACCATTTATGTGAAGACAATAATTAGAACCATTTGTTAACAATAAATCTAAAAAACAATTCAATTAAATGACTTAGTAAAACTAACACTAATTTTAAATGACATCCTATTCTTTGTGTGTTTCTCTGTAATTGAGAGGAATGTAAGAAGTAAAATGAGAATTACAACCCTGCACCTGAATGAAACCTGAACAACTCTTACATTTGGAGTCACACCTCCCTTTCGTGACTAACGACGGTGAGAATAGAACAGCCTGGTCCATCAGGTTTGGTTTAAGGGAAAAGTCCCTCTAGAGTAATAAGCTAGGCTCTCTTACCAGTTGATCTCAGAATTGATAAAGTCTCTTAATATTAGAGATAAAACGTCTTCTCCTTGAAAACTAAGTCCAGATGCTTTTCACGTAAACCTTTTCTTTAAAATGAGAAATTAAATCAATAAAATGACAATGAAATTTCACTTTTGTTTGATGATTGTCTGGAAAAGCTCTCTCCAATATCTCAATTGGTTTAGTGATATTTTCAAAGTGAACTGAACAGCTGAAAGCCTAATCTTTAATGTTAGGTGATAATTAGGCGATAATCTAAAGCTGATTTCACCACTTTCTTCTTTACAAACAAAATGATTTGATTTCTATTCAAAACAATACTTAGAAACCTAACATTTGAATGGTAGGTGTTAAATTCTCAAAAAAGGCTTCTCTGCTAAGGCATTTGATGGGACCCTGGACAGACCCTATGGCTTGTTGCCACCAATATAATTTTATTGATTTTAATAAATCATAGGAGCGCTTAGTTTTGTCACCCACTATCAAGCTGTCACTGTTAAAACAAAATGCCCTGCAATAATATATCAGAAAGAAAGACATTACTACTTTATTAATTAAGCTAAATTTAGCTGGCCACGGTACTTTTATGAGTGCTGCCATTTCCTCAAGACCACATATCTGAAAACACTGCAATTGCTAAAAGGCCTCTCATGGTGGGGTGGGGCATTAAGGTGAAAGGTTAAATGCCTTCTGCAACAAACCTGATGCAGTCAGGTTTGAAAATGTATCCATAAGATAAGGCATGTTGTGTGCTTTGCACATGCAATAAATTTAGTGGTTTAAAATCCATATATCAAACACCTGGCCTAGACAATTTGAGATCTGCAAAATGTGCAAGAGCAAATGAACTCTGCTGTGATGAGGCTGTTCCAGGAGGTGGACACACGCTGGAACGGCACCTTCTTGATGCGGCAGCGTATGTATGATGGGAGCAGCTCTGGTATCACTAAGTGTCACGCAAGTTCTCGTTCTCTCTCTCTCTCTCTCTCTCTCTCTCTCTCTCTCTCTCTCTCTCTCTCTCTCTCTCTCTCTCTCTCTCTCTCTCTCTCTCTCTCTCTCTCTCTCTCTCTCTCTCTCATATACTTCACACACCTCAGGAAAATATTGGTTAGTACCACCAAGTAACAGCAAAACTACAAGGACAGAACATGCCTACAACCCTCCTAAATAACACTCTTGATGCTGTTCATGTTACTGAGCCAAGACTTAAAAACATTGAATTCCACAGTCAAGACAAAGCACAATATGCAGTGTGAAAACTGACTGGAAACATCTAATGATTCAGCACCACATCAAACTTTGGAAAAGTCTTGACAAACAAGCTACAGCAGATGCCACTGATGAGGTCCAGCAAAACATTACAGATCCTCCCTTGGAAAGATGTGAAGATATTCTGATCTTTTATATTTCTTTTTGCTAGCAAAGCAATAACTATGTACACATCTCATCAGTGCCATGTAAACCTGTGTTTTCCAAAGCTGGAGAAGTTGTTAGCAAGAAAGGTAACTTATTAAATATATTGTGTTCTCAATAAAAATCTTTGACTCTCCATGTACACAGGAGCCTGCAGAGATAGACCTCAGGTGGTTTGACCCTGTCCCTTAGCCATATGTAGGCTACTTAAATAAAAAATATTTTATTTTGATTTTATTATTTTTTAAAAAATAAAATCACTTTTATGTTAGCTATACTATGTTAGCTATATAGCTGATTAACGTTATAACTTCAGACATAGCACCATGTGCCTTTGTACCTTTAATGACACTTCCTTTGTCATAACAATACATATTGGTACCTGTACATTCAGCAGCACAGTTGCGGTTTATCCAGTGTCATAGTAATTGTATATTAGGGCGCCAATACGTGCTGCAGTAGTATGTCAACTACTATGACATTGACATATTACAAAGTCAGATTAGTATGACATTGTAATGTCAGTGTCATAGTATTTGATCTACTATGGCAGCTCCTATTGGCGCCAATACTACCCTGTGCTCTATTGCCCCCCCCCCCCCCTCCCTCCCCATAAAAATCCACTCAAAAATTCCATCATATGACCATGTGTGCTGTTATCCTGCTTTTGGTCTGTTTCTGTATGTTTATGTTACGTATGTAGTAACAGCTACAGTTGTTTATGTTGTAACTAGTGCTGGGCAAGTTAACGCATTATTTTCGCGTTAACACATTAATGAATTAAGGCAAAATGCCTGCACGTATGAGCCGCCCGAGTATACACGAGTTGTATGAAAAGGAGAGGAATACAAAAGCGACGGCGTTACAACGTGCACCAACTATTGCCCTCACCAGAGACTACTGGACATTGCTAGGCAACCAAAATTAGCTCGGTGTTACAGTGCATTATATTGATGAACAGCAGGAACTGCACTCACATGCTCTGACTGTAATGAAAACACAAGAGAGACATTTACATTGTTTACATTGTTATAATGTTATGATCGAGATTAATGATATATTAATATTGGGCTGCATGATGTGGCTTGTAATGTTTGTCCATTTATGTATACATGTCTTATGATCCACATGAAATGAATTTCCCCTAGAGGATCAATAAAGTGCTTCTAATCTAATTTATCAGAAACATAATGTGGTTGTTATTATTATCACAAATATACCAAAACAACCCATAATCAACTTTTATGGTAACATCCCTCTTTTTCTTATGAACATAAAACTATTATTTTTCTTCACAAACATTTTCCATTTCACATTTAATTCAGTAAACACATCACTTTTCCCCTTTTCTTAATACAGGTCTAACCGCTTAGGCTGAGGGGACAGCTGTCTAGAGGAAGCAAGATTTTGGGGTACAACTAATGTCTGCAGGTGTGTTATTACGATGCGTTTCAGAAGCGGTGTTGGTCTTGGTATCAAAACTAGGCTCTGCTGTAGTAGTTACTGTTGCTGAAAGTGTTGATGGACATAGTTTTAGTCTAGCCTGGCAAGCCAGTCTGGAAAAGCTCAATGCCAGCTTGTTTTCCTCAAGGCGGGAAAAAGCCAATGGGAATTTCAATTTCACTCCTCACCCTATCTTTAAGGGAGTGCTCAGCCATCCCGTGGAAGAAACTCATTTCGGCCGCCTATATCCAGGATCTTGTCCTTTCGGTCATGACCCACAGCTTATGATAAAAATTGAGAACTTCGCCCTGAAGCTCAGCTCCTTCTTTACCACAACAGACCGGTTCATCGACTGTATTACTGCAGAAGCTGCCCCGATCCATCTGTCAATGTCCCGCTGTCAATGACCCCATACTCCCAGAGCACCCAAAAGAAAACCAAAGGATGCCGCAATGGGTTGGGAAAACTTCCTTGAACCCTCCAGCACCCTGGAGAGGGTATGGAACAGATCCAGCATTCCACAATCTATCGGCCAGATTTTCCTCTCCAGTACCCTGGCATAGACTTTCCCGGGGAGCCTGAGGAGTGTAATCTCACTGTAGTTGGAACACACCCTTCAGTCCGCTTTCTTGAAAAGAGGAACCGCCACCCTGGTCTGCTCATCCAGAGGTACTCTCCCCGACCACCACGCAATGTTGCAGAGGCATGTCAGCCAAGACAAATCCACGACATCCAGAGACTTGAGGTACTAAGGAAGGCTCTCATCCACCTATTAAACCAAAAAAACTTCTTCAATACCTCGGTGACTTCAGCATGGGTGATGGACGTATCCTCCTCCAAGTCTGCTTCCTCAATGGAAGACATGTCAGCGGGGTTGAGGTCAAAGTATTCTTTCCACCACCCAACAGTATAGCTCAGTGGGTAGAACGGCCGTCCTTCGACCGGCGGGTGGGCGAATCAATCCCCGCTCGAAACATCCCAAAACATCATAACATCCCGCTCTCCCAGCATACTGTTGTTGTGTCCTTGGGCAAGACACTTAATCTACATTGCCTCCAGACCGAACTCCTCTCAGACCCGGGGTTTTGCCTCCACAACCACCCGAGCTGCAGTCCGCTTGGCCTGCTGGTACCTATCAGCTGCCTCAGGAGTCCCACAAGCCAACCGGGCTCGGTAGGTCTCCTCCTTCAGCTTGACGGTATCCCTTACTTCCGGGGTCCACCACCGGGTTTGGGGGATGCCTCCGCGACAGGCACCGGAGAAATTTACGACCACAACTCTGATTGACTGCGTCGACAATGGAGGTGAAGAACATGATCCACTTGGACTCAATGTCTCCAGCCTCCCTCGGGATCTGGTCAAAGCTCTGCAGGAGGTGGGAGTTGAAGTTGAAGTGCTCGCTTACAAGCTGTGACTAGCACAGAAGTACAATAACAGAACACCACTCGGGTTCAGGTCCGGGGGGCCGTTCCTCCCAATCACACCCCTCTAGGTGTCACTCTAGTCCCCCAGTAGAACAGCGGAGTCCCCGATCAGAGCACTTTCCAGCACCATTCCCATTGCTCCTGTTAAGGTTAAAGTGTTCAGGAAGACTGATTTTCAGTGGTATATTTTTGATTGAGAACTAAACCAATCTGGAGTGTAGGGTGGAGCTGAAGATTGATGATGATTCACACATATGAAACACTCGCACATACATATGAAAAGCTCACTCACACACACACACACACACACACACACACACACACACACACACACACACACACACACACATTTCTGTCTTTCAGCTTTTAACCTTTGGAAAAGTCTTGACAAACACGCTACTATTGCAAGTAGACAGGAAATTCTACAGCAGATGCCACTGTACAGGGTCCAGCGAAACATGACAGATCCTCCCTTTGAAAAAAGCAAAGATTTACCCACGTTTCTTTTTGCTAGCAAAGCTAATTTAATTTATATGTTAATTTATGTACACCAGCCTCTTCAGTGTCATGTGAACATGTTTTCAAAAGCTGGAGAAGTTGTCACCAAGATAAAATAAACTGGCTCAGTGGAATAATATTGTTTCTTAACAAAAATCTTTGATTTTCCATCCCATGTACATAATCACACCCTGCCCTAGTTACACAATCAGCCCCACCAAGCACATCCTCGGTTTCCCTAAGCATACTTACTTCTACTACTACTACACTACATACGTTTATACAACCAACCAATCAATCTTTACAAAAATGTATTCATATCATTCACACAAACCCTATAGTTACACATCATGTAATTATAATAACGACATTGTTTTGCTTTCTCCTATTTTGTCATTACAACACTGAAACAAAGCTTTAAAAGAGCGAACCTATTTTTGGGACAGTTGATGAAGTGTTTCAATACTGGTTCATTGCTTTATTTGGACATCACTAAGAGGAACCTGTGGCCAGCACCAACCAATTTTATTCACCTACTTTGCCTGCCTTTGTGGTGCTTATATTTTTTTGCTTTTATTATTACAGTGCTATTACTTTACTCCTTCTGTTCCCCAAAGCAGCTATCACACTTTAAGCTCTGGCACTAGTACCATTATTTGGTTTTAATTATCTTTTCAGTTTTGTTTAGTTTAGTTGGGTGAAACAGATGACTCCTCTGCCATGTGTATTTCACTGTCTTCTAGCAAAAATATTGAAACTCAATACTGCCCCCTTCTGCAATACAAAGGCCATGCATCCAGTCAGATCAACTTTCAAAATTGCAACAGCTTATATTAGTCTAAATCCACTGAGAATAATAAGTTTTCTTGTGCTTAAGTGGTTCAAGAATTTCTAGGGCTACATATTGCAGTAAGTGTGACTTAACAAGGTAGACCTACACGCTTTACCTGTTTTTATGTCATGCAGTTAAAATAACACTAATTCTTTGCTGTTTAAATATGCTACTCTCTGTTGCACAAATGATACAAGAGTTTTGAGGTAAGCTTAGTATTTCTCCTGGATATATTTTTTTAAAGCCTTGGGCTGTATTTTAATAATATTTTACAGAAACAAGATTTAACCGTTCACTGTGTTATAATGTTCACAATAAAAAAAAAAAATTCATAATCAAAATACAGATTGCCGAGTTTTACAATCGCAACCATTTAGAGATGACAGAGACAGTTTGACCTTTGGCCAATTGCATTTAACTGCATTCCTGTGCTTACCCCATATCAACCAACGTCTCAACTGACTGTGCTGTAAGCCTTCTGCTGTGCTGTAAGTTAACTGGTTTCAATAATAGACCAGAAAAAAACTAGATTTTAAATTGAAACAACATCTATTATTTGTCTTGTTCAGTAATGAAGGAGGCCTTACTGGAGAGGGCCCTCGGACAACAGCCTCCATCAGCCTGTTTCATGACTCAGGTTTTGCACAGCGATACCCCCTGGGACCAATCAGCCTGAAGGTGGGCTCTCCTCTTTATGTGGCACTAGGGTTAGGGTTAGTTTAACCCTAACCCTAACCAACACAGATGTTTTATTACTCACAGAAGATTTCTGGTTATTTAACATATATGTATGTATAATTATTTAAACTGTTCTGTAAGATATGATAATTAACCTCAAACATGATTGTTATTTGGTAATGAGAAAGACAGAACAGTGTTTGTGGGAATTTCTTCTAATTAACACTCATCAAAATGAAAGTGAAAGTGAAAAAAGAGAAACTTCATAATTTCAAAGTTCAAACGCAAACTAACAATAGAAGAGCACAGAACCAAATGAAGAGCAAAATAGTCCAAAAGAATTATTGAAAAATAATTACATTACAATAACATTATTTAAATGAACATGCTATAGAATTAAATAAAACATATTTTATGACTGTCATTTGTTCAACTTCCTCATGTTTGGTTTCTTTATTCTGTTATTTTAAAGGGCGTCTCTGGCCCAAGTTCATTAGGACATAATGAGGTATGATTATAATTTTTTCTTGATAAACCACCCTGATCTAGTTTTAAGAGTTTCAGTCACCTGTTGAAAAACCTGTTTGAATGAGGTCAACGTGACCCATCTGTCACTGGAGCAGACTGGAGCAATGGGCTGTTGCGGAGGAGTCTCAGAAAGGAGGAGAAAGAGGGGTGCATCAGAAATTGTGGTGAGAGAAGGATGTGCTAAACGACCCTGAGTAACAGCGGCCAGTAAACATAAACGTTAAGTTAGTGTGACAATGTGAGAAGACAACATGCAGTAATGACAGAGTGAAAAGAAAGTGTATCTACACATAGTTACAGGCCAACCACCCTACATTATGTTTATTATTTATTTATTATATTATTATATATTGTGCATGTCATTTTAACATTTGTGCAAAGACTTTATAATTAACAACTTACTATTTATTTTTAATAGAAGCTGCATATTTTTTGTTGAATATTAAGACATCTAAAATAGCTCAAGCTTGTCTTCTTCTCTCGTGAGACTCCTCGCAGCTCTAAGGGCAACTCAGATATTGTGCTGATGAGGCACACAGCGGACACATACAACCAACCAATCAATCTCTACAAAAACGTATTCACATCATTCACACAAACCCTAAAGTTATAGACTGTACAAGTTTACATTGGACTTTACTGATCGCTGGATCAGAAAATTCACTCCAAAAGGGACAGTATGTGAGTTTTAATTTAAATGAACATGCTGGAGTTAATTAAATTAAATAAAACATTTTTTATGACATTTGTACAACTTCCTCATGTTTGGTTTCTTTGTTTGTTCTGTTTGTATAACGGGTGTCTCTGGCCCAAGTTCATAAGGACATAATGAGGTATGATTATAATTTTTTCTTGATAAACCACCCTGATCTAGTTTTAAAAGTTTCAGTCACCTGTTGAAAAACCTGTTTGAATGAGGTCAATGTGACCCATTTGTTGTCACTGGAGACACTTTTTAGAGAGCAACATCTGGACAATAGCTGTATTTTAATTATTTCAAATAAGTATATATACCAGACGTTGATATCTTTGCTGTATTGTGCCTGGCACAGGCATCTTGTGCCTGTCTGTCACTCTGCCAGCAAGACTAGGTGTTGGATAAACAAATAAAAACATCAGATTATAAAATCCAAAATAAAAGATATTAAAATTAACCCAGTGCTTGTCAAAAGAAGTATGTTTTAAATTTGTTCTTAAAAGAAGACACTGTAGAAGTACTTTTGAGGAATAGTGGAAGATAGTTCCAAATCTGTAGTGCGTACACTCTAAGAAATAAACTTGAGTTTTAATTAAAAAACTTATGTCAACTTATTCCACGTAACTGCTTTAAGTAATTGCAAACTACTTGAGTTCTTAATATGGACTTTTTTATTTATTTATATAGCACTTTTCTCTGTCATCGTCAGTCTGACCATAAATCACAGGAGCAGCAGCAACTTTACACAATTTTGTTTAAAAATAAACTTAAAAAACACTAATATGGGGCTAAATGGGAATACAATATTTTAAAGCTACAACATTAAACAGTCTTTTCTTTTCTGTAAAACTCCAGCCTAAAGACAGTTTCTAAAGAGCAGACTCTGACTGAGTCTCCAGTGAAAATTATTAAAATATAAAGTTGCTCTCTGTCTGGTCTCTGTGACTGTCTCAGATCCACTCACTCTCATCTTTGTTTATCTTTGTTTTTGTTTCTGGTTTCTAACACTTAAAACATGTGAAACAAGTTTTGTTTTTAATAAAGGCATTTTTGGCAGTATTCACCTGCTGAAACCTGTTTGCCATTTAGCCCAAAATGTAATTTACTGTAATTTGTTCAACTTCCTCATGTTTTGTGTCAAACAGTTTGATACAATTGTTTCTGGAAAATCCTCTTGCACCTCTAGAGTTATTTATCACATGACCTATAGAAACTGTGACACGTCCATCGTTCAAATGGTAGAACTCATTACATAAAATGTATAAAATACATAAAATCCACATGTGGCCACAGGAAAGTGATATATCCTTATTTAATTAGTCATGATCTATCAAAATAGAAATCAGGAATGAAGCGCAAATGTGCTGAAACTTGTTTCAAGTAATTGAACTTTATAAAACAGTTAAGGGATATAAAATATAATAAGATATCCAAGGAATTGAGAATGTTAATCTCTAGTGTTCAAACTCTAATGAAGAAGTGGAAAAGGTCTGGTAGACCAACAACAATTTCAGCCACAACTGCCAGAAAAATAGTTAGGGATGCAAAGAAAACCCCACAAATAACTCCAGCTGAAATACAGGACTTTCTGAAAAAAGGTTTTGTGGCTGTTTTAAGATGCACAATAAGGAGGCACTTGAAGAGAAAAGGGCTGCATGGTCAAGTCACCAGAAGAAAGCATAACTACGCAAATGTCACAAAGCATCCCACTTACAATACACCGAACTGGTGGCTTTTTGCCAAGAAGAATGGGCAGCTTTACCATCTGATAAAATGAAGAGAATCATCCACAACTACCACAATGTTAAAGGAGGATTTACACAGTATTAAGAAGTGGGGTATGTAAACGTTAGATATGGGTAATTTGGGTAGTTTCTGTTGTCATTCTGATTTAAAAAGAAACACAATTGTTTGACAATTAATGTCAACCACTAACAATGAGTGAAAAAAAATGTTTTTGTGTTATCATTTCACTCAGAAAAATGGCGGGGAAAAAAAAAATCACAAATTCTGCCAGGGTATGTAAACTTATGAGCATGACTGTACAAGATAATTGTTGATCAAATCCTCTAAAAGTCAAATGTGATTGTCTTCCTTGTAACACAGTTCATAGAATTAGCATTTAGTTGGCCGAGATTAAACACACGTGACTGTTGTCGTGATTGTTTTAATTGTTTCCTCATATTTGATTGTGTTGGCACCTACTCGTTCACATGTATGGGTGTGACAAGCATTAAAAACAGCGCATTCAATGGGATAATAGTCTGAAGATTGCTTACAGTCATTTGTATAACTTCGTCTTTCATTTTTCAAAGCAACTTTGTTTTTTTGGCTCAGGGTCAAACTGACACTGAAATAACATATTTGTTTTTGAGAAAGCATCCTGATTTGAAAAAACATATTTTTTTCCCAACTCATACACAGTAAAGCATTTCAATTTCTCAGGACTCTAATACTTTAAAGTTGTCACTACTGTTTTATTATTATTATAATAAATCATTAATTGTTGAGTTTTTATCAGTACAACACTCTTTTTGCTTTTGTCCATCTTGGCCAAATAATAAAGTGCCAGGACAAGTATTTTAGCCAAAAGTTTAATAAGGCGCTGCTGATACAGCAGTTGCACAGAGAGGAATCTAAACTTTGTTTTTTGTTTATTTTAAGTAACACAGTGGTTACTAGTGGTTACTATTAATTCTGCCGTAGTATATGAACCTATGAGCACAACTGTACAAGATAATTGTTCAAATCTTCTTTGTGTCAAATGTAATTGTCTTCCTTGTGACACAGTTTATCAAAATAGCATTTAGATCTCAGAGATTAAACACTTTGTGACTGGTATTGTTCCTCATATTTGATCACTTCTGTACCGCCTTTTTTCCTCCACCCAGCTCCTATAAAAAGTGGCCTGAGATTCAAAGTGAAGCAGAAGGTGAAGGATCGACCCAAGCTTTCACAGGTAAGTCCTTGATGATGCTACAGTGCATGTTTTGAATTAGTTTTATAGTTTTTATTGTTAATTGGCTCCAGTTTATTCTGTTTATAATTATAAATAGCATTAATCTTCTCTTATTAATGATTGAATGACACATATAAATTATTTACTATATTTAAAACATTTTCAGTCATTTTTTTTTTAAACTGACATCCTTGCCTTCATTTGTCACATGTTCTTGGGTTAGACATTGATAACTTTAAACTGTTACATGTGAGAACCAAGTAAATAGACCGATCACAAGACTAAACCAAATTTGTTTTCCTTTTTTTCAGTTTGTTGCAGCTGTATCCCAAAAATGAAAGGGTTTCAAGGTTTGCTGTTGGTTCTGCTGATGCAGACTTTTACTGCTTGGACTGGTAAAGAGCTTTGAGTTTTATATAATAGACAAATGTTGTTAATCTTTTACATAAGCAGTATTTACACAGACTTGATTACTGTGTAGGAATAGATTTAGATTGGATTTGACTGATCAACCTTTTCCACCAGGTGCTACTTCATCAAAATCAGCTTCAAATTCAGCTTCAAACGAAGATGACGGTAAGCATTTTATTTCCTCATCACTGATGGTTGACGTTGTCTTATTCCAAAATTTTAATTGAATGTATAATGTGGTCTGATTTTATTGGTACATTCATGTCCTAAACACTTAACCGTCCTCTCTCTCGATCTCTTTATCCTTCCAGACAACCCAGCTATTCTCAAGTACTCTTCTCTCACTTGCTCTCGTGATCAGATGGAAGTAGGTGTGAGTTTTACCGGTCTGCAGTCTTCAGGTCTGGATCCAACTACTGGTCACCTGGTTGTCCCGACGTGCAAAACCCACAGAGAGAGTGATGACAAAGTGTTTTACCAAGTGTCGCGCCAGACTGGAGTCTGTGGAAACCTGCTAAGTGTGAGTATGACCTTGACCCTCTGACCTTTAGCCAATTGCATTTGATGAAAATCTTAGACTATTTCATAAATGTTATGTTTCAATCCACTCTCTGATCTTATAGTCTCAAAGCTTTGTAGTTATTGTTCTCAAAATTTTAAAAGGACTGTGTCCAAGTCATATAGGGAAGGTAGTCTTCTTCATTCTTTCTCCTTATGAAATTCAGGGCCATTAAATAATTTACCATTGCTCTGGATTTAGCCATAGTACCCAGACGACATGCAGAGTCCACAAAGAATAGAGCGCGTAAGAAACAATATTACTGAAATGTCAAACCAGCATATTGAAATGAACTGGTTTAGCATTTAACGTAGATGCTAAATGTTTCTCCCTCTTTTTAGAATATAATTAAATGGGCAGATTTTCTAATTATTTCAATGTCATTTCCTTTTAGACCAATGCCACCCATGCCATCTATTTCAACACCCTCTTCCTGTATCGTATAAACAATACTTCCTTTTCTCGGCCTGTGATTATTCCTTTCTCCTGTGCTTACCCCATAACAACCAACGTCTCATCCAATGCAACAAAACTTCTGCCGTGAGTAGTTAACTGGTTTCAGTAATAGACCAGAAACTAGATTTTACATTAATATAACATCTCTTATGTGTCCTGTACAGTAATGAAGGAGGCCTATTTGGAGAGGGCCCTCGGCCAACAGCCTTCATGAGCCTGTTTCATGACTCAGGTTTTAGAAAGAAATACCCTAACGGACCAATCAGCCTGGAGGTGGGCTCTCCTCTTTATGTGGAACTGACTGTGGATGAGAAAGACTCCAGCTTCAGTCTGGTTATGGACAACTGTTACACATCTGACTCCTCAAACCCTGATGACACCACCCGATCCAATCTCATCAACTCCAAGTAGATTTTCACATTTACTTTAAGTGAATATGGTAAATAAAGAGGATTATACTGAATATATAATGGTCTGAATGTTTCCAGGTGTTCCGCTGACCGTCAACATGTGTCAGTGATTCAGAATGGCCGTTCTCTTAAAGATCGCTTCTCTGCCCTGATCTTCCCTGTAGACGGCGACGACCTATCAGTCTATCTTCACTGCAGATTGAGCTTGTGTGACAAGAGGACAAACAACTGTGTCCCTGTAAGCGTCACACTCTTCACAGTCCATCATAATTAAAACAAATAAAACTAACGCCCTTTTGTTAAATACGTTTTGTTCTTTTCCACAGACTTGTCCAGGGAGGCGTAAACGTTCACAGCACAACGCTGCAGAGCTCATTCAGCTTGGTCCTGTCACCGCTGGACCAATTTCCTGTAAGTATGAAACACACTGGAACTTAATAAATCTGACAAATGCAATGAGAAATATTTATTTTATTTTCTTACTTTTTAGGGAATAAGTAAGAAACATCTTTCAATGTCTACATGAAGTAAAATTATTTTGGGGGGATATTAACCTTTTTCTGTCACTGTGAAATTAAACTTGTGCCTTTTATGAGAGAATATCTATTAACATATCTTAATAATAAAGCTACACAAAAAAATACAGTGCAATAATGAAATTTGTTTTGCATTTAATCATATGTGTATTATGTATGTATGTTACTACTAATATTTAACTTTAAATGACATCCTAACCTCTGTGTGTTTATCTTTGTAATTGAGAGCGATGATGTATGAAGTAAAATTAAATTAATAAACTTTTAATGAAACTTTACCTGTTTAATTATTGTCTTGAAATAGTCTCTCCAAGATCTCTTTTATTTTAGTGATATTATCAAGCCGAACTGCTGAAAGGTTCCTTCCTCTTAAATGTTAAGTGATAATCACGTGATAATCTCAGGTTGAGGTCACCACACTCCTTTACAGCCATATGATTTGATTTCTATTCAAAACATTGGTCTGATTGAATTAGCATTCTCCTACAAACCTATTGAAAACATCTATATTTTAGGATTTGTCACTTTAATAAAACTTTACCGGACAAATTAATTATTAATTAGCCTTGTGCAGAAGAGGACTGTCTTCTGTGTTTTAGATAGTTTGAGGATCGTTAGGTAGAGCTCAAAGCGGGTGATTGGTAAGAATCACACTAGATTTCTTCATTGGAACTATTTATTGAATTGACAACTGCATATGTACAGTGATGAGTGTGTGTGGTTCTGGACAAATAAAGAAATAAAACAAACAGTTAGTTGAATGCAAATGAATGATTATCATGCAACAAACCTCTATTTGGATTAGCTGTATTCTATTCTAATAATATAGTAGAAATTAGGGCTGCAACAATGAATCGATAAAAATCGATTACTAAAAGAGTTGGCAACGAATTTGATTATTATGTAAAGAATAAAGACTTTAGTTGATCGCGGAGCGGAAAGAGGAAACTCGATCTCTCGCGCACTGATGCTAGTGCTAGCAAAGTTGCGGAGCAAAAAAAAAAAAAAAAGAGCGGAGGTAAATGAAAGATACATGCAGAAAGCATTTCTTACTTAGTCATTTTGTCTCGTTTCCAGTCCAAATATATATAAAAAAAATCTTAAATCAAGATAACTAGATTAAAAACTAGAAGAAAATTGGCATAAGAAAATTAAGTGATGCTTAAAACTTCTGTTTGAGATTATATATCACTAAGATTATTTTTCTTACCCCATTGGCAGATAATTTAGCTTGTTTTAAACAAACAATCACTTAATTTTGAGGTGTTTTTTCAGAAAACAAGACATAATTTCTTTTGCTGCTATTTCATGTGTCTAGCAAATGTAGTGTAGTGTAGAGAACAAGTTCTGACATTCAAACGAATCCTGTTAAATTTTCTGATTTGTATTGTTCTTAATTTTTTATAAATTATTTATTGTTCTGGAAGCTCAGGTGGCACTTTATATAAAAAAGTCTATATATTTGGCAGATGTAAAGCATACATGTGTATGTGTTTTGTGTTAGTTCATTTTTATTTTATTTTATTATTATTATTATAACAGCTCAGGGATGTTCAAGGAGCGACATATTTGTGCACTTTCTAAAGATTTTAGTTCTGTTTTTAAATAAAGGGTTGGAAATTAATGCTTTTCTTTTGTTTTTTATTCCGATTCATCGATTAATTAAAAAATAATCGACAGATTAATCGATTATTAAAATAATCGTTAGTTGCAGCCCTAGTAGAAATGTTGAACCATTCGCAATACAATGGCTCCCTCTTCTGGTCACACAAAGAACTACACCAGGCCGCTCCGAGAGGAGTCACGTGACGACCAGTGTACATGCTCGGGTGCGTGCCCTATAACCAATTAACTAGTTTGAAGGCGAATATCACCACGATATATTACAAAATATGCACAGAGGGTGCTTAACGGGTATTCTACAAAGAATAATGCCCAATCTATACATTGTTAGAAAGAAGCATCACCCGAGGCCTAACCAGGACACGAGGCCTAACAGGGCAGGAAATTTTGAGCTAACCTTTAGCAACACTAAACAGACAAAACAACTACCAATCTAACCTTCGCAATGGCAGTAAAAGACCAACAAATTATATTAGATTCTTACTTGTAAAGACGCACGCAGAAGAAAGCAGTTGTATCAAGGCGGGTTGTAAGCCAGTGTAGCTATAGTGTAGCCTGGCTCCGCCCTCCTACGTACTTCCGCTCAATTTCATTTCGCTTTAGTACTTAGTCTGGGATCGCTGTATATTCTTAGGTTTCTAGAAATCAATTTTTTGTAGGACCAATCAGCGAACAGAGGGAGTGACTTGTTGTTTCCAGTCGGTTTCGGCGCATGACAGACGTCACGACCACACGTTAGCGATCGGCTATGGCAGATCCTGTGACTCTGGGCAGATCCAATAGTTTTAAACTTCAACAGAGTTCCCGCATTCAAGGAAGTAAACGCTTGTCAATGGAGCGAGGCCAGACTCTCTGTACAAATGAAATGTACGAGAGTCTGGTAGAACCAGGCTAGCTATAGTGTCCACTACTGGCAAAATCTCGGACAGAACACTACCAGCGTGCCGCGATTCTAAGTCAACTTGTGATTGGCTAACAGTCCAGGTGAAGCGAGGCATCTTCCAGTAGGAGAGAGCGGGAAAGTCACAGTAAAATGTCTGATGCTTAGCGGCCACAAGGGGGCCTTTTTTACAAGCCTAAATTGTTTGATAATATCTCTTCATTTGTTCTTTTTTCACCTTTTGACTGTATTTCATACCTGTTTTCTAATGTAGCCTTTTTATTTAGGCTTAAGTTGAACTTTAAGGTTTTCTGTCAAATTCACAGTGGTTCTGCTTTGATAACCTAGATATTTTTTCTCACAAGATGGAAGTGGGCCCTGCTGTTCAGGCTGAGAGGAAAATCGGTCAAACCATTTTTCGTGATTAAACGAGGCTTTATTTCTTTCTTTTTTTTTTGACAGACTGGTGAAAAGTAACAGCGTTGCGTTAAGGTAAACAACGGTCTGTCACATGAATTATTTTTCATTATAAACCCTTAAAACTATTCTTATAAAGATGATTACAATATTTGTGCCAAAGAAGCACATAGTTATAATATCCACGGAATGACTTGTTCACATTTAGCAGCAAGGGAAGCTCGGTGTTGCAGCTGCCGCGGGGGTTAACGGGGTGTACGTGAAGGCGTCATGATGCTGCGCGCGTAATGGATTTCCCCATCAGTGCTGCTTCTCGGGGAGCTGCGGCCGTCCTGCCTCAGTGAATTAGCTCCAACACTTAGCGCCGGTGTGACCTTGGCTTCCATCCTCGCCGTGTGTTTGCTTCACTAATGGCCTCCTCGGACGGACTGGAGGAGGACTGCGTGTTGCAGAGGGGCAGATCTCAGAGCGACCCGAGCAGCATCACCGAGGTCCGCTTGGCTGAGGCGCACCGAGAAGGTAAAATGTTTGGACGCAGTCGCGCTGTTGACACCTGTCATGACGAGCGCACGCTTTAAGCTTGTGGCGTAGACATTGACGGGACACATGGTGATGTCAGGGGCACAGCTGTAGCCTGTTAATCTGGGCTAATTCTTGTTTCAGGTTCATTTGTATGCGCCAAACGTAGGCTGTGTTGTAAACGTGCGTCATTAAGCCCACTTTTCCTTACATGGACCACTGCTGTTCACGCAATTCATCGAAATTGATCCTTATCGACACAATGAATAAGGACGACGTTTGAGGCGTGTCCAACTGGTGTTATACCAGTTATTATTTTGATGATGAAGATGAATTGTTGATCTTTTCATTCATTTTAGTCATTTGCAGCTTAACGATCTGTCAAATCGTCATCCTTCATTTTGTCAAGTTCATTCCCACCAGATTCAGTGAATGTACCTGTAATCTCAGTGTTTGTTAAATTGGCATCGGCCTATTTCTGTTTTTCGCACATGGACTGCAGTAGCCTATGTCCAGTTAGATCTGATGAGAGGCTCGCTGTGTATTTGGTTGTTGCCATGGTGATCCAAATGACAGGAGGCAGCTTGTCTTTCCAGCTGTGAGAGCCATGTGTGTGTGTTTCTGCTACAGGAGACCATTCTCAGCACATACAGGGCTGTGGAGTGGCTAAAAGAACACTAGAGACTGTTATTCGTGTTCATTTGTCAGATGGGATTCACGTGGCAACAGCTACATCCTACCTATACCACCCTTAACCTTAGGCATACTATTGTTTAATACAAGCACATCAAAGTGACCATCTGAACCAGCTTAGGCATATCTCAGCTATATATATATATATATATACAGTATATTGTGGTAATATCCTGTGTGCACTTACGGGTCTTGAAGTAGGTTCAGTGTGTTAAATGTTTAGGGTTTTACATGTTGTTCACTGACCACATGTTTTAATTGCTTGTGTCTGCTGCTCCAAAATGAGTGTCTGCTGCTCCAAAATGAGATGTGCTGTCTATTGCAAGAAATAAATGAGCAATCCTGTATATTTTCAGATTGTTCATGAAGTCCATTTATAAACACCAGATGACAGTATTGTGCACAAACTTTAAACAATCAATCAATGTAACACACTGCAGTACTCTGACTTATTGTTCTGCGTTGCCTTTTGTGGATTCTCATTGAACAATCATTCTCCTTTTATGCCAAACACCCCTTTAATAAGCACCTTTTAAAGAAGTAAATATGTTACTTGTTTGTTTCTGCACAACAACAAAGACGAGAACAAATCTGTCTCTTTTTTGAAATTGTTAAAAAAATTTCACGGCTATGTTTAGAAATTCTTTCTGCAGCTCTGCATGAGGCATCTTTAACTTCTCCTGCCAACTCCTGTTTGGACTCCTGTTCTTGTCACGTTGCTGTGGTTGTTATGGTTACGTAACAGTAAAACTCAGGAGACATCACTAAGAGGACTGCCCTGTTTGCTGTGTGTTTATTACTGTAACTAGTTTCTTTTATTTCAGTCAGGTTTACCGAGAATTTTTATTTATCACATTTATTTAGGGGCGGTGCAGAGATGTATCTGCCTGGTGCTAAACCTGACGTAGCTTTGGTGGTACCCCTGCTGTGGCTTTGATTGTACTACTTGATGAACTATCTCCATTAAAAGGACGAACAGGGAGAGCGATGATGGCATCAACATGGCACCCAGCCGAGCAATGTCACGGTGAATCAGTCGCACAACACACTAGGCTCAGTGCAGGGTGGCATTCTTAGCTCATTGTGATGCATTTTGTGAAATAGACAATGCTTTTTGACAAGGCACACTGAGCAGGCAGATGTAATTTAGCTCTGACTCTCTAGAAAATATATTTTTCATTGGATAGCGCTGTGAATTTTGACTGAACAAATGTTCAGAAGCTCAAAATATTTTCTTGAATATGTCCTGGATGACTTCCAAAGACATTCAGTCTTTCCATTGCCTTTTGATTTTTTGAAATTACAGCAAATTGCATTACTTTATCTTTAAGCTACAACAATAAAAGTTCTTAACCTGGATAAACTGTGGTTAATTTCTATCAGAAGTGGGTAACTCGTCACATTTGTGCTGTTTATTTACTAAAGTCACTGTTTTTCAACCATTTCTGAGCCAATGCTTGGGCTAAATATTATCGTAATATTATAAGCAGTAGTTTCTCAGTAATTACTTAGAATAACTCATACAATTAAACAGAGTTAAGCATTAATAGATAAACTATTTATAGATACTGAAATTAAATGTATGTGTATTTATACATGGGTTTATTGTTAATAGGTCAACATTTATAAGAATGTTTATAATGGAATATTGAGTATTAATGTTGAATTAATGCTTTGAAAATGAGGAATTAAGGATTGGTTAAGTTGGTACAAACTGTCAACTAATCCTTAATAGTGTGAGTTATTCTAAAGACTTTTATCCGTTATTTTTAAATAAATACATAAACTGAAAACAGATTATGACTTTAATAACTATGGCCCATCCAATTCCAAAATTGTTGCTTAGTCTTAGTCTTGCTGTCATTGGCTGCTGTCACATGCCTCAGGAGCCAATAGTCTCTCTATTGGAGCTGGTGCTGCCCTAATCTGAAATGCTGCTCTCACATCAAAGACTCTCTCCCAGGACCCCTTCGCCATCCTCCGACTACTGCCTCCCTCCAGCAGCAGCTCTGAGTTACAGATAGGCCCTGGATAAGACCTCGCTCTCACACACACACACACACACACACACACACACACACACACACACACACACACACACACACACACACACACACACACACAGAGCCACTGTCAGGGGGTGGGTACGGAAGGGTGATGTGAAGATTAGGGTTCCTTTCATTTGAATCAACGTGCTTCATGTTTTATTAATCAGGAAGCCTGTGCATAGACCACTTTGTCTCAGTCTATATCCCGAGCTGTGATTGAATGAAAACGAAAGCTAAGAAAAGCGCTCGCTGCAGCTCACTCCCACATGTATGTTTAGCTTCATGTGGAGAATGTGCAAAATGCTACATGTAGCCAAAAAAAGAGACTTCCATAACAGAATGTAGAAGGTATTTTCTGAACATTTCCACTTCTACTGACACTTTAAATCAATGTCATTAAAGAGCTCTGTTAGCATTTGATTTCCCCTGAACCAAAGCAGTAATAGAGGCAGATAAAAAATTTAACATATTGAAACATTGGTAGCAAACCTGAGCGAAAAAAGATCCATTTGGCCACTGTAGAGTCAAATATAGCTGACCTGCTATCTTCTCCTGGTTCACCCTTAACGTAAACACTGTGGCAGATATTTATGCAGAGCTACAACCTATTTACTGAGTTCTGTTTTGATTAGAGATGGAGATGGAGTATCAGAAAATGTTGTAAAAAGCAAGACACCAAATATTACTAATAATTAAAAATGATTTACTTTTCTTTTCAAAGTGATGAACTGTATCCAAAGCGACAATCTTATTAGAAACAAGCATGTTAGCATCTAGCAACATGTTAGCGAGGATAGACATTATCGTTCGTCACACTGTTGTCTGCAGATCTTTCACTACTTTGACAAAATTCCTTTTCCTTTTCTCTGAAACACTGAAATGGCAAAGTCCTCAGTCCTTGCAGAAGTGTAAGGTAATGTCATGTTATTGAAAATATTTTTTTTTACCTTGATTAATAGATCAATCAGCGACAGACAGGGAATGATGGAAAGAAAGAGCGGGAGAAACAGGGTTTGGACCAGGGCCGCACCACAATATGTGGCCTCTGACAGACAGCCATTAATCTGCAGTGTCAGAAACATCTTTGTATTTCTTAAGCTCTTTTTCCAGCAGGAATGTAGGGAAGTAGAAGGCATAGCTCAATGTCCAGTAGATTTGCATAATAAACTAAAATCCCTCACAGACACAGGACTTTTACCCCCAAAACTTGCAAATAAAGACAATAATAAACTACATTAATATATTTTGAGTCCAATAAAACAACAGTTTTACAGATTCAGATAAAAAGCCCTAGTTGTGCCTTTTGAACTTTTGAACTGGAGAGCTGTTTTAAACACTGTGCAGATCTCACACTGGAAAACTGTTAAAAGCCCTTGTTGACACCTTTGGCTGATAGCAGTGAACTACAAATGTGGTGCTAAGTGGGGTCAAGAGCAGGTGACAGGTGAAGCGGTGGGACGAACCTCCGCAGCAGTGTCCCATTTGGAGGATGTTATATATAAATGATGCAGTGAGGCTTGGGTAAGCTGTCCTTGTCAGAACCATCCCATGCCCCCTCGCAAAATATAGAAGCTCATTTGCCCAAGGACACACAGCAGAGTCCGCATTTACATTGTGTGACTTTTAAGCACTAGATTCCCACAAAAAAGGGTGTGGGTCTTGTCAAATAATATTGAGACATAATTTAAAACTAGAACTAACTACTGTATCTCTGCAGCAGCAATGTATTGACAGTGCTGCGGTGATTCATGTGGAGCACTGCTGTAGCATTTTGACCCTAATGGAGGACAATAAATGAAAATGTGACTTTGCTGAGGCAGTAATAGTTTGCATCAGTGAGTTTTTCCTTTGAGACTTGGTGTAACATTGATTCTGTTAATACTTGGCAAACTCAGTGGGACGGGTGCTTATTCAAGAGCACCGTCATTATTTTATGCCAACTCATCTCCCATGCCACTGTGAGCTAAGCAGCGACATCCCTGGGTCCCACTGACTTCAGGGCCTTGTGGTGCAGCACATCGGGCCAAACAGAGCATGACATCATCCTCCACCATGCAAGAGTAAAAGGGCACTAAAGCTTTTCCTATTACAGTAGTTTATTGTCACATTTGACTTATAAGCTAATATTTATGTATCGGCTTAATGAAAGCTTAGGCCAATCACATCCTCGCATAAAAGAGGGTCTCGAATAAAGGACTGGCCGCTGCTCTAGTCTTCTTGTTGACACGTAGCTTGTAAAATATATGTCAAAAAGTGTAATATTTAAAATTAATTTTCTTTGATTGATTATGTAATAAGTGGTTGAATGATCATGAAAAAATTTGTCCCACAATGAAACAGGTTGGAACATTGGTTGGGAGTGTACACTTAATTTTACAAACATAAAGATTGTTTTTTTTTTATAGAACAGGTGGAATGAATGTTATTGTATTTCTAGATTTTAAAGAAACAATCATTGATTTGAGAAAGTGGAATGTTTGAGATTATTTGTCAGGGCTGCAGCTACACATTGATGCTTGACTGAACAGTGGAACAAACAGAATTTGTGAAACTGTACATCCCCCTCCCCCCATAAAACACATTCTGTCTCCCCTCCCCCAACAACAACCAAACAATCTGGCCTCTCCTCACAACAGCATGTCACTACTGTACAGCAGGATTTAAAACTGAGGATGTCAGTATCATGGATCAAAGTCAGCGGAGTGTTAAAGACATGTTTGGGATGTCTTTTGCTGCTTGAGTTTCTGCGTGTCCAAGTCCAAATGTTTTCTCGCTCCATTGTGCACAGTGTCCACAATTTGTACTTGAGCTGTTTTGAGCCAGTCTGGCTGTATATAAATAGACTTAGTGCATGTTGTTTAGTGCTTACTAGTGCTCTAATTTACTGAAAATGCAGTCACATGTTTGTAGTAAGAGTACAAACACCTGGGGGTGGACATGCACGTGTCATAAAACACTTAATTTTATGAAGGAGAACAGTGTGAGTGGTGTTGGTGAAATCTACCCAGCGACAGACATGTGGGGGAAGTTACTTGACTTAAGCTGCCAGCCATTTACACATAATGTATCTTTTATGAATGTTGCATGTGCTGACCTAATTCTTTTCAGAGCAGAAGTGAACGCAGTACGTTGTACATGAGAACACCGCCGAGCATCCAGCTGATCCTTTTGACATCCTCATCCCACAACAAGGGAACATTCGGAGCAAATGGAAAAAGAGCTGTGATATGATCACTTGGATGCCCTCGAGAGGCTCTAGACCACCCCAGCACAGTTATTTTAGGTCATTTGTTTTTTTTTTTTAATAAAATCCACACTGCCACCCACACAGCAGTGGTGTAGAAAACGCAGCACGGGCTTCATCTCAAAAAGAGATACTACACTGGCAGATGTAATTAAAGCAAATGCTTAAGCTCAGAAAGTCTAGATCACTCTGAGTTAAAGCTCAGGGAAGAAGAGGAGCTGCGCAGAGGAGGCAGAAGCTGCATAAAAATGTGATTTAAAGGAAACATACCAATAAAAAATACTCATACTAACCAAATAAATTGCTTTCAAATACATAGAGCGCTGACATGGTCCTTTAAACTAATGTGATGTTAACTCAAGACTTAACCCTAAACCAAACAGAAAATATTTGTATTAAAAGTGGCAGAAGGCGCCACATCACATATCTCTGGTTTATATCATTTTCAGAGATTTTGTAGGACCAGAGGTTGTAGGTTGTAGATGTAGTTGTAGAGGTCTTTTTGTTCTCACATGGAAAACCTAAACGTTGATAATGTTATGACAGATGATAATTTTAGAGAACCATTGTCTTTATAAATCTAATGTATGTTCAAGACCATGCGTTTTTTTCCTCAGAAGTCTTGCGTGTAGTAAACTTTAAGAGCATGTTATGTTTAAGACTTTTAGAGGAAACCAAAGCAGCCCCGAGGCCCCACCTGAACATTCCTCCAATCATTAAACACCCGCTCAGTGGAATCCCAGAGGCTACTCTGTTTGCAGCTCACATCCACACAGATGAAGTCGTGTCTCCCTCAGTGCTACACTCTCCGATCTGTCACTGTGACATTGTGTTGGCTCGTACGCTGCTCAGGCTGTGGCTCTACCTAATGAATGATTCAGCAGATTTAAAGGGGACTGTACTGGAGCGGTAGCCTGGCTCCGCCCTCCTACGTACTTCCGCTCAATTTCATTTCGCTTTAGTACTTAGTCTGGGATCGCTGTATATTCTTAGGTTTCCAGAAATCAATTTTTTGTAGGACCAATCAGCGAACAGAGGGAGTGACTTTTTGTTTCCGGTCGGTTTCGGAGCATGACACTACGTCACGACCACACGTTAGCGATTGGCTATGGCAGATCCTGAGTGACTCTGGGCAGATCCAATAGTTTTAAACTTCAACAGAGTTCCCGCATTCAAGGAAGTAAACGCTTGTCAATGGAGCGAGGCCAGACTCTCTGTACAAATGAAATGTACGAGAGTCTGGTAGAACCAGGCTACTGGAGCGGAGCAGCAGGAAGCCTTTATGAGCGTAAAATGTATGTCTTTGAACTAGTTGCTCCTAAATCATTTACAATGTTAAACGAACATGAAAGAAAGACGACAAACAGTCATTTAGGCGTCCATTAGGCTGATTCCAGGATGTAGACTTAGGTAAACAAGCAACCTTTTTATCACTGTCTTGTCATTTTTTTTTGCTGTAAGATAAAGAGGAAGGATGTAGGATTAACTGTAGTCTCTATATCAGCTCACAGCAACTCAGGTAAAGCACGAGCCTAATGGTCAGGTTTGCTCTTGTCTTGTCTGTATTTTGAATTAATCAATCTTTATGTCAAACTCAATGGACTACAACTCTGTTCTGTGGCCTTCTCTGAGAATCGGATTACTTTGTGGTTTTGTGGGAATCATGTACGATCAATCCTATAGCGCTTTTGTGTAAATAGTTCCACAAATGAACACTGTCTGCAGGTTTGAGCTGTCGTTCTGCTGATAGTGTACATGGCGCTCCAGTTTGTGTTATGTCCCATACTTCACACATTCACACTTATACACGCACAAAAGCCCGTCATCTTGTGATTTCCCGTAAGTTATGATAGTGCATCAACTAAACCTTTATGTTTAGTCTCTCGGAAAATTACTCTTCAATCGTCTTCTTTACAATCTTGTGCTTTGAAATGAGTTTATTCTATTTGTGTAACTGAGCACAAACCATGGCCCTATATGTTTTAACTTGTGTCGAGTCAAACAGCAGAGCTCCTGCAAGACTTTCTTATACCTTAGTATTTAATGTCAGATTTTTATGAACTCATCACAAGTGCACAACCTTTGGCACGTCCTCCGTCCACCACGCTGCGTTAAATAAAGTGCTGTTAATATTGAATGAGACTCATGTTCGAGAGTATTTTGGACGGTATTTATACACTGGACTGTCTGTTTGTGTCCCTGAGGACACATTCAGCCGCTGACTTTTATCATCTCTGTCTAAGTCAGCTCTTCCTTCTGTTAATGTGAGGTCCTTCACAAATCGATCTGAAGCGTTGTTTACACACTAACTGTGTCTGAATAATTAATAATAAGTGAGCTGATGCAGTGTGTGTTCACATATGGGACAGAGTCAATCTCAGTGCAGGCCTCAAAGCAGTTTTGTTTTTGTTGAAGAAAACATTATAGGCTGGTCTCGTCAATTATTAAAAGCAGTGCAGCTGTGGCTTCCTGTAACCTGTCATAATGCACAGGTGCTTTTAAAGTTCCTCCTCAATATTACGGACAATATGCTCTCCCAACATGTTTAGCGAGAGACATGACACTGTAATGTGTTTAATGCTGTTGAACATCATTAATAAACAGCACATGTTTGAGTTGATGCATTGAAAATAAAGTGCTTTATTTTTTTCCATCTGCAAAGAAAAGAGAGTTTATGCCACACTGTAAAATTCAGAACCACTTTGGTATGAATTGGCATTAAAGTGTAGTATTTACGAATGTGTGGAAAAGACAGCAATAAACCTGATTTGTCATTTTATATTAACAATCATATTTATGCAAGTGTGAGAGGTTTGTTTGGATCATGTAGCTTTGTATTTTGTTGTAATACTAAACCATAGTATTATTAAACACTGTCAATAATTAAATGTGTTTGCTTGATTTGGCCGCTCCTCCCGCACGAGGGAGGGGCGGGGTCCACATGGCTCTGCGCGCGAGCTACGGGCTGCAGATGAAACCACTCCGCGCTCACTTTGCATCAGTTGAGTCCCGCTGTTTCCAGGCTGCGCTGGAGCGGCGACAGCACAGTCATCACGTCACATCTGCTAAACATTACCTCCTCTTTACGCAAAATTGTCACAGATTTTGCTTGGGACGCTTTTTTGGGAACATATTTGTGGACAGCGGGTGCAGGACCAGGAGTTGAGCTTCAGTGAATCATCGCCTATGTAAGTGCAAACACGAAGCCGTTGTTTTGGTGATTTCTGGGATTTACGCTGCTGTTTAACTGCACTGTGTGCACGTGTTTGGGTTTGGACCACATACCCTTCTCTAAACCATAACTTTGTTGTTAATACTTTATTATTTCGTCAGCTGCAAAAGGCTGGGGTTATTGTAAACATTGTTGTCAGTTTTAAAGCTACTCCTTTAGAGCAGTGGTGGGCAAACTAAGGCCCAGGGGCCACATGCGGCCTGTTGGGCTGTTTAATCTGGCACGCCAAGCATTTACTAAAAGCTTATTGATAATTTAACACCGCATATATTATTCTTATTTCTTCAATATTCTGCAGTTTTTCCCCTACGACATGCTCCAAACGTTAACAACCTTTCCTAAAGCTTGCATCTCTACATGTTTTAGAACAAACTGTAAAAAGTGGATCTAAAAGTGAGGAGGTGCAGGTGGGACTGTGGTGTTGAAGTGTTTAATGCACATATTGTTTTGCCTAAAGTGCAAAAGAAATGTGTTTTTACTGAGCATTAGTGAGAGTCCCATGTTCTAATGTGGTCCTTGGGGAAAAATAATGGCCCACCCCTGCTTTAGAGACTCATAAATCCCTAATATAAGTTATCCAGATGCATTGAAGAAGGCTAACAGCTAAGCTACAAATTAATAGACCATTTCATATCGTCATATGCACCATAAACAGTAAAACAGGATATTGTCAGTAACTATGCACGTTACTATAACTACACCCCATTAAGATGTAGTAAAGCATTAATTATACTGAAATATAAATAATATATAATTGCACACAAACTTATAATTCAGAACTAGAATATTAATAACAGTGGTTATTACTCAATAAAAATGACAAGAGTGTGTATAATTGACAATGTGATTTATAAACACATTAGCACTAATGTACTGTAAATCAGTTAAATAGAAATATGTTATTTGTTCTTGAAAATAATTTAAGTCTTTTATGAGACAGTGTATTTTAAGCCAAATCAAGAAATAACATTTTATGGTGTTATGTCCATTTTTTATTTACTCTGCAGCCATGACAGTTACACTGACGTGAGAGTTCATGCTGAGACACTTATTTTATTGGAGAGAGCAGTTCAGTTTTTAACAGCTGCACACTACATGTACAAAAATAGAGGCGTGGCCCCCATTCTTTTGTATTTTAGCAACAACCCATTCATTTCACAAACCAAGACCAAATGTCTCGTATAAATTTTTCAGCACAACTTGCAGATGAAATATACAGCAGCTGATGGATTTACATTATGCATCATTACATGGGCATTTGTAATTGGCTGTGGATGTCCGTCTCTCTGTGTGGCAACAGCCTTCCCATCCGCCCAGCAACTCCCTATTCCTCATGCCGTGGTGATTTCTGCCTCCGAGGGCCTTTTCTGCAGCATCCAGCGTGGTAACCATGGCAACAGCAGCCTGACCCTGGGCGTGCTGTTACAGTTACTGCACGCTTGACCTGAATTCTTCACCACATCAAAGCCACACAAACACGACTCGGACAAATGACCTGCATCTTATTGTTGGCGTTTGCCTCAGAGCGACTTGCCGTCTTAGCCGTAGAAAAGTCTGCTACGTTTTAGCAGAAGAGCTTATTTTAGATGCAATATATCACCAAACATAGACATCTAGGTTTTAAAAGTGGTGTTAATGTACTATGTACATTTACTACAGAATGTGTATCGCGCTGTTGGATGAACATTATATTGTTCATACAGCTATAGTGTTGTGTGCTTTCATGTGCATCTCTGACAGTTCAGTCATAAATGTTGTGTAAATGAGCTGAAACGAACCTGAGGCAGCTGGGACAGCCCTGTCATGTCCATCAGACTGTAAACATTTGAGGAGCTGCTGATGTTACAACCAGAGCCATGTAATGAACCTGTGCGAACAGTAGAGCTGCATCTTATTGAGACGACATGCAATATGCAGGACGGCTATTGAATACTGCAATGACAACATTAGTTTAAGATCTCGCATACTCACCATACACATTTCTGCGCTGGGTTTCCTGAACTGCCTTTATATTTGATATTTCTCCTTGTCCAAGTGTTGTCAAATGGTAACCACAAAGGGGAATCTCATTGCCTTTTTCAACTCATTTTGTAAGGCAGATGTTTAGTAAATGTATGCAATTCATTTCTTGGGGAATAACTGTGGATTAAACTGTTGCTGACAGAAAATGAAGCGTCTCTGGAGCGGTCTGTGCACAGCTCTGCTCAGCTGTAGGCTCCCTGTGGTGTCAGCTTGTTGTTGGAGTCAGACCGTGTAGGAGGGCCTATTTCTGTCCTTTCTCCAAGGAGCCTCTCTCTCTGCCTCTGCTGCTCGGCCATCTCTGTGAAGCCTCCTCCACAGCTTAGCTGGCAGACCGAGCGCTTTAATAAGTCCAAGTACAAGCTCAGGACCGTAGCCATCGATTATCAGTCTTTTCTGTGAAGAGACATCAGAGATCGTCCATGTTCGGTAGATTATCCATGTTGAGTAAATTTTAACGATGAATTAAAGTTAGTATATATTTGTTAGATTGACAGCTGCAGTCAAAGGCACAGAGGGACGTTTACAGTGAGTCCCCTAAAATATCTGTCGAAGAGCACATTTAAAGTGATGTGTGATGATTCTTGTTCAAACACAGGCTTTGACTATTGCTCGGCTTTATTTGGAGATACTTGCTCTGACAGACGGCGGTGAACAGTGGGGGTTAACCCCATTTAACCCCACTCCTGACAACAGCTGGGAAAACTCCATCAAACCATCTGTGCAGTTATAATGTGAACACAGTACATTTCTATAGATGACACTGTTTATTTAAGTCTGTATCAAAGAGACATTTGAGACTGAGATGTTTTTCTGCAAGTTGTAGAAAAGACTTCCTGTGCCTTCATTCTTCTCTCAAACATCTTTACATGAAGTCCCATTAGTTGCTTCTAGTCTTAGACTTGCCTTTTTTGAGAATTGCAATTAGAGTTGGTTCATTTCTGGCATTGCAATTATAATTTCAAAAGACATGCTTGCTGACTGAATTGGTACATGCATCATATTAAACTTCTCATTTCTAAAATACATCTAGGTTAATACAACAGGTGAGGTGCAATACATTTTAATGACTTAATTTCTGTGTATTTGTATTTAATTCAAATCATTTCTCTCTTTTTGACTCTTAATGTTATAATATCACATACAGGCATGTTTATAAGGACAAACAGCACATGGGCTGCAGAGCATTGCATTTTAATTGAACCTAAAAATATGACCAAGCAGAGGATTAAGAATGCCACCTCGACACAGAGGTGCAGCAGGGTGTTGTGTTTGTCATTAGCAGTGGGAACTATTGTGTCGCTGAGCTACTGCTGTAAATGTCAAATAAGTGGAGCAGTAGATTCCTGGTGCTTTTACAAGTTGAGCAAGCAGCTCCAAATAGTGTTGAATCAATGGGGAGAGAACACTGTGAATGTGTGTGCTGACCTTAGAAATGGCAGTCGCTGTTGAGCTGATTTTATTTATTTCGATGTCTTTCATGTTGTCTTTTCAAAGCGTCTCATTGTCTGTGTGTTTAGAGCCAAGAAGGTCTGGCTGCCCCGAAACCATGTGAGTCACGCACCAACAATGTAATTCTCTGTCTTCCCCCTAACACTCGCTTCTCCCTTGAATTCAAGAGGAATCAATAAAGCATTTACAGTGTGTGAACATTTGATTCACTCAAATGATAAATTGTCAGGGGTAGGCTCCTCCGTCGATTTCTTGAATTGCTTCATTTTTCCACCATCACTGATGTCAGTACCTGCTGTAAATCTAATGGATGTTAAAAGTCTGTAGTTTTTCTTACAGCATCTGGTGGTGACAGAGCACATTGCAGTTCAATGTCTCAAGCACCTCCTGTGCATTAACAAACACATAGTAGGAGTGTGGTAGGTTTTTCTGTTCTCCTTAATGAGAAATCTTGTGACGCTTTGATCTTTCAAGATCTTATGGAACGAGATCTTGTTAAACTCCTACTATATAGAACATAATAAATTAACTTAAAAAAAAAAAAACGTAGAAACAAAATCTATTTAGTCTGGTTTAGAAATGTTCTGCATTTATTCAAACATTTTTCTCCTTTAGCAGTTCTTAGTTTTTCGCTTTAGGACTCCACTTGGATTTATAAAGCTCCAAATGTCTGTTTTTTCAAGATATCCCAATTTAACAAATCATTTATATGGTACATTTTTTCAACTCATTACAGCAGAAATCTTTACTCACTCACGATCTTGTTATATAGATGTGATGGACCAGCAGAGGGCGCTGCACTCAGGTTGCCTTGTCTCAGGGGTTCGTACGCCTCCCGCCCGCCGCAACAGTAAACTGGCCAGCCTCGGACGCATCTTCAAACCCTGGAAATGGAGGAAAAAGAAGAACGAGAAGCTAAAGCCTGCTGCAAGTGAGTGGGATGTGGGATAATACTACATTCTCTGGAGTCGTGGTAAACACTGAGTGGTTAGACTTTGAAAATAAATACTGGGCAGATGTTTTGATTGGACGTCAGTAGACCAGTTCTCTCAATGTTTGTTGTTTAGCTGCAGAAAAGAAGGCAGCTGCGCGACAGAAGAGAGATGACCTTGTGAACAGAAGCTCTGGGGAGACAGAGACAGGTGCAGCATCAAACTCACACATGTACAACTTCAGGGTTGTTATACTTTGCTGAAGTCCTATTTGACATTTGGAGGCTAATTCTTGTCCTTTGTTGTTGTGTGTGCAGAGTCAGATTTTGCTTGTGGGGCAAACGGTGAAGACACAGACACCCCGACGCATTCGGACGGTGAGGACAGAGACGAGGAACCTGTGGCTCCTCTGGCCAGCACCAACGATGAGCTGGGCAGTGATCTCGAGGCCTCAACAGGTAAATACCAAACCAGACAATATAAGGAGTGTTTTAAAGTGTGTATGACATGTCCCAGACCAGCCCAAGGTTCTAAAGGGATTAAAGATTTTTTTATCTGGTTTTTGGCACTCTATGTAAGTATTAATGTTTGCACTTATAACAACAAATATTATATGTACATTCTAAAGTTACTTATTAATTTCTTTTATTATTTTACTGTTACTGTTACTTTACTCTTTCTGTTCCCCAAAGCTGTAAACTGGTGTGGAACTACCTAAGCATTATTCTTTTAGTTGATGTGGATGGTGATGGTAGTTTTATAAAATATATATAACTGTAGTAACGTGGTTGTCCACTAGATGGAGACAGAGACTTTAAGAGAAACCTTTTGCTCAGCTCTGCTCCTGTGTTTGAACAGTTCAAGATGTGACTGAGGCTGACACGAGGACAGTGGCAGACCCCAGTCCGACTGAAGATGGGGAGGATGACCGCACCTCTCTGAGCGACCCCAGTGAGGAGCAGTCCGTGGGGAAAGTGGAGTCTGCTGAAGGCAAACAGGAAGTGGCAGTGTCCCAGCCTCAAAGACGAGCCAGTACCCCTCCTCCCCCCTCCCTCCCGGTCAAGCTGCTCCCCAGACTGGGCAGCCTGGATGGTCAGTCACTGAGACATAATAAGTCCTGCTGGTTTAACTGAGTCTAACCCACATGTCTTCCCCTCAGCTGCTCCCTCTGTGCCAGTGAAGAAGTCTCCGGCCACTTTACCCAGAAACTTCTCTCTACCCAAAGACCCTCACGGTTCGTTGTTGAGAGGCCGCATCTCCACACCGACCGGCTCTCCCCACCTGGGGGCGCTGCACCCCCAGCTGCCTCCCAGCTGCATCATCGAGGAGCTGCACCGAGCACTGGCCACAAAACACAGACAGGACAGGTCAGGGTTTACACTGCTGTCCAGTCATTTCATGTATGTTAGTTTAACTTTTATCTGCATCCATCGTCATTATCTATTTAAGCAGTCTACGTAAATATTATTTAGTTTGAGTAACACATAGGTACTTCTTTTTCAAACCCCGAGCTCCAACTTCAGCCTCAGAGTGAAAATTATCTCTGCCTTGTTAAACATTGTGTGATTGAATTGGAAATATTTATCCCTGTTTCACGTTCCTTCCCTTTTCTCTTTTTATGTTTTAAATTTTTGTGTTGTTTCACTGTAAACAGACGTTTTCAGTGCAGAATTTATACTTGCTCCATTTTATTGACATTATTTCCTTATTGACAAGCTGTAGACCAATGGCAACACTCCTTTTTATGGAAGTTACATGTGATTGGCCGAAGCTTTTTCTCATTTTTAAAAATTCTTGATAATAAAGCCTAGATAACGTCTTAGGGTTTGTTTGTTTTTACAGAAGATTTTTACAGATTCCTGTTACAATATGTGATTAATCAGTTATTTTTTCACAAACATAAAAAATTGCATTCTCCCGGTTTATAAATTTATAATTTTATAAACAGTGGATGATTACTTTAATACATATTTTAAGTGTCTTGGGATGGCCTTTGTCATCAACTGTTGTTGTTTAAACTAACAACAGGAATGAACTACAGTTAAATTTAGAATAATCACAATATTTATTATGTAATAACTGTGAAAAGTCAAGTTGAAGTGTTAATAGTCATAATATGTTGGTTCATCTATTAATAAATGCATACTATTCCTAGCATGGTGCATTTCACGTCACTATAATAACAAATACAGTCTCGCTCAATCATTTCTTGCTGATTTATGAATTAGTTGTTAACTTTTGTTATTGTGAGATTAACAGAACAATAACAAAAGTTTTCTCTCTTTTCTCTTGCACATTGCATATTTACTTTTTAATAGCTTTTTAATGATGATTTAATGTTTGCTTGCTTTCAACAGACTGGTATGTCGAACAGACAATAGACAAATATGCACACACTCTGCTCAAAGAGGTTTCTTGTGGTGTGACAGTTTCCAGGGGAAAGATGTGCGTTCGTCTCCCAAACGCAGACTCGAGGGTCGTCTGTCCCGCACGTCCAGCACCGAGAAGGAAACCAGCGTCGAGCAGAAGACCGACAACAAGAAAGAGTGTGACGAGAACAAGGAGAACTGGCGCCTAGACGAGTACTTGAGCGATCCGGACAGCTGGAACGAGTCTGTGATCTCTGGTGGGTCTGCTGACAGGAGACGTGTGCTGTGATGTAGTGTTTTACTACATTCTTTATGCTCTAAGCCTTTAACGCTGTCTGTCAGTGGATATTGATGCAGGATAATCTCAGCTCATATTTGTTTACAGTCGGCACATGGCAGACAAGTTTTCAGTCGTGACACGTCGCAGACTTACTGGTGTTCACTGTCTCCTCGGCCCACATCTGTGCACTGGCCTAATTCTGCTTGGCCGTTTATTTGGGTCAGTGGTCAGTGCAAGAGTTTCTCCAGGGTTATAAGAGGGGTGACAGATGTTTACATGATGCAGATGGCGCTAACGGCAGAGAGAGCGATGTAAATGTGTGTTAAGATGACATACGTGCTTAGTGAAAGATAAGCTAACACATTAATTTGATGTTGCAACTATAGATGTTATTTTAAGTAACTTCACTGGATTTGCTCAAAGTGGAGGTCTGTACTCCTGTGAAGTCTTAGGGTACTGTTATATGTGTGTCAGAAATGTGTGGGAAGGTTGATCTTGTGATCTTTGTTTTGAGATGAGGTGGTAGTGTGCTACTTACTGTAACTCAGAGTTACTTAGCAGAAATTATTTTATTAGCTACATCACTGCTGCTGGCCACTTTACATGTAAAAGATACATCAGCTCTAGCAATCAAGTATATTGGAGTTACTCATATTTGCTCTGTTATCTACTGTTAATATTGCATTGTAATAGTGAACAACAGAAAGACTTTTATTATTTACATGAGAAATACAAAAAACAAAAGTGGGGCTATTATTACATGTTCCAACTGACCCTTAATTAAAGTGGATTTATCGTCCAAATCTAAGCCTTTTTCCAGTAACTAAACACTGCACTTGACGTAAACTAAAGTGCTGACGTAAAGCGCTGTGTTGCAGTGTCATACTGTTAGGAAATCTGATCTTAGGAGTCCTGGAAGGGTTTTTAAAGGTTAAGGCTAATACAATAATATAAAGAAAAGTCCTAGAGTTACCCCACTGCAGACTGCAGGGAGCATGAGCTGGAGGTCATCGACACAGTTTTCTGTGAAAGCAAACCCCTAATAAAAACCCAAATCCTCACTGGAATGGCTTAGGAACAACAATCTGATTTTCTTGCTCTGACTAAATCTATGTCTAAGCTGTTGTTATGAATTGCTATAACTCTATTAAAGCTGCAGGATGGATTTGTTTAATTCATAAGGTGTTATGAGGCACGGTTTTGGGACAGTACAAAAGGACACTGTGTGGTGAACAACATCAGTTCAATGAGTTTATGCAAAATGATGTCTGAACTGTTTGGTTATTGACCTCGATTTGTGCTCCACATCGACAGGGACCCTCCCACGCAGAATGAGAAAAGAGCTGTTGGCAGTGAAGCTGCGAAACCGTCCCAGCAAACAGGAGCTGGAGGACCGCAACATCTTCCCCATGCGCAGCGATCAGGAGCGGCAGGAGATACGCCAGCAGATCGAGATGAAGCTGGCCAAGTGAGTGGCTGTGTGTGGACCCAGCTCATCCCGCCATCAGACCCCCCTCCATCAGCCCCTGACCCTCCTCTGTCCCATGTATGTGTGCTCCATCACTCCAACACTGTTGGCAAATACATGAGGTGTATGTGGTTCTGTGAAAAACAAGACTTGTGTGAACAATTGCACACACCAGGGTGTAACTGTACTTAAATAACACTTTTGTAGATAATGCAAGGGAATATAATGTATGTATGTATGGTTGCATGTGGTATCACAGTAGTTTATTAGCAATCTATGGTGTCAGGGAAAAGACTATTTAAAGTATTTAAAGAGTAAAGAAAACAACGTTTAAACATTTGAATATCCATGTAAAATCTTGCTACGTTGAGCATTCTGTAGCATCTTTACACAGACAGACTTTAAACTACTCCATTTTACAAGTACCATATAAAAATTAATTACATTACAAGGATAGTCCAGGATTTTTCTAGTTTGGAAAAGCAAACACAGACTAAACCATGAACTGCTGTAAATGGGACCAGTTAAAGTTGATATAAAGTTACACATTAATGTAAACATAAAAACAGTGTGTGCTCCATAGGATAGTTGCACAACAATTAAGTAACATAAAGGCAATTTAAATCAACTGGGTCCTTGTCTGCTTCTCCAAAGTGGGGAGTGTGCATCCCTAAGTCCCTCATAAACACCCTTTTACAAAAAAAATGGACAATTCCTTGGTAAAATAAATGATGCATTTGCACCTTTTCCCCGTGGAAGAGGCGAGGATTATGTTTAAGTTTACACTACATACCATCGCTTTTGAGAAACCTAACAGACAGGTTTATAATTATACACGTCTGTAGTTGCTATTGTAATTTGGTAATTGTTTTGGGTTAAGCTCTTTGGTAGTATTGTATCTCTTCTTTGTGGAATTGTGAAATGCAGTTTGCCTTTTATTGAGCAGCCTGCAGTGATCAGTGTGAACCTAGCAATGAGTCTTCTCTAAGCACAGATATTAGAGATCCTAAACGGTTACTCTGCGATTTGCTCTGACATGATTTTCTGGGTCAGGCCATGTGGTTTTGTGAGTGTGGACCAGGATTTTGTGAAAGGCAGCAGAGGAATGCAAACATAATCGTATTTGTCATGTTATGTAAAAAAGCAACAGGCGTCTTTAATAGGATTAAGAGTGGAATCAGGGTGGTTGTTAAATAAATATTACAGTGGCTGGGCGTGCTGCTGGGCTTATGCAACGTTCCCAGTGTTCTTGCAGTCACTACACCTCATCTGTTGTTTGGACGGCTGCTCTCCTCACAACAGGTTAAGTATAAGTTTAGACTCTTTGTGCTGCCTCAGAACATGTTGCACTTTTCTGTCTGTGAGTGTTTTTAATTAAGGTTGAGAGACAACAACAGTCACTTTTTTGAGTGTTTGACTTGTTTGTCATCATTTGTTTGAAACACAAGTACAACTCTCTAACCTTTACTGTAATTACCAATTGCAAATGCTCAATTAATTGTATAATGCAGTAAAAAACATCCTCTAGTATAGATTCAGAAACATCACAACATAGGAACTTATACTCTACAATAGAAGGCTATGTTCACCCAGAATGAAAACAAATGGATGCTGTATGAAATGTGATGCATTTTTTGCTTTAATCTGAATGGCAGTCATAAAAATGTTTGGCCATCAAACAGGAAGACAGTTGTGTTGAAAACCCATGAGACTATACTCATGATAAATGTATTTGTATGAAGTTAAACAAGCTCAAATAATTTTGTCCTCTGTGGATCTGCTCCCAGATGTGACATAACACCACAGATGCTTCACGTCTGGGTCTCTTATGCTTAATCCAGTTCACTTATAAGTTAAAGATGCATGAATATTTAAATGTTTTTCAGCAAAGAAAACTTGACTTCTGCAGCTGTCTTTGTACTTTGTTATTTGGTTAAATGATTCAGACAGGAGCCAGTTCTTGGAAGATGAAAGCAGGTAAATATAATTCTTGTGTGAGATTCCTCAGTGTGCTAGCCATTGCATAATCGTCCACAACGTAAAGGTCACATTAGAGTGAACGTCTGGGTGCTGGGTGTGGTGTCATTACATAGCTGGTGCCGTAACAGGCCACACTGCTTATTAAACCGAGAAGGGCTGAGGGCTATTATCATTGCAACAAGTCTTTGATGACGCTCTATTAATTTCCACCATAACCTTGTTGGTCTTATCTCGTCTGTGGGTTGAGCTGGGTGAGGAAGTGTGACATTCAGGTTAAATAATGCTGTCTCGGAGCTTCTTGGAGGCTGGGATCATACTCTCCATGTGGCGTTTTCCTACGCCTTTCGCCCGAGACATTTCACAACTGCGTGTCAACCTGAAGAGCCGGAGTTACTGTGCACACGGCTCATGAATGTGACGCTGTTAGAAACACGGCCTGGTACCAGCACGCCTCAATCCATGTGAGCTCCAAGTGTAAAACAAAGGAAGCAACTATGAAGGTTATTTAGTTATGCTAGGTGTGCAAACATCATCATTTCCTCAAGGTCCACTTTGACATGGTTTTTGAAGGTTCTGTCTCCTTCCCTCTCAGCTCTGAACAAGAATACAGAAACTTGAAGGTTTCTTTTTAGTTTTTGAAAATTGGCTGCTTTGTTTGTTTTTTTTTTGTGGCAAGAGTTGATTATGGAGTGGCCTGAAAAAAAACAAATAAAAACTCAATGATGATCCTGTAAACTTCCCAAACGTTCCACTTTGCTTATGTAAATTGAACTCCTAATTGCACTTGCATAATCAAAACAGGAAGTGCTCAATTGTGTGGGAAACTGTGACAATGGCCGCTGGGTTATGGACTGATGCTCACAGCGGGCTGAGGACAAAGGGGGCATGTTGTTGCCTCCTGCTGCGGTCCACTGTTGTTTGTTACGTTAGAGCCCCGAGGGGTTTTCTGACCAGTGAACGTCCTGCTCTGTATGTGACATTGCATTAAAGAAGCATCGATGGTGATGGATTGGCCCTGAACAGATAATGGCCATGGACAGGACACTGGCTCTTTGCAATGTTCTTTCACAATGCCATGCAATATGTCCATGGTTTTTAAATAAAGAACAATAGGGACTCTAAACAAGTATAAACAATTAAAACAACCCTAACTAACCTACGAAATAATCCAATGTGTAAACCCGTGTATTAATCAAACACATTTCCCTCCAAACGAGAGACAGAAGCAGAAGGACAGTCCTATGCTTCATCCAGAGTTATTATATAAATGGTTTTGTGATGAAAAAAAGGATTGATTATTGAAACTCAGTTAACTTTTTTTTTTAAGTTTCTTTTTTCAAGTGTCTGCGGGACTGGTCTCTTGAGTACACTGTTCATACAAATCAGCAATTATATTATCGGCTAATTGCATAAAGGTTTTACACCCACTCACACTGATGTCCCTGTAGTATTAGAACATGATGCTACAGCTTTATTAAGCTGAAATATTAAAATGTTCAGAGCTGGTGTTTTTATTGTAGGAAACATACTCAAGAGTGGGAAAGCTGAGAAAACTGTTCGTCTACTTATACAGCAGCTAGTGGCTCAGTGGTAGAGCGGTTGTCCTTCAACTGGAAGGTAGGCGGTTCGATTCCCGCTCTCCCCACAGTTCATACTGTCATTGTGTCCTTGGGCAAGACCCTTTACCCACCTTGCCTCCAGTGTTTCAGCTGTTAGAAGATTAATGTAAGTCACTTTGGATAAAAGCTTCAGCTAAATATGTAATAAACGTAATGTAATTGGTTAAGTTTTTAAGGATTCTTGACAGGGTTGTGGGTAATGCCAGGTGATGATAAAAGTCTGTAAACCAGGGGTGTCCGAAATTCTTGAAAAGCGGGCCGCATTTGATGAAAGGAAAATTTACAAGGGCCGACTTTTGATTCTGTTTTTTACAAGTGCAGGTTTTAATTGTATTTGAATGGGTTTTAGTTGAATTTGAACAGGTTTTTGTTGGATTTGAATGGTTTTTGTATAAAGCTGCTGCTGTTGGGGCGTTAAACAGTACATTTTATCTCTGCTGAGGGCCACATGAAATCTCACCTTGTGCCATGATTGGCCCCCGGGCCGACCTTTGCACATGTCGGCTATAAACCATAAGGTCAATTGAGAACCTAATCTTTTTTTTAAATGATGGCCAGAACAAAGGTGAGGCATAAAGAATCAAGACAGTATAAAAAATTAAGCTCAAAAACATAAGAATTCTGAATGTCAGAGGTCACTTTTCCCACTTAAGTTAAAGAAGCTTCAGAAGTGTTTCACATTTAATTTCACAAATAAATACTCCATCTACACAGTAAATACATCTTACAGCTCATCAGTCTGTTGTTGTTTGTATCTAACGCTGCCGGACATCAGAGTGGTCATGGGCAGACGTGTTAGGAAGGGCTGCTCTTTCACAGGACGGGTCAGATCTGCAGACAGCTGAGACAGAGCATTGTTTGTGCTGACGGCTCCGTGTGTTGTCTGCCAGCGTCTGTCCAGCTGACCGCATGCTTTGCCAGGGCATGACGCCACCCTCCTGGCATCTCTGTCAACAGCACGCCCAGAGGACCTCTCCTGTGTTCAGTGACCATTGTCCCAAGTCCGGTCTGAATGAATCATCCTGAATCTGTCGCATCGGTGTTGTGCTGAACTCGACAGAGTGTGGAGGTGGTGAGCACGCTGTGTCCCACTTCAGGCTCTTCATCTGTGGTTGAATGTCCTGAAGGGTCTTGATTGGTGGCTGTTTGTACAACACCAGGAACAAGACAGCCTTCAGTGCAGCCACAGAACAATCAGTGAGGCTCACTTTGGCTTCAAGCAACAGCACACGCCGAACAGCTCAGTACAGAGCTATTTATTGCTGTTAACTGTGTTCATTACACACAAATGGTGCAAATGAATGGACACAGTATTCTGACACGTTTCATTTAACCAAGTACGATTTTATTACATTGTTGGAGATATTGGCATTGTGTGTCCTGGTCACAACATAGACTAAATAAAAGATAGATAATGTAGACATGTAATAGATTTATTTTGTAAAGAGCCAGAATGACGTGGTGCAGCTGATGTGCACATTTGTAGACTGAGACTGCAGCAGACTTTAAAGGCAAAGACAGTAAAAACATTGTGGAAGAGGGCTGTAATACTGCTGTATGGGCTTTCCTATTGTTCTTCATTATCTAACACATGGCGAGCTGACTTTCCATACATCAGTAAAGCGCAGCTCTGCAGCAGAAACAGAGCAGTGGGCTGGCCTGGGACAGCAGAAGGGAACCCTCGCTTTCTAAATTTAGCTCTGAAACACTGCAGCAGCGGCCATAATCAATGTGTTTCTACGTCAGAGTCGGGCTTGCCTTCCCCGCTGAGGGAGAGTTGCCTCTGATTGAACTGTCCCCTCTACCATCTCATAAAGTTCACGCGCTGCCTCAGCTGAGAACAACATTATATAAAAATGGCTCCATTTTTACTGCATTTGATTCACTGCAAATTTTTTTTGTTTCTAAACCCTCGATTCCCAGAAATGTGTGGTTGTTATTTTTGGAAATACATTTACAATTCACAGCTTGTTGCCCTGTAGCTTCCTTGGGATAAGCGCGTGGGAGACTGTAGAACAGAGGCTGTGGACAGACACTGAGAGGAGCTGGTTCTGAGAGTGAAAGAGGCAATTCCTGGAAACAAGCCTGCAAAAAAAGGAAAAGAATGTGGCCTATGATTACTGCTGCTTTAGGTCACTTACTACTTACAGATGGATTAGATTGTAAAAATAACAGACATACTATTACAGTCAACAGCTTAGAAAGATGATTTATGCTTTTATTACATAAAACACCACTGTCTATGGTGGAAATGCCTGTGTTTGCCACTGTCCAAGCAAACACGTGCCACAGACTCCCACATAAAAACACCAGTCTGTTGATGTATTCATCTGTTCAATCTTAAATCACATATAGCTATTAACTGCCAGATAGTGTTATACTTTATATTTGAATATCTGAAGATAACATAGCTATTAGGGTCATCCAGATACTGATACCAAGTAATTGAGGGTATCTGAGCCTCTTGGATGTCCTCTGATATTGTGATATGACGCTATGTATATTTTGCAGTGTATATTTTTATTCCCTTTTTTTTTACTATAAAGCATTGTTTGGAAAACTGTCACTGTAAAAAAAAAAAGAACATCCGATAAATGTCAAACGCTCCACAAAAAGGCACTGAAATCTTCCAAAATATGTACAATATTAAGTAGTCGTGTCTAACATTGCCTTGTCTAACATATGATCCCACTGAGAAAGCAGTTGAATGCAGTTTAAGGAGAGAAAGGCCGCAGTGAATGGGACAATCCACTGAGCCACTGAAGACCCAATAATTGGATATTTGTTGCACATCGACGTTTTGTGCTGACACCACATCTCACAGTGAAGAAACTGAGCACAGCTGCTATCCAGGGTTGCTATAAATAGGTCTGTACTGGATTGGCCACACCGCTGACTGCAAGACAGCAAAATTAAAACGCAGAAATCCCAGTGGGGTCATTTTAATGCAGCTGATCACAAACCCAGAGCACTTTTGTCATTGTGCTGAGAACATTTTAAATAAATGAAAAGGGTGGCCAGATATTTCAACTAAACATTTAACAAAATCCATAATAAATAAATGTGAGCGCAGGCTGTTCTTTCTGACTTAGCGCTTTCTATCAATGTGGGATATTACATCAAATCTGACTTTCATAGATTTATTACAATAACTATATTTAACACATTAACTGTTTCCAGGCAACCAGTGGTGTGTCAAGATGGCACCAGACAGCGCTTCACTGCAGATCTGCACATAATAGCTCCACTTTTATCATGGTCTTTAAGAGAAATGAATTATTAATGTATGCTCTTTTGGGGTTTCAATTCCTCAGTTTTTTCTCTCCTGCAGACAAGAAAACTCCTGAAATGTCTGAATGGGATTTTAAAGCCAGAACCACTTTGTCTAAAATGAAACAAAAGTTTTTTTGTTTCTCTTGATTCTTTTGTTTTTCAGTCATTTATGCAGGTTTGTTTTGGATCATTGTTGTGTTAAATAACCACAGAATATATAAACTCATAAAGTCATAAATTTAAAACCACAGCATGGTCAGAACCCCAGTACATGATCGTTTCACCCTTTACTCTTTCGGATCCTCAGGTCAAAACCTTCTGGGACAAAGCTTCCCACTCTTTGGACCTGTCCTTCCAAGCAGTAATGTGAATTTGATCTGTGCTTCCATTTTATTTTTTAAACAAAAGAGATTTCTTCAGACAATTCTGTCAAAGAAATCATAGTTGGTCTTTCTCTGATTGTTTTAATGGACTTTTAACATGCTCAGTGAGGCCTGTATACTCTCCATCTCTTGGGTTTTATATTCCTCTAAGCATTGATTAGATGAAAGGACATTTACTCCTGGAAAGACTGGCTACTATTCTCAGTTGTTGTTACATTGCTTTTTTTTTGTGTTTACCTCATACTAAGACCCAACCATTTATATTTAACTTCTCCACCACAACTCAAAGACGATGCACTCTCTAGTCCACCTGACTGTACGTATTCATCCACTTATGGGTGTGTGTCTGATCCAACAAAATCAAAACGTGACACCGTTACTGTTCTCTCAGGATGGCTTTGTTTGTGCCTTTTTATAGACTCCAGCATCACAATTGGGCCTGAGTCCAATAACACAACTAGAGTTGGCACGTAAGCCGCCCGGGTGACATGGGCTGTGCATATAAGGCAAAAAAAGAGAAATCCTCAAATTACATGTTGTCACTTCCACAGACCCCCCTGCTGTCCCAAATACAGTAATTACAGCCACACAATGGTGTTTTTCTGACGGGATCTTGCTGCGAGTACCTTCTAATTGAAATGTCAAAAGTCACAAAGCTTCTGCCCCCACTCCTCTGTGAACGACGGTTATTTTTCTCGCCCCTTGAACGCACAATCTCCAAAGAAAGCCAGAGTCTCGAAAGAGTGCTGGGGCGTTTATTTCGAGCCATCCGCACTGACTCCGCCCCCAGCCTCCGCTCGAATCTGTCTGTTCTCAGTTCAGATGTCGCACCAAGAGCTGAGAGGATACAAGTGTATTCACCAGATGGGCTGACAGGAAGATTGACAATAGAACTTACAATAGGCATTTCAGAAAGACAAATCATTCAACTGAAATACATTCTTTGTTCTGTTTTCAGAGCCATTCTTTTGACTTAAAGATACAGCTAACTTGTGTATTTTATGTTTATTATATACCCCACATCAGAGTAACATGTCTGTTTGCGTCCACTCCCTGCTAATTGGGGTAGCAATAGATAAACCCAGCACACCGTGTTGACACAATTTAATGATTCCAATTATTGCAATATAAATGAAAAAGTCAATATTGATATGGCTTTCAATTTACTGGAAACATGAATTAGCTTGTGCATAATGTGTCATAAAAAGCTGAAGCTCAGAGGCATGGATTTGCCAAATTGTGATCCCTAATGTACCATCTGAGTGACCTCTAATGTAGGTGCGGGCTCCTTGTTGACAAGCAACAGGTCACCAAAAATGTGTTATAAAATCTCTCTCAGGAAATGTATTTTAACATGGTACTAATGCCTCTACTTCTGCATCTGACATGAAATACATGGATGGTTAATACATTTTTGACAAACATGAGAGCGCTTCAAAGACATTAAACATAACTCACTTATTGAACAAACAGTGAAACATCTTAACTCTTCTTCAGTTGTTGGAAAACCTGGTGTCAGAGCAGAAGACAAGAGCAGTTGGTTCTCACGATTGGACAAAGTGGGGAATGGATGGCAGTAAATATGTTCTCATCTTGACTTCATAGTATCCAAACAAACTCAGTTCAATATGATCCTGTTTAATTTCCCTGTGTAAATATATATCATTTATATTTACTATTATTGGTCGTTTCCAGGAAAGGTTGCTCACACTGCACTCTGTTCCTACACAGTGGTGACATCACATTGCATTTTTAAAGCTGTGGGGGCCCTATCAGCAGATTTACAAACATCTCTTTCTTCTTTGTGGTCTCTGGGGAAAATTCTAATGGGATTTTTTTTGTAGTACTGAGAGTGGCCACTAGATACATTCTGTTGTAAAAGAGAGACAAAAAAGATAGTGTCACTTAAATCTATAACATTCATTCATTCATTTTGAATTTTCACAAGAATTATGTCATTTGTCAGTCAGGCCTCGTATTGATGCTCCTCATGGTGCTGTTCATTATGGAAAGAGAATCCGATATTGATTTGTTAAATAGGTTACAGCTACAATGTTAGCTAATGGATGACCAGCTAATCAATGAAGGCACTGTACTGTCAGGGCAGTCGAGGTCCTTTGATGAACTAAGACAGTGCAGATAAAGGTTGTGACAAAGAGCACTGTGTCAGCTCAATTCCTTTAGCCCATATTCATCTGGGACAGTGAGTGGAAGTTGTCTCCTCCATTTATCTGTTAGACTAGAGAGATTAGAAAAGAAAAACATTTTGAACTTTAATTGAAAAAGGAAAAAAAGTGGTTTAACTGGTTACACTGTTGTCAGTTTTTGTTTGGTCGTGCTTTAAAGCAACATTGCAGAACTTTTATTGTTTATTCAACCTTAAAATGTACATAGCCTCAAAGCCTTTTGGATCTCATCTGTAGAGTCAGCACTGTGTCTGAGAAAGTGCACAATGTAAGCTGAGGTTATTTGACCCTGAGAAGAGACGTGTGACTGTCTGCCTTTGTCTTTCATCTTTCAGACAGCATAAAAGATTAAAGTTAAACATTATAAACTTGATGGCACTTGTTTAGAGAAGTTAAGGAATGTTACTTTAATGTAATTGATGCTCTAATAGATAATTTAGCTAATTTAATATATGTCAGATGGCACAAATACTATAACATAAATGCAGTTTAATGTCTTTCAGTGTCTATGTTATTGGTCATGTTTGCAATAGTCCTATAAAATAAAAATATTGAATAATTACATGTATTATTTTCTTTTCCGTTACGTTTCTCTAAACCGGTGTTTTCTCATCTTTGAGGAAAAACATGACCCAAAACAGGAGGCAGAGATTCAGGTCAACACAACTGGGTTACGTAAACGCTGATCTTCTGGTAGGCTACGAGAAAGAGGACTTCCCTTAATTAGCCCTGGCATGCAGCGCCCAACAGCTCCTGCGCCCGGTCCATCCCGTTAGGAGCATGGCACTGCTGTCCTCAGGGCCTGCCACTGAAGCAGCGAGCCAGGCATTAGGACACACCTCAGTGGGCAGTAGCAGGCCAGTGCACGGCCTGTGGCGCCTGACTCATCCCATTTTCCACTTCTTTAGGGGCTGACATTCCCATCAGCCTTTGCTCATCGCTCTGACAACGAAAGAGGAACTTTTACCTCTGACCGAATTGAGTGGGTGTGAAGCTTAAACCTGCGAGCGCCTGTGACTAAAGCACCATTAGGATTGTTTGATAAAATACAAAACATGTTGACTCATCTAATCCCATCTTTTCTGCTGATTTTTGGAAATATTTAGTCTTTTGGCTTTGATTTTTCAACTTTTTCTTGCCATATAAAAGGATATGCATTTTATCTTCAAACGCATCCTACTATTTCTCTGCTCCATTTAGCACATTGGCTCTGGTAGTGCCATGTCTGTGCGCTAAACTAAGAGTGGTCCAAGTCACAGATAAAATATTACACTAAATGCACTAGACTGAAAAGAGTCATGGTCTATAGCTTCCAATAAGTCCCTCAAGGGGTTGCTCTTTGTTGCATTTGCTATAGGCCCCCTTCAGACCTTGCATTTCAACTTAGACAGAGTGATCAGACGTCATGTGCCCAGCTTTAATGCTAGCTTTGTACAATCCATCCTTCTGTTTTCATCAAAAGCAAAGGTAGTTTTGCTTAAGAAGCAGGGAAAGTGGACTCAAAAGGAGTCATTTTAATACCAGGTGTGAATACAACAGTCAGGCTGGCCTTATCTGTCCACAAACTAAGAAGACATTGAAACGTTGCTCCAGGTTTGAGGAAAAGACAATTCCGGAAGTGCTCATTGGAATGTATAGAGTTAAAACTGTAGAAAAATCTGCAAATTACAAAAAGAGCACTTACTTCCATGCTCCAGGTTTATTTCCATTTAATAATGCAGCCTATTTGGCATCACTATAACCTATAACTATAGTCTTCTTAGCCACCTCTCACATGATCTCATTCTGACAAAATCACTCAAGTACACACATGATCCCCAAAAGCACATTTGAAGTTGTAAATGTCCTGTTAGCCGATTTATAAATGTCTTCTCTTACTTTAAGGTGTCATCAATTGTAAAAACATGGCATACAGTGAGGTATTTCATCCACTTCTAAAAACACATTTATGGTGGAAATGCTTTGTCTTTGTGCTCTTCTGAAAATTGCCACCGTGCTAAATTTCTAGCCATGCTTTTTCTGCGTATGTCTGAATGTCTAGACTTAGTAGACACTGAGGACTGTACTTCACAAATAACTGAGACATTTTAAAGGTAATGTTAGCTTGCCCTCAGTATCCCCGACTCAAAAACTCTCTGTCCCTCCAATAATTTTGTGAATGAGGAGTACTTGGTTGCCCTGTTCGGAGGAAGACACAGTGTTCCCAGTCAAAGCGCTGTGTGTCTCGTCTTCGGTCAGCACTTAATGCTCCCGCTCTGGTTAGAACAACATTTGATCTCATTTTGTGCTCTTTCAGGCTGGAAGAGCACAAAATGGAAGGCTGTAATCTGAATCACAGTCCCATCTCTTTACAGTTTGGACCTGGTCACTTGAAGTTGTGTCTTTTGTGTGGTTGATCACTAAAGTGGCTTTTGTGAGCTCTCCACCTACGTCGTGACACATTGTTTGTTTAGCATTCATTTTTATTCACTGGGGAAGTTTTCTTAGCACATTGTACTGGGGAGGAAAAAAAAGCAGAAAACCACTGTTATAACCACTGAGCAGAAAAACTTCTAGCGCTGATGTGTTCTCAATGTTATTTACCATTTAATGAATGCAGAAATTGATTGAATTGATGGGGCCCTGGACAAACACTATGGCTATAGGCTCCTGTTTATCATTTTGTCCATATTACTAAAGCATAGGAGGGCTTAGTTTGGATTATGGATTATTCAAATGGGAGGAAACCTTTTATGTGGTAATTCTTGATGGAAAAGATGGAAAATGACTGTGTGTGCTGTCTATGAGTGGGTAGTGAACATTAGCAAGTTGCTCAATATTCATCCACAGCATTATATGCCAGAGCAGCTAAAGGCTACAAGCTACACACGTCACTGGATGTATATTTTTGATGCCATTCTTGAGCAAAGGCCTGTCTGTCCATTACTCAAAATGCAAAGAGGTGGTAATTTTTTTAAAGCAAACGTTCAAACCCACAAAAAAAAAAAAGTACAAACTAGAAAAAGTTGAGTCACACGTGCAGTTTGTAAAACAGGTCGGTCAAGTAAAGGTTAGTCGGGCGTTAAAACTCTGTTGGAGTTGATAACAGTTTCAGATATAGGTTTACTGCTCTATACACAGAAGTGTTTCTATTATCTTTTATCACGGTGAATGTAACAGAGCAATGTGAGATACTGTGCTCAGGTTAAAGAGTAATAGGCCAACAACGTGTTTGATCAGCCACTGGAGCCTCAATGATCAGATAATCCAATGTCTGTATCTAAGTGAAGTTATCAGCTTCAGATGTCGTGTGAATGGGTCAAATGCTTGAGTAAGAATTGATCTTAACTTTAAATGCTGTCACAGTTTTTTTTTATTTGTGATTATAAAGGATACAAATGGTGTGTATTCCTTCTGATGGCTAACATGGGTTGTTTCTGTGGACAACTGTGCAGCTATTAGTGGGTCTGCCGGGGGTGGGGTTGAGATTTATCTTGGAAAGTCATGTGTGGAATCCCAAAAATGTTGGAAATGCTGACACATGAAAAACCACGAGAAGGATACCTTTTCTGGCTATTTATACAACAAAATATCTAAATGTTTGAAATCTTGAGACTTGAGGATGAGTAGTAAGTGTTTTGGTCTGCTACATTCCTCCTGAACAGATTGAGTAGATTGATTCTTTACAAACTGGACAAACTTTAGCTTATGTTTCCTACAGGTCGAACAGTTGTTCAGTTTATTCCCCCACAACTATTTTATTTCCCAACAGCACATTGCTGCTGTAAAGTCAGACACTCAAAGTCAAGGTAAATGGTGCTGTTATATAGTGCTCTTTAAGTTTACCTAAAGGCTATGAAAGAAGTTTGAACCCAGCTCATGACTCCATCTGGTGTTACAACGTGGGACTTCAACGGGGACTTCATGGTTCTGTGTTGAGCTCTCCAAAGTAATGGCATTGGTTTGTGTTTTTGTTCATCAGAAGTCTCGATTAACTATAGTTCAGTTGTTATTTTTTGTATGTTGAGGTTCGGTGAACTATTATCACTATTTTGATCTAACCATTTTCATGTCTCTTTGTAAAGCACTTGTTTTTCCTCTCATGTATACAGCCCCTGCATGTTTTGGTCTGTTGCTCTTTATTCATCATGTCTGAAGGTTCTCAGTCATCCAGGTCATCTTGAAGAAAAGGTTAATCCATTATTCATTATGTTCCGACATCACGGCTGGCTCTGACTGACATTAGCATGTGATAGGTTATAGATGATAAAGGAGGTGTGCCCTGCTCCACTCGGAAGCTGTGTGTGTGTGTGTGTGTGTGTGTGTGTGTGTGTGTGTGTGTGTGTGTGTGTGTGTGTGTGTGTGTGTGTGTGTGTGTGTGTGTGTGTGTGTGAGCAGGGAATCTCCTCCGGGCCACGCCCCAGAGTTTAGGCTCCGGTTTCTGTGGTAAAAGCAGGCAGCGCTGCACCGCGCTCTCAGTCCCGAGCAGCGTCAGACCGCACTCACTACAGCACAGCTTTTGGAGGATAAAACTACACTTTTAAAGGAGAAAACTACTTCTTCTCATCGGACTGACTAGTGGCCGCGCAGCAGGACTTGTCCCGATGTGGAGCGTCAGGTGTAGCGCGCACTGTGTGGACTCGCGGAGGGACGCGCTGTGTGCGCTGTGGATGTGCGGCTCTCGGCGCGGTGCACACTGGCGCGTGCGGTGCTAGTCGCAGCCGAGCCTGCAGACAGAGACTGTGAGGGTCCCGGTTGATGACAGGGCCACTATGGTGCAAAACGTGATATTGGTCTTCTTCCGCAGGAGACTGAGCCAGCGGCCGGCGGTGGAGGAGCTGGAGAGCAGGAACATCCTCAAACGTAAGTCCAACCTCAGTTAGTTTCAGTCACTTAGCTTTAGAGTGGAAGAGCTTTACAAGGGCTGTTTGGCTGCTCAGTTTCAACAACTTTAATAAACGTGTTCAAAAAATCGCTTCATGTTTACGGCTGTCTATTTATGACACAAGGCTTCTATCTTGGACAGATGCTTAGTCACAACATTCAGAGTTTAGCTGGTAACTCGTTTTTAAATGAAATTCCCTTTGCATTGTGGGTAAATGTGACTAAATTGATGGGTTTCTCCTAAACATTATAGAAATAATCCGTGTGTAGATAAATGAATAGGTTATTTACAAATAATAACAGGCTAAGTGGTAGAAAGGTCGTTCTTCAACCGGAAGGTAGGCGGTTCGATTCCCGCTCTCCCCCACAGTTCATACTGTTGTTGTGTCCTTAGGCAAGACACTTAACCCACCTTACCTCCAGAGGTGTTCCAGCTGTAACACTGGGGAATTTAACCTTAATTGTAATTTGCTTTGAATGAAATTGTCAACTTAAAATGTAAATGTAACACTGGTGAATGGAAGTGTCATGTAAGTAGCTTTGCATTTTATATTTAACCCTTATTTAACCAGGATAGTCCCACTGAGATTACAAATCTCTTTTGCAGGGGAGTCCTGGCCCCATGTGTGTTTGGGGGGACTGTTGTAAAAAAAAAAAAAAGACAAAATAATGCCATAGCAACAACATAATGTAAACGTCTACATTGTGTGTGTGTATATATATATATATATTTTTTTTTTTTCAAATACATTTTGGATTTTTTGACATTTTTGTCAACATATCTTTTAATAGCAGTCTGACTCTTTCCAGGACATGTGCTCATTATGCGTGTTTCATTGTGTTAAAACACTTTTGAGTCGAAAAGATATAAATGTGTGATTGAGAGCCTGTCGAGCGTGAAACACAGCCTGCTGTTGTGTCAGAGCAGAGCGTTATGAAAGCGCCCTGTGCCTCTCAGCGCAGACACAGGAGACACCTGTGGGGCTCAAACACTGACCCGCACTGCCAGGACACTGACCCCTGAGCCTCTCCAAACAACAACTGCACCAACCCCAAAGCCTTCACTGAAGTATGCTGATCTCTCAGTGGGGCTGTTGTTGCGACAGATGCTGGGCTTGGTTTAATCTGTCAAACGAGTTCTACTGCACCATCGTTGTTAAAAATAAACTTAGTGAGATTAGTGACATCTAGTGATTATTGAGCTGCATCTACCAATATGTCCCGTTAGTCCTGTTAGTCCTTAGTTTGTGAACTGAACTGAGCAGCTAAACAGCATCCATGATTGCTTTATATCTTTGTAAAAATGTGGTCTGTTATTTAGTTTCTAATTTCTACCTTGCCTCATCTCAACAGAGAGGAATGACCAGAGTGAGCAGGAGGAGAGGAGAGAAATCAAACAACGGCTCAACAGAAAGGTAGGCTGCCACTCTCAATCCTGCAATGTCCTATAATGTTTCAATTTAATCCCATATTTGGACAGCGCCCACAGCCGCCAGTCACAACACAACCTTAATACCTCGTCACGTTTTTCTTAAAATGATTGAATACATTAAAAGTCTGTCAGAGCTGTGAATGACACTGAGATGTACTGTTTTTGTTTTTTCAGTTGAACCAGCGGCCCACAGTGGACGAGCTGCGGGACAGAAAGATCCTCATTCGTTTCAGTGACTATGTGGAAGTGGCTAAAGCTCAGGACTATGACAGGAGAGCAGACAAGCCCTGGACCAGACTGTCTGCTGCTGACAAGGTACTTAGAGCACAAGAAAACCCTAGAAAACCACTTAGAGCCTGCTTCAGTATCTCCTGCCAGCTTCTAAATAAAGACAATTAAACTATAAAAGATCATATTGCAGAATTGCTCTTAAAGCTAAATATTGAACAAAATTTCTAATCTAAGTTTGCATTGTGTGTTGAGAGAAAGGCTAGTGCTGCAGTGCTTTTATTGTCCCTAAACCAGTGAAGGCTTATATAAACAGCCCCTAAACAACAGATGCCTCCTGTGTCGTAATAGTCTCCACCTGAGTGACTCCGTCCCGGGCGAAATGGGCTCACCTGTGCTTATGCTTCATGTTGCTTTTGTTCGGCAGGCAGCCATTCGGAAGGAGCTGAATGAGTTTAAAAGTAATGAGATGGAAGTCCATTCTTCGAGCAAGCATCTAACAAGGTCAGTGTGAATGTGCTGCTTTACCAGTGCTGCCTTTTTGTCACTTTTATGTTTGGAGATAATATATAACAGGGGCAGTGTGACATTGTGACAAAGTCTCATAAGTACATTATCCATTGGGCTCACACTGATAAGTGCATGCCCCGCAGTGTGAGCTAAATTAAGCTACATGCAGGTCCCTTGAGATGCAATAGTTGCACTGCCTTGCACCGCTGTAATATATGTCCACTCTTTTTTAGCTTACGTTTTGCTGATAGTGAGACAGTTTGTGCCTCTGCAGCTAATTTGCCAGGTTATGCTTACAACAGAAGCCATTTTTAACAATGGTCATAGACTTTTTTTGTAAAACACAGGTTAAAATAACTGTAATTGATTCAATGTGTGTTTGATTGTTTTAACCCATACTCTTTTATTCCCCCAGGTTCCACCGGCCGTAGCAAGGTTTCTTCTGTGAAGAGTTTCTGGTATTGGTAATGTCCATGAAGACCTTGCATGGAGTCTTCCAGCGCCCTGGCCCACTGTCAGTGGGATCCTGATATTTGGGTCCAGACAACTTGGAGGCTATGTCTCTAGATTCAAAGTGACTGAGGATGCCAGCAGAGAGCTCCACTTCTGCCTTCTCCTTTACCCTCACTTCAGTTTGTCCAAGGAGCAGCGAGAATCCAGGTCGAGCGATTGCCATAAAGACTTCTTTTTGTAAGCAGACTCTTTATAAAGACATTGTTTTTGATGCCACATTGAGGAAACGTGCATGTGACCGAGTCAAACAGTCCTACTTCAGTGTCAGTCGTCACATCCCCGTCGTGAGGACTCAACTTGTGTTTCATATCAACAGTGTACATGTTCTTAAACAGAAACCTCTGTGTAACAGACAAACTCCCTTTGTAAGCACTATTTATTGTCTGCACAATACAGGTTTTCAATTTGTAACCAACTGTGTTTGTTGTGTGTCACATCTCAAGTCTTAATCTAAGGTTTTAACACTTTCATTTACTCAGAGGCTCAGATTAAGGCTGATAATTGCCCACTGTGCATCAGACACAAGTGGTAATCCCTTCAAATTGAGCAGATTTCATGCTCTTTGGTGATGATTAGAACTAGAGTGGGATGTTTAAGATAGAAAGTGATCACTCAGTGCCTGTTTGTGTTGTTTTTGTCTCACATTGAGGACAGTATTAAATTTGTCAGATTAACCTGACTGAATTAGTGCAACTCAGGGCAAATACTTTACAGAATAATGATTTTGTGCTGACCGAATCAGTCACGACATGTGGCGTCATACTTCTCACTAAGCTATTGTACTTATTTTCACAGACACATTATAATCAGGTATACCAGAGCATGTGGGGTCAGCTGTTTTTTAAACTGTAAAAGAAAAAGGTTTATGACTAGACGAAGGTTGGAGACTGAGAGGTAAGTCACGGCTCCTGGCAGCATTGGACCAACAGATGGACAACACTACGAGGACCACTGCTGTGTGCTCTAATGAAACGGGACGCTCTCCTTAGGGTTATTGGGATATCCTGACTTCCGGTGTCCCTCACTTGGGCCAACTCCAACCGTGGGCTACACTGACCATATGCTTCTATTGTATAGAGGGTCAAAAATAGTTTATGGATTAGAAATGATTTGGACGACAACACGTGTCTGATTGAGTTTGACTTCACTTTTTTTAAATTCGTGCTAACAATGCGTGCGCTCGAGAAAAATTTGTATAGTTTCTTTAGATCAACAAAAAATGTATTATTAAAAAAAATATTTAAAAGGATTTAACCACCATCATGACCTTTACTGATCCAGTGTAGCATTACTCAGTGTCAGATTTCACAACACAACTGCACAACAGCTCTAATAAGTGTAGGGGTTATATAATCTACTAAAGCTAACATGCCCCTGAGCTTCAGCAGCATCTCTGTGTGTATAAGAATTGACAGTACGTCTTAATAAACTAGGCTTTTGAAACTATTGATGCCTCTTCTCCAGGAGCACGCCTCTTCTTCTGATGAAGGGACCAGCTCTGGCATAACATTTCCAAAATAGCGGCCAAAATCACGTTTATCACCAGCGTACAACTGTGATACAGATAAGTGTAAACATTATAGAGTGTATTGTACTTTTTTGGTAATGTAAGAACAATTCTAATAAATACAGCTGTCCCATGTATTTATAAAGGCTATATCTGACGTTCTTTATAAATACATAGCATTATTTTGGTCTGCGCATATAGCCTAACATTAACATCTCTGCTTTTACAAACAAAAATATAAATTTTTAGAAAATCAGGACGCAAACAGGAGCCACGGTGACACAGTTCTCCAAAGCACATAATAGTATTTCAATGATGTAATGCTTAATAGCTGCAAAAGCCTATGAAAGAGCGTTTGTATTTTGGAAATTTAATCCTAGTTTGTCCCCAGATCAAACGTCACAAAAACAAAATATCATGATGGCTCCTAATATGGTACTTCCTTATGTAACAACAGCAACAAGCTCCAAATAAAGGCACCCCTGAGCCCCTGACCCCCCCCCCCCCCCCCCCCGAGCCCCACACTGACTACACACCTCCAATCAGGGCAATTACACACAGGTAAACCCTTAAGACCAGTGAGTGTTGTTTTTGTTTTTGGTTGACCATAGTGTGCAGCATGTTCGTAACATGCAAGGACCACAGTTGTGTACATATTTTCTATTTTTAAAAGGGGTTTTCACAGCTCTTATTCACAAAGAGGCTTAGAAAGGTCTTAGCATGAAAAATGGATTGTGCAAGATTTGATAAATAGCGCCATCTAGTGTCAATGTAGCCACTTGCTTATCGGTTCTTCAAAGTTAACTTAAAACCATATTATATATTTATTAAAGTGCAACAAAGACACGGCATTAAGTAAATCATTGTCTGATCCAGGACTTGCTGCAAATCCCTTCTATACTTGCTAAATATGTTTTTGAGGTGAAATGTTACAATATGCCATGAACATAAAAAACTAATTAAGCCACTCATTGGTTTTAGCCTTGTCTGTGTCTCACCCTCAGTATTGTAGTCTTGTCTCGTGTTTGCTGTTGGGCTGTGAGTCTGGTTTACCATTTGACCTTTAGATCTAAATGAACAACCTCTTTCTAATCTAATAGTGATGTTATTAGTAGCTCTTTATGCCGTTGCAGATGGATGAATGACCTGCTGTGAACCGCACTAGTCACTGAAAGACTGAGTGGAATCTGGGCTCTTATATCAGTGGAAACTGTTCAGTGGAAGGTCAGCGTTGTCAGGGGCTGAGGTGGCTGCCACTGTGCAATCGGAGACCCCCCCCCCCCTCTTCACGCTCTCTCTGATGTGCCCCAAAGAGCCAAAACAAACTCCTGAAGAATCAGGTCAAACAAGCAGCTCCAGTCAGCAGTAATAATTCATCTGGTTGAGTGATACTAGCACAGAAGAGATCACAGTCCTGTAAGTGACAAGAGGTACTTTGTCTGATTTAGTCTTTAATTAGGATATAAGATGACCTGCAGAGCAAAGGTGTTAAACACTAATCCTAACCCCAACATCATTAAGACCTGGCGCCTATCCATCAAGAAAGACAAGACATTTACTTTCGTACAGTTTTACAACCCAGAGTTTGACAGGAAGTGCATAACAATACTCCCTGTCCTCCTTAGAGTAAGTAGACTAATGAATAGACTAAGTTAAAAGCTAAGAGCATGGCCATAACCAGCTAAGAGGTCACCCTGGTCTGGACTTCAGAAAAATGCAACTGTAAAGCCAACGTAGCAGTTTATTTGGTCATGTTCATAAGAGTACATCCTATTGATTATTATTCTCTGTAAATCAAAAATGATATTAGATATATTGAAAGAAATATTAAGCTAAATTGTGAGACGAGTCAGTACAAAAAGCCATGTGTTTTAATGGCCTTTGTAGATATGCAAGGTTTCCAACAAATCCAATAAATTTATTTACCATTAGCTGTATGGGCATTGGATTTTTCCTACCAAACATAACATGTCAGCATGAGGCAGAATAAAAATGTGCTGTTTCTGTAAATGTAATGAACAAATCTTTAGTTAGTAATATAGTCACAAGGTGAGAGTGTAAATACTGTCAGCCACAGTAATATCCAGGCTGCCTCACTCTGAATAGCAACATGCTTCACCTCCTGTGACCCTGTCAAAGGGTAAATAAATGAGAGATCACATTCAGATGTCAGGGGCTTTTAATGTAGCAGCTTGATGTCTTTAATACTGCCTATCTTTTGGTTTTATGTAGAGCAACTGCGAGTTGTACCTCTGTTTGTGCTCAGAAATGCAACAAGAGTCACAGCCTATGCTTGTCTATTGATCAGCGCTAGTATTAGCCATTTTGTAGCCCCCTCTTGTGGCCAACTAGGTGAAATGCAGCATACTGTCCTCGCACTCCTTTGGCACAGTCACTTTGTAGCTATGGCATGACAGTTTATAATTATGCCCATTGTTATTGTCCCAGTAGCTTAATCCTTTCACATTGTAGCAGATGGCAAACTCCAAAGTGGCTCCGGGCTGCAGAATAAAAGGCGGCACTGGCAAACGAAAGCGGAAAATATCTGTCCCCGGAGGACTGGCATCACAGTTGTCCTCACTTGATACCCAGGATGCTCTTGTGTCTGTGTGTGTCCTCCAGTTTGTGAAGGAATAGTGCACTGAGACGTGTTTCTCAAAAGCTAAGTTAAGGACTTGTACTGTCCCGGTAATCCCTGTATCTGAGCACTGGACCTGCTCCAGACAAACCCCTTGACGAATCAGACGTCCCATGAAGTCCAGCTGATGTCTCAGGTCCTCAGGAAAGCAGGGTTTAAAGTAAGGTAAAGACAGCTCCAGAGACTTCCTAAAAGCCATTTCTGAACTCATTAATAATCTGAACATGACATGTTGTGGTATCAGTGGATGCTCCTGGACTTTGAACACTTTAACCTCTTCTAATTCAAGACCAAGAGAGTCCACGAACCGAACTTGTGAACTCCTGCGTTGTGTCGTCCTGTCCGAGGATAAACACAGCGACTTGGCTCGTCTCCTCATGATGGTCTTGGTTGGAGGATCAATGGACGGCTCAGGTTTTGACGGTGGTGGCTTGACTGAAGGGGGTCTGGGAGATGGAGGCCGTATCCGGACGGGGGATTTGGGCACAGGCTTAGGATCGTAAATGTTTCGAAGACATATGGTAGTGACGGGTCTCTTGCCAGTAGCTCCTCCGTAACACAATTTCTGACAGGTCTCTGACATGTTCACAGAGTCTAACAGATTAAAAGAAAGCAACAGAACAGGTTTAACCTTCTGAAGTTAAACTATGGCACTTTTTAATAGAAAATACATGACCTCTTATCTTTAAAGTTGATTTGATGATATGAAACTCCAAAATGATGTAGCATTGCTTTAAAGCACACATTCATTCACTGTCCCTACATATTTTTTCAAAAAGCACACATCACAGAGACATTCAAACCTTTAAACAAAGTTCTCTGCTCCTCTGTGGCCCCCAGTCACTGACCTTGTTTCTTTAAAGTTGATTTGATGATATGAAACTCCAAAATGATGTAGCATTGCTTTAAAGCACACATTCATTCACTGTCCCTACATATTTTTTCAAAAAGCACACATCACAGAGACATTCAAACCTTTAAACAAAGTTCTCTGCTCCTCTGTGGCCCCCAGTCACTGACCTTGTTTCCTTTTCCTCAGGCAGTGTGGCAGCTACAGTACCAGCCCGGACTGGCAACTAAAACCTGAGAACAAACTTATCTATGGCCCCCAACCTCAGTGCTCAGCTTCTGACATATAACACGAGACACTGACTGGGGAAGGGCGCGTGAAGTAAATATTTATAGCAGACAGATGATCCCACTGTTCGGTGAAGATGCCTGAGGTTCAAACGTGCTCATCATCATGTTGCATCATCACTGTTGCAGGTTAGACGTAAAGAATAGAGTTTAACAAAATGGAAAACATATGTCATAACATGCTTGATTAAAAACAATGGACTGTAAAGCACTTATTGTAAGTTTGAAAAGTTCTATGAATGAAAAGCTTGAGTGAATGACCTCAGTGTCATAAGTCTGACCTGTGGAGCAGCTGTTGACAAAGTGAATGACAAACAGCTGGATAATGGTTTGGCTGCAGTTTGATTTACAGCAGTAGTTTGAGTTCTGAGCCTAATGGATGAAGAGAAGCTCCATGACTCTAATACGGAGTCGTCCTGTAAGATCTGCGTCCAGGTGATGCCGTCATGCCTCCTGGCCGGACTTGGAATGGTGACCGCCGGCATCCTGCTGGACCAAGTGCAGGTCAGTGACCCATCAAGCCTCCCTCTGAAAACAAATTTCATATGTGTTCAAATATGTCCTGTAACGAATGTTATACTAGTATGATCAGCACAATCTCTCATGTTCTTTATCACAAACAGGAACATATTTGTCAGGACACAGAACATTCGTTCCAGCTCTTGTTTGTCAGAGTTTTAAGGGGCATAGAGTTTGAATGTGCTGCTGGTAAAGCGGTCATTGTGACCTGGATGGACAACATGACATTAAACACCAGCACAAATAGAAAAAATGTCAATCTGTGCAGAAGACAAATAAACTTTAATCAAAGGGAAATGATGGCAAATATTGCTAACCATGGTAAGATTTAATAATTCAGATTAAGAAATATTAATATAAATAATATAGAAATATTTTTGAAGTGGTCTTCTTTCTGGAAAGAACAATAGCCCAATTCATGGTTCTTTGTTTCTAAAGCAGTTTGTTAATAAATGTCCTTACCTTCCCTCTCAGGAGGAAGCTTAAGGTTTCATCCAAAACAATTAATATGATACAAAGTATATTTGATTAAATTGACACTCAGTCCAAAAACGTAAGTTACATAAAGAGTCTGAAGGGGGGGCTGCGGAGGAGACAGTCCAGTCACAAACATGTCTGAAGGACACATTTTAGCTGAGTCACCGTCTGTGCACGACTTTGTGTAAGGGACGTGGCTGAGGACTGAGGTAAGAGATGCCAAAAACTACAGCATGTAACAGAATCACAACATGAAGAGAAGGTTGTAATAGATTCATAATACAGAAGACATAAATCATGTTTATTGGTCAGAAACTAAGGGCTGTTAGAGTAAAATGTTTTTTAAAGGGAGCAGCATCAGCAGCGTGTGTGTGTGTGTGTGTATCAGGTACAACACCTGCTGCTCTAGGTGCGTCACACTTGTAGAGTGTGTAAAGTGAGGGGAACAGAAAAACGTCAGAGAGGCGGAGCTACAGAGAAGATAATGCTCCCTATCGTCTGCAGTATCCTGAAGAAGAAAGGACTCGTACATCACCTTTTCATCCACAGACAACACGTCTGTTGGAGGTCAGAGGGACGTCCTGAAACTCGTCACACTCCTGTTGAGCTGCGTGAGTTTATTCATCCTTTGTCCAGGACTGACATCCAGCATCAGGATGAAAAAGAGGATCCACAGTGCACCGGTTCACACTATGCATCAGAGAAGTGAGGATAAGGACAGGCAGCTGTGGCGAGACGAGGACAAGGAAGAGAGGAGTCAGCACCAGAGAGCAGAGAAACTGTTGGCCTTTTGGATGTCCTTGTCCCATAGAAGCTGGGGCTGGTTCAAGCCCCGAGACAGACCAAGCTTCCACCGCTCAGCGTCAGCCATCAGGCTGCTCAAGAGTGAGGTGTGATGTAAGGGACAGTGTGTGTGTGAGTGTGTAAGTGTGTAAGTGTGTGTGTTGTGGGTCTGTCAGCAGCAGAGTGTCAGGAGAACCCCTTACAGACCTGCTGTCAAGTTTGTGTTCTTTTTTTAAGAGAGCAGCTGGCTCCTTTAAAGCACCATTTGGTAAAGGCCATGGGTCAGCTAGTGTTAGATCGACCTCCGAAGGGAAAAGACTACTCTTCTGTGGAATAAAACTCTTTCTCTACTGGATATGACATTTTTTTTAAGATACCATTAACTGATTCAACAGAGCTTAAAGTGGGACTGAGTCGGCTTTTTCCAACAAAGATGGATAATGAGTCAGTCATGGTGGTGCCCGTCTGTTCCTGGAGCTGCGTTTTCAGGGCAACAAGCTGAGAGGCTTCACGTGTAAACTAACGCGGCAAGCACACGGTTTACTGCCCGAGAGCACATGGAGCATTGCAGCGTAGGTCCTGCTGCCCTACCTGGTGTCCGGACTGGGAATGGTGGCAACCAGCACCGTCATGGACATAGTGCAAGTATGACAAAGCAGAGATGGAAATAAGTGTGAGAATTGGTTTGTAATGTTTCTAAAATACAAGTATTAAGCTTGGAAAGATAATCAAATGATGCTCAGAGAAACAGACTATTCATTTAATAGTTTTAGCACTAATTATTCAGCTCCGTTTTAAACACTGGTCTCAAAAACTGGCCCCTTGTAAAGATGAAGTGACAAACTAGTGACATTACTGACCTGTGGCCTGGATTCAGGAGCAGCAGGACATTAGAATGGACTGTACAACTTACTGGTTACCTGTTTTATCTTTTGTTCTTTTGTACCATAAAGAACCCATTGTATTGTTCAACCAAAATGTATAATATACACCTCTGCATGGCTGTAGTATTTATCACATTAGAATATTTTATTTATAATAGCACAATTCATACACAGGGTAACTCACGACAATTCACAAGAAAAAAAAAAAACTAACATTTAAAAAAGAGAGCAGATAAACACTTTAAAGTGTAATGTAGGCGGAGCTAAAGAAGAAGGTTTTAACCTCCCTTTGAACATTGTTAAAGTTGAGGCTGTTCCAGGTTTTTTGCTGCTGAAACTTAAACGCTGCTTCACCCTGTTTAGTTCAAACTCTGGGCACGAGCAGGAGGTCTGTCCCAGATGTTCTCAGAGTCCCAGAAGGTTCATAAGGAACTAGCATGTCAGAAATATATTCTTGTGCTAAACCATTAAGAGACTTGTAAACCAGCAGTGCTGTTTTAAAGTCTATTCTCTGAGCAACAGGAAGCCAGTGCAGAGATTTTAAAACTGGACTGATGTGGTTGTACTTCCTGGTGTTAGTTAGAACCCGAGCAGCAGCGTTCTGAATAAGCTGCAGATGTCTTAACCCTCGTTTTGAGAGACCAGTGAGCAGGCCGTTACAATAATCTAACCTGCTGCAGATAAAAGCATGAATAAGTTTCTCTAAGTCTGGTTGAGACATTATCCCTTTGACTTGAACATTTCCAAAGGTGATAAAATACAGATGATGAAATTGACTTAATGTGACTGGAAATTCAAGTCTGAGTCCATGATAACCCTGACATTTTTTAAACCTGATTTTTAGATTTTAGAGAAAGACTGGAGACGACTGCTGACACTTTGTGTTTGTGGCCCAAAAATGATTTGAATTATTTCTGTTCAGTTGGAGAAAATTATTTTGCAAACAGGTGTGGTGTGTTTCAGCACTGGGATGTGTTCAGGGACATCTCTGAGGTGTTTATCTTGGTGCCGGCTCTAGTGGGACTGAAGGGGAATCTGGAGATGACACTGGCGTCTAGACTGTCAACAGCAGTGAGTGGACACACACACAGCCCATACGTACTTAAGTGTACAATCAGAAAGTTGAAATAAAATAGTATCTATTTCCCTGAAGAGTTTTCTTTGTAGACCAGTTTATCATTAAACCGTAAACTGATGATCCCATGTGTGTCCTCAGGCCAACATGGGGCGGATGGACGAGCCACAGCAGCAGTGGACCATGGTGCTCTGTAATCTGGCTCTCATTCAGGTTCACACTGCACACACTATTACTGCTGTTTTTCTGTCAATTTGTTACCAACAAACTTTGAGTCTGTTTAACATAGCACCGAGTTAGGCAAGAAATGACAGACATCACCTGTGACCGCCGTCTTCCTCAGGTGCAGGCCACTGTAGTGGGTTTCCTGGCCGCAGTTGTAGCTGTGGCTCTGGGGGCTCTGACTCGAGGAAAGGTGGATGTTGTGGAGGCAGCAGTACTTTGTGCCGGCAGCGTCACAACAGCCTTCATTGCGGCACTGTTTCTAGGTCAGACTCAATCATCTGCTGCAGAGATGTGCACCTCTGTGTGACTTTGAATCAAATCCTACTGTTCTATTAGGTCTGGTGATGGTGGCCGTCATCATCGGCTCCAGAAAAGTGGGCATCAACCCAGACAATGTGGCTACTCCCATCGCTGCCAGCCTGGGAGACCTGATCACTCTGTCTCTGCTCGCAGGAATAAGCAGCCTCTTCTACTGCCACAGAGGTCAGAGTTCATGCTGGGGGCGGGGCATTTTTGTCCCTCAAGAAAGCACTCATATTTATTTTCCTTTGTTCTTCACAGTTATGATAATCTGAACATGTAATTATTAATAATAGTTTGCTGTGTATACTGTATAATGTATGTTGTCCTTCTTCCTTCATAACCACAAGAGGGCAGCACCTCTCCATTTCTTTTTTTTCCTAAAGTCACTGATCCCATGATGCTTATGCTTCACCTCAAGATCAAAAACTGCTCTATTGAGTTCTGGTTATATTTTACCTGTGTCAGTTTCCACAATCTGAAACTCTAGAGCCAATGTGAAACACTTTTCCCGATGAGTAATAACTGACAGGGTTTTTTTTGTTTTTCATTATGTTTCTGTTCAGACATGTGGTACCTGCCTCCTGTGGTCTGTAGCCTCTTCCTGGTCCTGATCCCGGTCTGGGTCTTTATCGCCCGTCGCTCTGCACCAATCAGAGAGGTGCTCCGCTCCGGCTGGCAGCCAGTGATATTGGCCATGTCCATCAGCAGGTGAGGTCTGTAGACAACACTGAGGCTTTGTGTTGCTGTGCTCCAGTGAAAACCATGTGTGTTTCATGTCTCTGTGCAGTATCGGTGGACTCATACTGGACAAGACTGTGAGCAACCCCAGCTTTGAAGGCATGGCAGTGTTCACTCCGGTCATCAATGGTGAGGGTCACACAAACTCACAGTGCTGAAAATGCAGCATTTATCAGTTCATTAATAAAAACACAGAGGCCAAACGTAACACAATTAAATATCTAATGAACTTTTTATGTCACATTTTCCAGCAGAGCCTCAAATACTGCCAGGTCCTAGAATAATTGAGTTCTAAGTATTATATTATTTAAGAACTCTACAGAATCATTTTAAATGCAAACCTAACTTACCTAAAAATGTATTTAAGTGACGTTTAAAGTATCCATCTAAACCTTTGTAAAGCCAACACTTATTAAGGGCAAGCTAGAATAAACAAAAGAAAGAATTACTACAATTGATGATGTCTCTCTCCTGAAATAGCTTTCTTAATTAGCTGTTGTGTTTTTATTAGCATTTTTGTCTCAGGCCCTGAACACACAGAGCTAAAAAGAACTGACATGTTATCCTGAGGGAATAAGTGGAGCAGAGATTTGGGTTTGTAATGTGTCCCCACCTTTTTTGCAAAGTGACAGTTAAGCTTTATAATTAGCTTCATTATTACGATAAAATGCCTGCTCCAAACAGATGCCATGCATAATTTGTTGGCACCCAGAGACGCCCAGCAGCGAGTTTCATTATTTAAAATCCCAGTGTCTTTTCGACATCCCAAAACCAAAACATAAGCAGGGTAAAGCTGGCTTTAACAACAGCCTCAGATGTAGGCCGTAAATCATTCCCGCCCTGCCTGCTTTGAGTCCTTGAGTTACCAGATCGTCACTGACAGAAGTCCATCACCACAGAGCTGCATACCAAGCACAGAGCAGCAACAATAGTCTTTTTACACGAAGCCCAGGCCTGATCTGAATGCCAACTACGTCTTCACTGGCCTCTGCTGCATCTCTGCCAGCATCAGTGCCACCCAACACCCCTGCATGTACAGGAAGTGCATTAGCATTCCCATTGAGCGCTGCGGTGTTGTTGACCAGCAACACTCCCCTGTGTGTTCAAATGATCCATGTGCAGCTTTGTTCTGCTCCTAATGTGATCAGTCAGTGGAGAGGGCCACCACAAAGGGCATGGCACAACACCGAGAGTGACTTTTCCTGCCTTCAGAGGAAATGTCCTTTGGGAAACTGGAGGTTCTGAGTAACTTCTGAATAGATTCAACAAGGACTTTTCAAGTGCGTTTATCCTCACCTTATTCACATTTCGGATAACAAATTCTGCTGCAATTACTGCTCATGAAAATATAGATGTACTATACTGTTTTAGTCATTCAATTATGCTCCAACTTTTGCCATAAAAATGTATTAAGGTACATATTGATTAACCATTTATTCACTCAGCTTAAATTAGAAAGCTAGAAAATCCATTTGTAATTTATATCAGGTCTAATACAATACAAACAATACGCTCGCACATTTTAATTCTTTCAGACTAAAATAATGTAGTAATAAAATGTAATTTAAAAAGTAATGTCTTTTTTTGTGTGTGTGTGGCCCAATGCCATATGTGTGTGCCATTTCAACATGTGGAATTACTCAATTACTGTATGAAAGGCTTTTATTTAGCACACAATTAGCCATTTAATCCATGACTGTATACCTCAAAACTTGCAACACCTGGTTCAGCTAACTCTGCCCCTTTAACACCACAGAGCTTCTTAACATCCCGGGTTGAGTCTAGTTTACAGACTTTTTCAACATTATTTTGTGTTCCATGTCTGTGCAGGTGTTGGGGGGAATCTGGTGGCCATCCAGGCCAGCAGGATGTCCACTTACCTGCACTACTGGAGTGTTCCTGGAGCACTGCCCTTAAAAATGAGTGTGACCTGTCCCGGCCCCAGTGCCACCTTCTGCTCCAAAGGTAACACACAACATGGCACTCTAATAGGGTCTTAGGTACTCACATGCTTCTCTTGGTATTCCACTAAAACTACTGAGTCAGATCTCTTAAGAATTTGTGAAAATGTTGACATAAAGTTGAATATTACTCATTAACGAGCAGGAGCAGTCGAACTTAAGACCTACTTATTCAGAATGGCTTTTGGCACTTACTGGTGTTGTTTTTATTGTGGTGATGTGCTTTTAAACCTATTTATAATTATGTTTATTTATTTTTCTTAGTGTTGTTCAGCACTTTGGTCAGTCTGTGGTTGTTGTAAGGTGCTATATAAATAAAAGATTGATTGAAATAGCAGTAATATTGGATTAAAATTATGTTGAAGTATGTTGTTGGAGAAATGTGTGGGTTCTTTACCCACTCACTATTACTTTCCAAGAAATCTTTTATAAATACAGTATCAAGTGAATTTTATTAGTATATACAATACATTCATAGATTTATTTGTTTGTTGTTGCTCACAGGGTTGTAGTCATAAACATTTATAAACCGAAGAGAGGCTTTCCTTTCATACTTTTTTTGAATTAGATGGGAACTCCAAATCGGCCAGAGTCCTGGCAATGCTTGTTGTTCCGGGTCACCTGCTCTTCCTGTACACCATCCACCTCCTTCAGGGCGGCCATACTGCCATGACCCCCGCCTTCATCACCTGCTACCTGTCTGCGTCTCTTCTTCAGGTCACAAACTCAAAGATGCTGTTAACCTAGTGGAGCTATGAAGACAGCAAGAGGCATGTGACTGATATGTTCCCGTCCACGTTTCAGGTGATGATCTTGCTGTATGTGGCTACACTGATGGTGCGTTGGTTTTGGACAAGGGGCATGGACCCAGACAACTTCTCTATCCCATATCTGACAGCACTGGGCGACCTGCTCGGGACAGGTTTCCTCGCCCTGACTTTTAGACTCACAGTGATGCTTGCGTCCACTGGGAATAGAGTCTGAACAGAATTTGCTGTAACTTTTATGCAAGAGGCTGAAATAACCTGCAATACAAAGTAGTAGGGCAGGGTAATGGAGACACTTACAGACTGAGAGCAGCAAGAGAACAGACATGGAAAAGAGAAATAAGCATACATTACATTTTACATTTAGCTGACGCTGTTATCCAAAGTGACTTACATTGTTCTACAGTAATTACCAGTGTTACAGCCACTGGAGGCAAGGTGGGTTAAGTGTCTTGCCCAAGGTCACAACGACAGTATGAACTGTGGGGAGAGTGGGAATCGAACCGCATACCTTCCGGTTGAAAGACGACTGCTCTACCCACTGAGCTACTGCCGCCCATACAACAACATACAGCATGGATCAGCTGTATTTTGCACTGTGTTCATACATCCAGCACTTTGTCTAAAGCTCTATGTGTAATGTGTGTGACTATAGAGCTTTTCTTTAATTCCAACCCACCAGCTTGGCTCTATAGGAACATCCATGTATTGAGGATGTATTGTTGAGTTATTTATCAAGAGCTAAATAGTGCTGATTGTGTCTTGGTAACAGCAAAATACTGTAGAAACGTCAAAGTATGTACTGTATCTCTAATGCTGAAGTGTGCAGGTGTTAGATTACAAGGTAATTTAATTCTTTTTCATTTAGTTTGTGCCTTTAAAATGATTTATTCTTGTATTTGATGTTGTGTGTATGAAATTGTATGAACTTTGTATTCATATTTGTAAAGCTTTCTAGATAAAACGGTACATTTAGACTGGCCTGTTGTACAACTCTAATAACATCTAATATAATGCAATGTTGTCAGTGTCTGTTTTATTGCCTTGAAAATAACTCAACACTAAATAAAAGCTTATTTTAAGTTGCATTTATTTCAAAACCATGAGTGACATTGTGAGTATTATTTCCACTTTGGTTGACTGCCCTTAAGAGTTTTCTTCCTGTGCCTTATTATAAATGGCTCTGTTGGTTGTGATAACTGCTAACAGCACCTGAGTGGTAGAGATATAAATGAGCATTTTGCGTAAAACAATGTATTGGCTCAAACCGCATTGGCCTCTTCATCCAGCCACATAAAGATTTCCCTGATAGAGATTGTTTTATGCAACTGTTGTCTATCTGCACCACAGAGGAGCTGTCTTACAGACTCACAAAAGCCTCTTTTGTGAGGAATGCAATACAATAATTTCACCTTCAAATAGCCAGGAAAAAAGAACAATAAATTAAACAATTTCATATCACAAAAATGTCTTACTACAGTACAAAACAGAAAGAGTCACAGTTACAAAAGTTATCCATAAGGCCCGTAATCAAAAGGCACGTACATTTAGCAACATTCACTGTCTACTTTACTTTACTATGCTACTTAGACCGACTTCTGTCACACCAATTTAAACAGCAGACGACAAAAGAAAAAATACAAAGTAAAAAGTACAGGTAAATGGTAGTTCACACTTTCTCAGAAAATGCCTTACATCCACTTGGATAGGTTTGAGTAAAACATACTCCATTTGCAGAGATATTGTTCTGTATAGTTTGCATCTTTTAAGGCAGTATTTAGATATAATCAACACGTTAGAGTCAGGTTTCTTGTTCATCATATTGTGCCCTTATCTAAACTTGAGATACTCAGGGATAGAGTAGTTAAAAAGCAAGAAGTCCATGCGATAGAGGTTGTAGAGTTTCTTCTGGTAAAAGGGGCTGATGTTTTGGAAGAACTGTGCAGCCATGTCCCCTGTAGTCCTGGTGCTTTTGGACGACGAGGGGAAGCTGACCTGGTCGTCTACTCCTGCCAGCTGCAGTACGTAGTGGGAGTCCTGCTCCAGTGTCTCGTACTTGCCCACGACGTCATAGTGAATTAGGCAGGGGTGGCACAGCGAATGCACCCGCTCCCAGTGTTCATTAAAGGGCTCCTCTCGCTGCGTGGCGGGATCTACGAGATAGTAGACAAACTCCTCGAAGGACACGTTGTTGCCCTTCTCCAGAGCCTCGGGCTGAGGGTGTGGCCTGTGCCGCCGGATGATCTTTGTGCCGTAGCGTTTGTGGAAAGCTGTGTTGTAGCTGCGAGTGAATTTATTGCGATACGCAGACACAAGGCGCTCAAAGGGCTCCCGCACAAAGAGGAACTTCAGGTAGGAGCGCAGGCGCTGGTTTATCTGGGACGTGGTGTACTCCGACAGGGTGCGGAGGTTTCCCGAGATGTGGGCTTCGTTGGCAGGGATCGCCAGAGGGTCACGGTGGGACCCTGCCATCCCGGTCAGCACCATGAGCACACGCTTCCAGTTGGTGCAGGCCACTTTGGGAACGTAGCAGTACAACAATCCATGCTGGTCGTCGACGATGATGTGTTTGAGGTCTTCGGGAATGAGCACTCTGCGTTTTCGAGTGTAGGAGCGACAGCCCTCCTCCAGCAGCTCCCGTCGGCCCTGATGGGTCACCTGCACCGCCGACTCCACCTGAAACAGACACAAGGGAAACAAAACACACTTATTTCAGAAAGTGAAATACACCATTAACTGGGTGAAATTATTGGTCCGTAATTTAGTAAAATTGGGGAAAAAGGACGAGACAAAGGAACAAAAACTAAGGCTTTTGAAATAAAAAATACATTTGATTAGAGCTCAACCCTCCCGTCTGGGGCCTGACAAACTCACATTGGAACAAAAATGTACAGTCAATAATTCTGAAAAGTGAACAAACTGTCAAATGGAGTAGAAACCCTGTGTCTTATACTTGGTTACATTGTGAGCAAAGCCATAATGTATATTTACAGTTACAGATACTGTCTTCAGTGAGCCTCAGTAAAATCAGAGGTCATTCAGTTCAGCTTGGCCTGGTCGTGGCACAAACACCTTATTTACTCTTTTCATTCAGTCATTCTGGCTCACCGCTGCAGTGGTCTGGTCAGAGGCTGAAACTTTGACTCACAGTGTGGCTCTCTGTTGCTCTGGATCCAAAATACAGCAAACTGCTCACAGACCAACCCTTCTCTCTCAAAAATCAGGCCTTTCCACTGGTGACTCTGAGCCCTTCATTTCATATGCAACATCTGCTACTATTTTTAACATGACTGAAAAAAAGGATGATATACTGCCACATAGAAATGCTCTCAATCTCATCTAAAGTATGCAACTTAAAGCCATCAGCAGTTTGTTGGCCAGACCTGAGCAGAGCGTCTCTACCGTCAAGTGTTTTAATAATGTAAGCACATTCCTTCAGAGAAGCTCATTTAGCATTACAGTTATTACAGTTATTTTTCTGGGTCCAATATCAATACATCAATCTTCTGAACTTTTGAAATAGTAAGTGATTGAGGAAAAAATAACCTACAAAAGCTTATTTTGCTCAAAGCAGTAAAAAGAGCAACTCTGTGCCAGGATCTTTTGTTGCTTGTTGAGCTGTCAGTTAAAATGACTGTTGCTACGATAACAAAAGACTTAAAAGACTTTTTAGGGTACACATTTTTTCTTGGTGACTGATCTGAATGGCCTTAGTATTTATCCAGAAACTACATCAAATCTAATCAAAGAGGCTTTGCACTGATTTGACAATTGAGATTTTTGAGAAGGGGTCTGTGTAAAGTTCAGTGTTTAGTGCAACAAAAACTAGGAACACAAAGGTTTAAAAATGAGGATCTGCAAATAATTTAATCTCCATTAATTCAGTTGACTGCCTGTTTATGCGTCGAGAGCTTAGCAGTCAGAGCAACCATCAGGTAAAAGGACCAAAGACAATAGCAAAAGCAATTAAAAAGTAAATGATGTCGGCTGGAGCTGCTTTGTTTGCTGGCATGTCCAACCTTTGTCTTTTACTGGAAACATCTGTGAACGCGCTCTCAGCCAGGGCGCTCCAGCGTTTCTTCAGCCCCTTAGTGTTCCTGTTTTCTTTCATGAAACACTGGAATTCATTATAATGGATTTTTAGCAAACAAAACAGGTCCATTGTGAAGGTGAGATAAGAAAAGATACTTTAGATGAATAGGATATGAATAAAAATAAAGTAAAAGCACATTGCAGTGAGCAGGACAAGATACTTTTCAGTGGGTTTGTTTGTGAACTCAAATCTTGCAACAATCCAGCTGCTCAATGTAAACACTCTATGTCCAAAATTTGTACAGGCAGAAATTGAATTTGTTTTTAGTCTGACTCTTCAATGTGACAATCACGTATAACATCCAAGAGAGAGGAGCCCTTTTCTAAGTAAGTAATAAAAAGCATTGGTGACAGCTCCAGGAGGTAAATCAAATTATGTGACAATGCCATGATTAATAAAGTGAGTGATGAAACATACTCGGAAAGCCAAACACTGCCTTCAGCAACTGGAAATGAGGGTACAGAGAAGACGGAGTCAGATCTTTGTAATTACAAAACACATTCAGAATCTGCTTTAATTAAACCCGGTAGCTCTATTTGAATAAAAACAGGACTGAAAACATATGAATGATACAATTTCCTGTGGTGTCCTGTTATTAGTCACTGCTACTGCATTAACTGTCTGCAGTCTTTCAGCAGGACATCAATCAACCCTAATAAATGTAAAAACAACAATGTCTGAGCCCTCTCTGGTGCAAGAAACATAAAGGCGGCTGTACGGCAATTTGAAAAGGGTCCCACTAAATAAACTGAATACACCGACATATAGTAAAGTTTGATAGCAGTAATATGACTGTTGACTCAATTAGGATTTTAGTTTTTTATATACCTATTCATTTTTATATTTTTACCTTCATAGTACTAACCCTGCTACTTTTGGCGCACGCACGCACGCACGCACACACACACACACACACACACACACACACACACACACACACACACACACACACACACACACACACACACACACACACACACACACACACACACACACACACACACACACACACACACACACACACACACACACACACACACAGAACTCACCCTTTGTTCTGTTTAAAGTCACAGCTGGGGTCAATCAAAACACTAAAATGACCAAACATTTCTTCACTGTAAATGTTTTTCCTTCTTCCTAAAGGTTATATTTGATGTAAAGTTTAAGATCATGTGTAAGAACTGCAGGAATAATGAATATGTTTATTTTAGAGCTGTTGTTGTGCTGGTTTGGCCCAAGCAACACTCCTTAATAGGCATCACAGGTCATAAACA